>LPNX010227518.1:446556-495316 GCA_001517045.1 Pseudotsuga menziesii | reverse complement strand
TTGACTAGTCATCAACTGAAGTTAACTGACCTTGGTTGGTTTCAGCACTTCCAGTTGCTTCCTAAATTGTAGGGATTGATCTAGGAGACTCCTAAACTTGTGCAATCAAGTGCAATAAGTGGCAGTGAGCCTCAATTAGCGTTCCCCACACTTTGGTAACTGAAACATGTGCCCCAATTAGGTCAAGTTTAACCAATGGTGCTAATGACTATAAATAGATTGGATGGACTCCCGATTTAGACATGACTCCTGATTTAGACATATGACCAAATTTGTACAAGGGAGGATTAATAATCCTAACACATTGTAGTAAATTAGACTTTTATTTTGTCGTGATTGCTTTAGTTTAGTAACAGTCTTGTTTTCTAGAACTAGAAAATAGTTAGGTTGAATTTAAAACATTCTTTTCCTCTGTTATCCTATAGTAGAAGACTGAATAGTTTTCTGTGTGGTAAATTAGAAACACATGCATCTTCTTTCCTTATTAATTTTTGAGTAAATGATAAAGAAGCATAGTATAGACTGTCAATGAGCTGAAAGAAATCAGATTTGTTTGATCATTCAATCTGAAAATTTCAAAAAGATCTTAGGATAGTTCATCTTACCTAGCACAAACAATGTAAAAACTCAAATTTTACTAACCTTGGGTTATATTTCAATTAAGGGTGACATATTTTTCCTGACATTTTTGGCATTGTTGCTGGGGATTTGTTCGAAAGTAAGATAGTATTTGAATGTTTTTATTAATCTAGTACTTGTTTTAGAGTGGGATTAGTTTTTGGAGAAGGAGGAGAAGAGACGATAAGATGAGAGGTAAGAACCTGCGCATCTGTTATAATAGGTTCTTTCAAATCCATTTACAATTTTAGTATTTCTGATTTGATTTGTTAGATAGGATAGTTATTAATCAGAATTTGTGGTTTTTTTTACAATAGAAGTTTTTGATGAAACCAAGTGATAGTATAGGTACATACACAAAAATTAGTTCTCAGAGTTCCCTATTTTTAGGGATAGAACCCCATAATCATCAAGAAATGCTGGGGAAAGATACAAGAGAAAAGAAAGTGATACACAAGAAATTGTAGGATAACAATTGGAAGAAATAATCAAATCAAATTCAATAGGAGAAAAAAGTGAATCAATTCAGAAAGATATGTTAGAAACACCAGAGACATCTGAAAGTACCAAATTTTCACCTATAAAAGAGGATACTAGTCTGGAAAACTTAGTGGATGTAGAAAAAATTAGTGCACTATTTGGAAACACATCAGAACTTGTAATTTATTAGATAAAGTCCACCTTAAGTCCACCAGAACGTACTAAGGGAAATATATTTCCCCAAACCATGCCTAGAAAAGAACGGTGGGATCTCTCACCATCATCCTAAGGGGAGGGAAAGATAAGCTTTACCTTTTTCGATAATCCAATCACAATGTGAGACTGTAAAGAGGAAGTAGAACATGAGGCACATACTGATACAACCTTTGGATTCCCAATTTTGGATCTAATACAAAGTGTTAATATGAAAAACATTCCCTTATATTCATTACCTGTCTTTTATGGAAAGAGTATTGAAGATCCTGATACTTTTCTATTCAAATTAGACATATTATGTCGGATATATAACTATGTCCATGACTCCCATAAATTGAAGCTATTTCCTACTACTCTTAAGGATGCAACACTTCGCTGGTTCATGGGGTTAGGGAAATTTATTACAAGGACATGGGATGAAATGAATAATTCTTTCCTAAAGAAATATCAGGATTATTGTAGGTCTAAATATGCCCATCATGATATTTTCAAGATGCAGCAACATGAAGAAGAAAGTTTGGAAGAATTTATGGAGAGGTTCAATTACATTCTTCAAAAATACAAATATAATACCCTCCAGGAATATGCTATGAGAACACTCTTCTTGAAGGGAATTTCAGAAGAGTATATTGAAATTCTCAATCTTATGGTTGCAGGGGATATTTATCACAAGTCATTTGATGAAATATATGAATTGTGTAGAAAATAATCATGTAGTAGGGAAAAAACTAGAAAGTTTGTAAGGTATGGAGTTCCTCGAGCCTTTGGGTCAGTAAATACTAGTGGGGTCACCAGAATGGAGATAGCTGAAATATTTTGGAAAAATTTAAAACTAATATCTTGGGAACCCTAACCTCTCAATTTGATGCCTTAAATACTAAGAAGAGGCAGGAAGAATACTATTATACCACATTACATATATTTTGTCCCAAGTACATGAAAATAAATCCTCTTAAGGAGTGCCCCCTTAACACGATTGTTGTTTGCGCATTATGCACTAAAAACCATGCCATATAAAATTGTCCCGCACTTCCAAAAATACACTTCCAAAAATACAGGCTCTATATAAGATAAGTAATGAAGCAAGTGAGTAGTCTTACGCACCAAGAAGGCCATGGCTACCCTAACTCCAAAATAAATATCCATATCCTACATACCAAAATCTAGCATACTACTACCTGATGCAACCTAACTAGAACCCACAGTCTTGACGAAATTGGGAACCTCAACCTGTACAAAACCAGACTTGGAAACAGGGTTGGAGCGGATAGGGTTATGGTGGCATGCAACAAAAAGTACCATCACATATTCTTTCTTACTCTCCATATCCACCCAATGCTCAATAATTGCTACCTGGTTTTACCCCACAATCACTACCAGCCACACAGATTCCTCAACAATATCATAATGTAAATCCCCCTCGGCCAAAATTACTACATGCCCAACCTATTCCAAGCCAAAACAATAGAGTTCCTCAACCTATTAACAATGCCGAGGTACCACATTCTCCAACATTTCATATCAATGTATACCAATTCAAGATATACAGCTTAGGTCTGGGAGGACTGTAAATAGGGAAAATCCTGCTATTATTATCCAGTAAGAATTTGAGGAATAAAATGAGGAGAACTAGCCAGAATAAGGAAATACTAATATCTTGGATAATACTCACACGGTCGAAATACAACACACACCTCAAACAAAGACATCAGGTATTCCTCCATATCCAAAAAGGCTGACCATAAAAAACTATGGTAAGGCCTCAGTTTGATTTTGAAAGTGAGCTAAGGAATGTCTGCATTCAAATCCGTTTGCTTCAGTCTATTAGAGATGTTCCCATTTACTCAAATATGATCAGAGAAATTTGTTTAAAGAAACTAGGGAGAAAATAGAAATATCCACTAGCTACACATGTGGTAGGACAACTATTTGATTATATACCATATCAACCCCTGCTTCCAAAATTTGCAAATCCTGGAAATCCTATTTTAACTGTATCTATTAATAATATTTCCATAGGTAATCAATTAATTGATTTAGGAGTAGACATTAAAATTATTTCCATGTCCACTTTACAGGTATTATAGTTAAATAACATTCTCAGACCTACTCCAACATTTTTGGTGCTAGCAGATAAAAGCATTGTAAAACTTGTGGGGGTGCTTGATGATATAATTGTTACTGTGGCCTCTTGGGAATATCCAATGGAAATTTTGGTTATTCATACCAAGGATCCTACCAAAGATAATTCAATTATCCTAGGAAGGCCTTAATGGAAATAACTAATGCTTTTATAGGGTGTAGGGAAGGGATCTTAGCAATATCAAACACCCCTTCTCTGCAAAACCTTACCATGTATCCACCAGCCCAACTAGTAGAAAAAATGTTATGGTTGGAAGTACATATGGGGATGAGGAAGTTGAACAACCATTGATGTCTATCATTCAATCTAGATGGTTAGAAGATCAAACATAGGATAATATTTTAGATCAATTTATTTATGCTACCACTAGCATTGATTTTCATCTCTGTTTTTTTGAATTTGATTATTTCCTCACAGAGGACTTCCAAGAACAATTTGATCCATTAAATATATATACATCAGTAGTCCTCTTTGTGGATGAGAAAATGAAAGCTTTCACAGTTCCATTCGAAGTTAGTCCTAGGAATTCTTTAATAGTTAATGCTGGATTAAGTCAAGACCAACAGGACTACGTAGTCCATGTACTACAGACATAGTCAAGGGCATTTTCTTGGACATATAAGGATATGAGGGGAATACATCCTGACACTTGTATCCATCATATTTACACTCAGGATAATATTGAGACAGTGAGACAACCACAGAGGAGAATGAATCACGATTTTAAACATATCGTGAAGGATGAAACCTATAAATTATTTGATGCTGATTTCATCTATCCTATTTCTGATAGTAGATGGGTGTCTCCTCTGGTAGTTGTCCCTGAAAAAGGAGGAAAATGGAGAATATCATAGATGACCATGAGCTTAAAAAAGAAACATTGAGATATTATTTTCCTCTTCCCTTTATAGATGAGGTTTTAGACACTTTGTCCGACAAACAATATTTTTCATTTTTTTATGGATACAACAGATACAATTAGATAAGGATAGCTCCTAAAGACAAGGAGAAAAATACCTTTACATGTCCATGGGGGACATATGCCTACAAGGTATCACCCATTGGATTGTGTAATGCTCCTGCTACTTTTTAGAGGAAAATATTAGGGATTTTAACTGACCTAATTCATGATTGTGTAGAACTCTACATGGATGGCTTTACAGTTTATAGTTTATGGGAACAATTTTGAAGAATCCCTTCATAATTTGGAGAAATTTTTAATCAGGTGTTAGGAAACAAACCTTGTTTTAAGTTATGAAAAATGTAAAATGTTATTAACTGAAGGCATAGTTTTAGGACATCATATTTCCTCGAAGGGTATTAAAGTTGACCCTACTAAAATTGAGATCATTACTAGCATGCCTCCCCCTAAAACACAAAGGGAAGTCAATAATTTCCTAGGACATACTAGCTATTACCATAGATTTATTGTGAACTTTACTAAGTTAGCAAATCCATTATTTAAATTTCTAGTTAAAGATGTTGATTTTTGTTGGGATTAGTACTGTCAACTATCTTTTGAAACTCTTAAAGTCGAATTGTCTTCAGCACCAGTTCTAAGAGAACACCAGTTCTAAGAGGACCAAACTGGTCTTTACCTTTTCATATATATTCTGATGCATATGACACTGATTTAGGGGAGTCCTTGGACAAAAGGAAAATCAAGATTACTATGCCATCTACTTTATCAACAAAAACTTAACACCGACTGAATTGAACTACACGATGACTGAAAAAGAATTGTTAGAAGTAGTTTCTATTAATAAGTTTAGGCATTACATTACTGGTTATGATGTTTTTGGTCATGCCGATAATTCTGCTATCATATTCTTAATGAATAAATATATAACTAGTGGCAGGGTTAAACGATGGCTTTTATGATTGCAATAATTTAACATTACAATTATTGATAAGCGAGGGAAAGAAAACCTAGTTGCAAACTTTTTTTCCCAACTTACTCATGATGGTGAAAATACTTTTGTAGATGAATATTTTCTTGACGAACATTTTTTTGTTGTTTCCGTTAAAATGCGTTGGTTTGCAAATATAGGAAACTACATGGCCACAATTAAGATACCAGTTCATTTACCAAAACATGAGAAGCGAATAATTATTCAACAAAGTGCCAATTACTCATGGGAAGGTAATGATCTATTCCAAACAAGTTCAAATATAATCCTTCGAAGGTGCGTAAGAGAATATGAGATGTATGACATCCTTCAGGCCTTCCATGATGGGCCTTGTGGAGGTCATTTTTCAGATAAATGCACAACCTATAAGGTGTTACATGAGGGCTACTATTGGCCGACACTCTCTAAAGATGTTGCAAAGTATGTAAAGAGATATGATAGCTTCCAACAAATGGGGAGACCTACATGCTCTGATGAAATGCCTCTATAAGCACAGGTAATGAGGGAACCATTTGAAAAATGGGGGTTAGATTTCATTGGACCAATCTCACCCATTTCATGAAAAAAGAAATATATCCTAGTTTCTAATGATTATGTGACTAAATGGGTAGAGGCAAAATATTTATTGAGGGCCATTGATAACTCAGTCATAGAATTTATTTATGTGGACATTTTTACTCATTTTGGCGTTCCTCGTGAAATTGTGATTGATAATGGAGCACAGTTTGTTTTGAAATCTATGAAAGAACTGACAAAACAATATGGGATTAAACATTGCAAGTCCTCTCCATACCATTCTGAAGCTAATGGTTAGGTAGAGTCAACAATTAAAGTTTTGAAAGCCATCCTTACCAAGACTATACAAATGCACCATAAGGACTAGGAAAATAGGATCCTGGAGTCTCTATGGGCCTATAGAACTACATGGAGGAATACTACAGGACACACCCCATATAAACTTGTTTATGGAAAGCAAGTGTTACTTACTATAGAGTTCCAAGTAAATAATTTTTGAACTACTACACAGTTAGGATTGAACTTGGATGAGGCCCATAAACAAAGGCTGGAACAATTAAATGAATTGGATGAGATTAGACAATATGCTATTGAAAGGACCATTTTGATTCAGAATCAGAGAGTTAAGTGGCATGTCAAGTTTTTAAAGTGGAAATTTTTTGAGGAAGGTGACTGAGCTCTACTATTTAATTCAAGGTTCAATAATTTTAAAGGTAATCTTACAATCAGATGGATGGGACTGCATGAAATCATAATTGTTTTCGTTAATGGTTCTGTGAAAATAAGGAAAATTGACTATGAACATGTAACTTTTGTGGTGAATGGACATCGCTTAAAGGTATATCTTAAACCCATAACCAAGCAGGAATTAATTTAAGGTATGGATCACCAATATGGTTTAGAGTTTGTAGGTGAATAAACAATATCTTCAACTCCTTCCTCCTAAATGATGGCTAATTGAAGTTTTCTTTGTAAATATATACATGAGTGTTTTTAATTTTTTTTCTTAAGCTTTCTAAATTTTTGCAGGTATCTTTTATCTGCAGGAACAAATCACAATATTTGAATAAGAGAAGTTATGCTATTTTTATTTACATTCTATGAAATGGATGAAACTTTTTCAAAGATACTTGTCAAGTTGTACCAAACTGTTAATTTTTTGTTGTATGTTTGATACCCTTTTTTTTTTTTTTTCAAATATGTGTTCCCTTGTTTATACATATTTTGTACCAGTTAGTATTGCCTCAATATGTTTAACTTATGAAACCATAAGTATACTAGAATGCTTTGATTTGGTTTTACACTTGACTGATCAAGTACATTTACAAGTAGTAATTGGTAAGGGATTTGAATTATTTTTTCGAAGACACCACAATAAACCCATACAAAGATGACTGTTGGGATTAAAGTATCTTTTGGTCACTATTCATTGGCTCCCTAATACATATAACTATAGCATTTCCATTAAATTAACATCATTACGAGATTTAATCATTCATGTAATAAAACCTTTACAAGCAATGTTCTAGAAAAATAAAGCTTCCAACCCAATACCATTTCGCTCCTAAAAAGGGTTTTAGAGCAGCTCCCCCATGTCACCTTTGCATAAGAAATTTATAAATCCTATCTATAAGGTGAATTTGGGATAAGAGCCTCTAAAGTAAAAATGACGTAATAGGATAACTCGTCGGGATGCTGGCCAGGTCTGCTGGCAACAGGTACTAACCTGTGGTATGACCAGGAAAACCCATCAGGGTACTAAACATGCCTATTGGAAATGGGGCATTCTGGCTGGGGAATAAATTTCTTGCGTATTATAGTTACCCCACTGTGTTGATGTAATTGTAACTTCGGAATGTATTCATCCATATATCTGTAATGTATTTGAGTCATGTCATACCCCGATGTTTATTCTGGGATGTGTCTGTAATGTATTCGAGTCATGTCATACCCTGATGTTTATTCCGGGAAGTTTCTACAATGTAAACAAGTCATGTCAAGTCATTGTGGGTAACCCTCCTATTTGTCAAGGGTTAAAGCCCCTACAGTTGTGGGGCCCTAGGGTTGTTAGACTATCCTAGAGAAGTTGACCCTAGGTGAGTCATTGTAAGTCGGGGCATTAGTCCCCACCATTGTATTAAGGGTAACCCTCCTTGTTGGTTGGAGGAGGAAAAGTACNGATGTCAGCTCTAGTAAGTAATTGTTAAGTGAGGCCAACATGTTGGAGTGGGTTTCAAGTGAATGAAAGAATATAAATAGAGAGTGATCCTCTCTATTTAACACACACACTCACTCATTGGGGTGCATGAGTGAGAGAGGAGAAGCTCTCTCAGTGAGAGAGAGAGAGAAATATTGATCGGTTGACTGGTACTAACTCTGAAAAGAAGACTCAGTAACAGCTCAATGACATATTTATCTGTATCTAAACCTAAAAACCGACTCATTAATGAAATGAGTCATTTAGTTTCTTCATTAAATAAATCGGTATCTACAGGGAAGGGTTGATTTTGCAGTGATATGTCTAACCTTAAACAAGTATTGAAAAAGGATTGTTTTAGCTCCAAGGATGACTCACACAAGGATTGAATTAGGTTTTCTTCATTAAAATATTCTTGGGATAGGGTAAAATAGGAAGGCATTGCAAGTGAATCACAAACAATTAGAGCGTTGACATGACACAGGATTTTTAGACTTACTTGAGTTCATGATAACTCTCTCAGAATAAGAATAGTTCGATGCATACCACTCAATAAAGAATGGAAAATTAGGGGTTTGTTCAGGACAAAAAAATGGAACTAGGACCTACAAACCCCATGCAAATTTGTACCCTAGTCTTCAAAGGTTTTTAGTTTGGATTTTAGCTGGTTAATAGATCCATAGGTAGAAAAGGTATCAAAAACTTCAATATTCCTATCTTCAAAAACCTATTCAATTCTTTGACATTCTAAATCTTGGGCTTCAATATCCCCTCCAATGTCCATTAAATAGTCTTTGGTAGGTAAAAGTGGCATATTTGGTTAGCTAACGGGTGTGTGAGAATTTCTCTGAGTTGGCTTCTTCGATGCAGACCGAGTTCTTTTCTTCCAATGCAAAAGGAAAAATAACATTCATCCACGTGCTTTACCTTTTATAATATTTTATGCTCACTACTTTTCATGTTTCTTTCTTCAGATAAATCCATCTGTATCCATATATCTATTTATTCTTATCATGAATCATCGATCTTGATCGTTGGTTATCCTTTGCACTTATAATTTCTCTACCCTGTCTTCCTTGCAATGTTCGGCAGCGGAACCCTTCTTGTCCGTAGATCCATCATCCTTTTGTTTTCCACCATAAATTCTCTCCTTGATTTATTCTCATCTATTCAAAATGTAAATGACATGCATATTTCATTGGCAGATTGATAACCTACCCTTGATCTGATACTCCATAAATCTCATCCATCCATCAATTCTTACCATTACATATTCCTCCCAATCCCAAATGCACGAAAAACATGCATCTTTTCCCAGTGGATTCATTATCTGTCATAGATCTTAATCATCTCTTATTCTCCACCTTTGAATATTGTTATAGTTTAACCAATTCCACTGGGGCTCACTATAATTTTATTCATGCATCTTGTAGTGTGGAATATATATCAAGCGTAGATCTTATCATCATTAAATCTCAACCTCCGATAATGCATACCTTTTAACACATTCTGTTGATTTCAACATATCATTAATCCATGCACCTCTTATTGGTGGAATGATCCACAACTTTCGATCTCACTCAAGAATTGATTGTCATCGTTGATTTGTGCAATCCATATACTATTTCGCTGATCCACGATTCAACTTCCTTCGCACATGTTCACTCAGCAGAATATTTCTGGGTCGTGGATCTATTTTTCCTTTTGATCACCACCATTAATTTGTGTAGTGTGTAAACTTTTCTGTTTATTAGAAAATTCTAGTCTTCCGCGCTAGTTCCACCAGCAAAATCACTCTCAGTTGTAGATATTTCTTTCCTTTTCCCTCGTTTGTTGATATTTTCTCCCTTTTACACCATTTCGTTGGCTATCCAAATTACCTCTTTTGTGCATCTTTGGCTAGAGTATTAGCTGACAACCATAGATCTTTTACCCCACATATCTATACTATTAAAATCTGTCACATGATAGTATAAGGGTGCGTTTTCATTTAAACTTATTTCCAAGCCTTTAACCCATGGTTTCCTTAAGAGATATACATGTTAACTTTAGAAATAGCCCCTTTCATCATTCTTAAAGAACCTTATAGTCTAACTTTGGTCATATCATGAAATTTGTTTCATTCTCTACCTTATTCCTTCTAATGTCTACCCCTTTCCAACTGCGAACTAGTAATGGTGCTAACCGTGACAGTGAGTACATAATGTGACCTATAGCCTACTACCAATTTAGTAAACACTTTTCTGGACTAGGTTAAGCACACAAGCTCTCTATACACATATTCAATACATGATTAATTAGGGATACAAAGGGGCCATTCTCTCCATGGGTCGCGAACCTATAAGAGAATGATATATAGAATGTTTTCCCAATGCTAGAACCATGAGAACATCAACAATTGTCATATACCAACTGTCTCAAATCATAGACATGAAGTTCAACATGCTTCATTTTTCTATGTGGAACAAGATTATCAACAACCGAAATTGTACTCTAATTATCACAATGGGTAACAGTCGATCCCTAAAAAGAAAAAAACAAATTCTTTGAAAAGCTAAAGGATACAAAATTCCTATGTAGCAACATTGACAAATCCATGATATTACGCTTTTGTAATCAAAATATAGAACACATTTTGTTTTTTTAACGACCAAACCAAGGGTAGAGCACTAAGTTGAAACACATAGCCATAAGTGGACCTTTTGTCATCAATGTCACCTCCCCAAATGAAATTAGTAAACTTGACCATCTTTTATGAATTGTGACAAAATTTAATACCATACTAATAAGTTCCCTTGATATACTGAAAATTTCTCTTTGTGGTTTTCTAGTGGCTTTCTCTAGGATCCTACATGAATTAAGAAACCACACTAACAACAAAGGAAAGATCATGTCGATTGTGAGTAAGATAAATCAAGCTACCGACTAACTAGTGATAAAGGGTGGTATCAACTTGAGGAGAATAACATTCCTTAGACAATTTAATGCTCGATAAATAAGGGGTAGCAGAATAATTACAATCATCCATTTCGAATTGTTTCAACAAACACTAAGAATATTTGGGTTTAGAAATAAATATACTAGATCATCCATTTGCAAAATTTGAACTCCCATAAAGAAATGGAAAAGACCAAGATCACTCATTTCAAAGGTATATTCAAGTTGTTTCTTCAAGCTCAAAATCAAGTTGACATTGTTTCTAATTATCACTAAAACATCAACATACAATGACATAGTCAAAGTATCACCATGGACATGTAATACATAAATACTGTGATCAAATTCACAACATTTGAAGCCAAGATTGATAAAGAAATTAGCAATATTCTAATACCAAGAACGAGGTGCTTGTTTCAAACCATACAATGAATTTTTCAATTAACAAACAAGACTAGAATCTATCAAAAAACCATAGGTTGTTCCCTATATATTTCTTCAAACAAGTATCCATGAAGAAATGGACTTTTAACATCCATTTAATGGATTTCCCATAAAAAATGAGTGTTCTGTGAAATAATCTGTCACCTCGAGTTCATATTTCCAACATGAGAAAAGCTTTTAGTGTATTCAATTTCTTCTTTTTGAGAGAAACCCTTGTCTACCATTCAATCCTTGTAACATTCAACAACACCATCAGTGGAAAACATGATCTTATAGACCCATCGCACTTCACAACATTCTTCCCTTGTGGTAATTAGTTCCTAAGCATGATTCTTCTCCAAATAATCAATTTTAGTAACCATAGTATTTTCCCATTGAGAAACTCTCTAAGAATCAACATAAGTGTCAAGATCACAGGTTTCAAGAACACATTCTATTAGTGCAACACTACAATGTTTTTTCTGACTGTGGTTCAACCGACCAATACTAGCATCTCTAGCTTCAGGTCCAATGACTTCAATAGTTTTAGCATCCCACTAAGATAGACAAGTCAGTGGTGATTTAGGTCACTTATTATCGGCTGGATGAGTATGTGTGTTGATTTTCTTTGTCACTTAAGACTCACTATAAGTCAACTCAAGAGTAAAATTTGACTATCTGGTTGAAACTTCAAAAAAAAGTGCAGTCGATCCAAATTATTTAGAAATATTAATCAAATCACTATGCAATATACCATAAGAGGAGTTTATTAAATTAGTACCTGAAATATTCTCATCAAATATCACATTTCTACTCAAAATTATCTATTTTTTACTAGGTCAAATAGTCAATAGGATTTTAATTCATCATAATAGAACATCATGATGCGAGCATGAATCTTTTCATCCAATTTCGTCCTGCAAATATCACTTATATGCACCAAAGAAACACATCAAAAGGTTCTAAGGTGTCCAGAAGAGGGTTTTCTTCCTTGCCAGTTCTCTACTGAAAGCCATGTGAGTGATAGCTCTAGGTTCAAGAGATAGTTTTAGAAATAAACAACTTTTTCCCCAATTTTAGTTAAAAGGTCTTTGGGGTATGGTAGGCATTGATCCATTTATACCAAATTCCTATTCTTCCTCTCTATGAGTCCATTATGCTAAGGGAAGTGAGGGACATTTGTCTTCCATGAAGTACCATTTTGTGAGAAATATTATTCAAACTATCGACTCACACATTACCCACCATTGTTTAATATCAAACACTTGATAATTCAACCATATTTTTGTTAGATAATGCCCTAAATTCCTTGAATATTTCAAAGAGATGGCACTTATTTTTCAAAAAATATACCCCTATAAATCTAGTGAAATCATCAATGAAGGTTAAAATATAATTTTCACCTAGTAGTGAGGGTTTTCCATGCAATATAGATCGTTGTGAACAATTTCTAGCTGATCCTATGCTATCCATGATTTCCTAGAATCAAAGGGTGCTTGTTGATGTTTTCCAAGCACACATCCTCTACCAACTCCAATAGGTGGAACAATCTTTTGGAGATAGGTAAACATATTATTTGTTACCATCGTCTTCAAACTTTTAAAGTTGAGATGTCCAAGTCATTCATGCTAAATTTGACTTCTGTTGTCGGTATTAGAAATGAGTGCAGTCAATTTAGTCATTTAGAAATCATTCCTAGAAGAGTCATAGAACTTGTATAATTCATCTTTGGGAAATAAATATCCTAAAGCAACAATTCCCCCCTAAAGCGTCAAATACTTTACGATAAAGTGATCTGATTAAAACTCAATAGTCTTCTTAGTATGTGTAAGTTGGGAAATCAACAGTAAGTTTGTGATCAATATAGGAACATGATAGACATTGAATATTCAACCATGCATGAATTCAACACCACCGCTTCCAAAAATATGAGAGAATAATCATTATCTATATAAATCTTCTATTTGGGAGCTCCACTTAAGGAATATAACATAGAAGCATCCTTACCCATATGATGAGCACAACCAAAATCGACTATCCATTCAGTTTAAGTGGTGTGTGTATGTAATGCTTGTAAAGTGATAACAAAAAATGTGAAGTTGTTTTCAATTCAATTGATTGAAGGACCATTCAAAGCACCTTCTTCAAGATTCTTAACATTTTCTTTCAATTCCTTTCTCTTCTTCTAGTATTTTTTCTCCAAATGTCCCACCTTTCCATAGTAGTGACAAGTTTTCTTCTTTCTATTATTCTTGGTAGATGTCAATTTGTTAGTATTCCCTTTAGTAGAGTGGTCAATACAGTGCATTCATTGATTCAGTCAACCATGTTCTTTATAATTTTTCTTGACTTTTCACTTCAGCAAGTGAGCGTGGTTTCTACTACCAAGGTTCCCTTCATTAATCAACTTTTGTTGATCTTTGATCAATAAATCACATAATATATCAAAGGTGAAATCCTTAACATCTTTTTTTCATATCCAATTGTCACAAAATGAAGAGAATAACACATCATAAGGTATCCTCAAATTTGTCAGGACCAATTCAATGATTTGTCCATATTTCTTTGGAAAACATTGACCACATTCACCCAATTTCAATTGCAAAACCTTGATGTAAGATAAATAGTCCTCCAACCTTGGAATGGGTTTCTAGAGAGATAAAATATTTCTTTATTTGTATCACTTGAATTTCATTAGCCTTATCAAACAAAAATTTCATCTCAGTCCAAACAACATGAGAGTAATCGATCCCACTTGTATGAAAGCGGATCTCCCTTGAAATGTAGGTCATAATGACCCCAATAGCCTCACCCTTCTTTTTGTCAATGAAAATTTAGCATGGTAATGAGTCGAATATGGAATAATGAACTTAGTATATTTCCATAGTCCCTTTCTCTACAACAAAATTTCCATATCTTGTGCCCAAATTGCATAGTTATTCCCATGCAGAATAACATGTTCTATATCGGAATCCATCCTTCTAATCTCAAGAAGATATGATACAAGTTCTAATAAAAGGTGTCATTCAACAAATCTTCACCCTATAGTTGATAAACCCTATACATGACTCAACATGATTTGCAGGAAATAGACTAGGTCAAAACTAATAGCTCTGATACCATGTTGGGAATCTCCTTCGAACAATAGGACATAAAAGGAAATCATATAAATGATAAGTATACTAGGAATAGGGGTGGTGTTTAAATACACCTTTTACAAAACTTAAAATCACATAGCATCCTTATGAGAGAATCACAATGTATTTTTCAAATTCATAATTCGGTATCAATACAAACCATAGGCTCATTTTTTTATATTCTTCATATCTAGCAAACTCCCTTGAAGTGAGGACGATCTGGTCCAAAATTAGGGGTCATTGATTCTAACCGTTTCCATGAAATCCACATCACCCGATTGATTAGTTAGTTTCTTTAGTTGATCCAACCACTACCTCATTGACCATTCATTCAAATGATCAGTTGATCACTTAGTCAAGTCTATAGTAAACTACTATGCTAGTTGACCGTTGTCTTTAGAATGACTATCTCTAGAAGATCTATAAGTTTCATGAACCTACATAGCATTTGGTTCCAACAACTCCTACAATGGAATTTTGATCGTCAAGGTGACTTATTATACCATATCGAGTCCTTTATTGGAATATATATATGAACTTATCCCTCTATTACCTTAATGAGGAATATTTGGGCCATTTTGTCTTATGCTTACTAGTCGTGCAAAACAAGTGAGTTCTTGATAGTTTCCCTTTAGAAACTCACTAGTGTTAAGAAAAATCAAAATGCCATAGAAAATATAAATTTATCACAAAATGCACCTCCATGAGAGGAATTTGTGGATCTTATTTACTTACAAGTACCTTCTCTTTCTCTCCCACTGATTAACTTCGTCATCGCCACTTAAACAAGAGGTAATTGGGTGGGACAAGAGACCAAGAAAATTCCATGTGAAAATAACTTTATATGCTAGAGAAACTTTTATGTAAACCCTGGTTTAATTTTTATACAATGCATTCCCTTTCATGAATCCCATCTTCAATATATAATCCTTGTTTTAGTGATATTAAAGTCCATCTTGAGCTTATCTTACTCTTATAATATTGATTGGTATCAATGTTAAAGATTGATTTTATATGAGGTGAAGGTCGATGGATATTGAACTTGGTTGAAAGAAGTATTGGTTGCATATATATATATATATTTATATTTATATAATTGTTGTAATTATTGCATTGAAATGGATGCCCCCCTCCCACACTCCCCCCACTTCCATAATTCAATGCCATTATTGATCTAGATTATGTTTCTAACTGGTGACTAATGCTTCTAGAGTTAGTTATGCATATTAATTTTGTATTGAATTATTTTGATTCTAGAATTCTTTTTGAGAAACCTTCTAGTGTTTTTTATGTGTGTAAGTGTTCCAACAAATTTGCGTTGAAGACTATTTTGACCTAGTTTGTGTAGAATGGATAAACACAATTTTAAATATATAGGTTACCTTTCATGAGGAAAGTTGTGGAATATATCCTTGTTACTTTTTCTATTAGTGAAAACACTACCCTCTCTAAGGACCTATGCTTTGTGTAGGGGAGAAACATTTCTAAAAAAAATTGGTGACAACATTGGGGAATGAGTATTCCTTGTTGGGATGTATCTATTAGACTTAGTAGTTTCAAAAGTTCACATGGCCCTTATTTCTACTTTATTTTCCTTTAAGAAATACAAAGATAGAAAAAATCAGGAGTTTATCTTGAAATTTTTATTTTTTAGCATCTCTACTCTTCGCTTGCAATTTTTTTAGTAACAAATATGAGTTGATTATGAGTTACTAGTGAAAAATTCGCAAGTGTCCTCCAATGTTTGCATGTTGCTAGTTCTAATTAGTGAGGACATGTAAATTCCTGGAAATAAACCAATGAACCATCACATTGCACTGAGCCATTACTTGTTTCTTAAGATTCCTTCTTTTTTATGCTTGGACACCAACTATCGTCCAAGGAAATAATGTAGGGTGTGCCCAATTTTGTGGCATAATTTGTAGTTAAAGGGTATTTTTTAATAGTCCACCACCTATATCCATATCAGATTTCTTCATTATTGGGTGATTTTTTCTAGAGTACCCTCATTTATCCTCATAAGAACTAGTGAAAGGGGTACCCATTACATCTGAAGAGTCTCCAAAGTTGCATGCGAGCATGTGCTAAGAGCATCCCCTATTTTTTCAAAATATTTTGTTCCCAATAATATAGTGGAAACCTAGGTTTTTATGAATTTTTTCCCAATAACAAGGAATAGGTTATTGTTAGAGTAGGGAAGAGAACAACAACTCTAACTTCCTATTTCAACAAATATAACAAAGAGCTAATACATAGGAATACCTTATGCTAATTAGTTGGTCTCTTTGGTACAACTTGCAATCCATCATAATATTTGCTTAACACATTCAATCTACCAAAAATATGGACACAAGTAATAGAGAACATTCCTCAAAACTTTCACAACATCAAATATTTATGATAATCAATGCAAGATTATATCTAAATATGAAAATTAACTATGGTTAGGTAAATAATTACTCTTCCAAATATACAATTAATGAATGCACAAATTAAGATATAATTTGGTCGGAGGGAAAGGAAGAGAGGTATCCATGTTTATAAAATCAAAATATGAAAGAAACAATACAAAGTTATACCTGATATTTTTCATTGTCACCTCCTTCATTGAAATCTAAGTTCCTCTAGCCTAGAACAATAATGGAATGTTACTCCACTTTAGTTCTCAATTGTAAAGGAAATAGGATAATAAAAGAAGATTAGGATTCCAACTTGGAGTTAGGAATATAGAACTTAGAAAATAAGGTTTCAAAGGAAGGTATGGACCTTAAAAATATCAATCTTATAATTGCTTATGAATTCTCTAGTAGAAGGGTGTTTCAATAGAATGTTGTGCCCCTTCTTCAACAATTTCTCTTACTAAATACCGTTAATAATCAGTTTAGATATTTGTTATGATATTTAGAGGTGTACAAGTGTATGGATCTCATAAACCCCTCTCAAGAGTTCACACTTCATGTGTTTTAATGTTTTTTTCAAATTTTGGAATGACTATGTTTCCTAAAGGAAAAGCATCGATGTCAAGAGAAATGACATTTTTTCTTGCAGAATTTTTCATTGGTAAATGAAGTTTGAAATCCAAATGGTCATTATAGGTTAAATATGACTTGATAATGCTATGATATATTATTCCTAATGCATGACGGAAAAAAGGAAATTGATGTCCAAAATGCATTATAAAATGATAAAGGAGTCGAATAAGTAGACCTAGGTGAAGAGACAAATATATGGATAAAAAATTACTTGTGAATGAAACCAATATATCATATTAATCTCTTCCACACTATGGGAATACTTATGCTCAAGTGATAAAACATGCATGATCACCAAATCATGTACATTATGGATACATGTAACATATGTAGAATGCAAAATCATGGCCGTGAAAAGAGACACAATTTATTCATGTAAAATATAAATCATATCCATGAACATATACAATGTGGATTTATGTCTCAATGTACATCAAGGTAATGCATGATTATGATTATGAATATAATCAAAATCTAATCCTCCAACACAGTACCAATTTCATATAGATATGTGGTGCTACTTACACAACTTGGGCATTAGCATAAAATGGATATACTACTATGACCCAAGCTCTTCAATCAAAATATTCCAAATGTACAAATTTATCCATGTGAATAAATGATCTAAACCCAAACATGGAAAAAATTGTTTAATTATTGATCATTTATGCATAGCATTAACAAACATGGGATAACCCACGAGTGATGATAATGGGTGTCATGGTATGTAGTACATTCTAGTAAGTGTGAATGGATGTGTTGACATCAAACACTCTTAGAATATATCAAGTAAGGGGAATTCATGTATTCCCATTTCCATTTCCAGTAGAAAGGGATCCTATCACTAATAACTACAACCCCTAAGGTACTATAAAGGTCTCTAAATGTTTCTTGTAGAGTATATTATTTGATATTGATAGGATTAGATACGTTGGAAGGGGGGAATGAGGGAATCTATTATCAAGTAACATGAGAAATTATGATGAACATGATTTGAGTTAAAGGTATTAGACAAGATGTTGAATTAACACACCAATGAGTATGTCTCTTGCATTAATCATGTGTAAATAACATATGGAAAATACCTTATGAGAAGCAAGTAATAGTGAAATATATTCACAATTGTGACGAATTCCACCAATAATGAGAATGGAACCCAAGTTACAATAGAGTTCCCACTATGTCTATAAATGTCTTGTCATTGAACACATGGGAAAATCTCAATAAAAAATCAATGATGAAGCATCATCTAGTGAGAACATGTTAACCTACAATTGATCAAAGTAAGCCCCTGTGTGCTACCAACTCTAGGTCTATCTCTCAAAATGATGAGTTGAATTTAGTGAGAAAACATATGCCACCAAAAAGGTCATGGAGACCCTTCCATACTAGCACAAGTAAAATATGGACATGATTTCACTGAGAACAAGTTTACAATGGGGAAGGCATACATACAAAGTCATAAAATATGAGAAATGACTGCCATATGTTTTTACATCCTTCAAACATAAGCATGTCAGGATTCTGACTTAAGCAATAATTGAGACCAACAAATAGATAAATGTTAGGCCAACAATTTAGGAGGTAGTGAGAGTTTTTCCATAGTGATTGGAAAAGTAACTAACCAGAGGAGTTCTAGAATCAAAATCATGATTCAACTTCTAAGGATAATACTAAACCCAATTTGTGTAGGGAGAAATGGAACAAGTGCAACTTTGGTCAAAGGTGACACAAATTTGTTGCTTCATATATCATATACAAGATAAAACTCTGAAAAATAATAAAATAATTCCATATTACAATGGAGGAAATGAGTGTCGCAAGGCATGAAACTATGTTCTAGGCACATGGAATAGACCTATGCAAACCAAAATGAAAATAAGTTGTTAGGAAGGACTTGGGCACTCATCAACACTTTTTTCCTAAGAATACAATCCAAAATGAAAATGCAATGGATGGGAGTGATGAGAGGCATAATGAATGCAATGGAAATATGAAATTTGCAATGAAGCATTGGGCATAAGTTTGTAGGTAGCAATGAGAAAATTCAAATGCATAGCAAACAAACATTGGAGCACTATAGGGAATGGCCAATATATATATATATATATATATATATATGATAACGAGTGGCATGTGACTTCTTCGTAAAGTAATGGTACAATTAACAAGGCTCCCAAGCCTATGGGAAAACTTTCCATGGGTACTGTAGCAGGGATTTCTCATTGCTACAGGGGCAGGAATGGCTCCCTTCCATATATAGGATGGAAGGGTAGGTTCCTGCATGTGGAAAATGCATAAAAGAAACTGAATAGAAAGGAAAGAAAATGACAGAAAGAAAATGGCCATGAGCCTCTCTGCAAACAAGGTTAGGGCTTCGCCTTGGCTACCTGCAAGCAACTATTAAGCTACAATAAACCTGCAAACATGTTAGAAATCAAACCTGCAAACAAATGGTGGTCAGAAAACAACTAAACTAACAAAGCAAATACATAAAAAAAATGATGTTATACCTCTCCTTTGGTGAAATGGGCCACCATGCCCTAGCTGGAAGCACCTCCCTATCTCACTCAGCAATGGAGGAGCTATGGCTGAATGGGGAAGATGAGTGGAAGAGAGGGGGATGTGGGTGGCTTGAGAGGCAAAGAGGTCTCAAGGCACCCATGGGCAGCATAACAGTATGCAAGAGAGGAGTTCTTTGAGAGTGACCCCCCACCCTCCTTTTGTAGCTTTTTTTTTCGGGGGGTTTAGGGTTTTAAGCCCTTGGTCCAGGATTTAGCCCCTTTTTTGGGCTTTTAGCCCCTTCTGCCCTAATTTTAGCTCCTTTTAGGGATTTAGGCTCTTTTGAGGGGTTTTAGCCCCCTTTTTGGAGGCTTTAACCCCTAGGAGAGTTATTTAGGCTGCTTTTTGGGGTTTTTAATCCCTTTTGTTCATCCTTAAGCCTTTTTGAGGGTGTAGGGGTCTAATGGAGTGTTACGAGGGTCGTGTATGGGTGTCCTTGGGTGGTGTAGGCCATGTAGAGCTGAGTGAGGGATTTTTCGGGTTAACAGATTTCCCCCTGATATGTGAGGGCAGGAGCTCATCGTATGGCCGATGGACATCATAGGATTTGCTACGTAGAGGTGGTGCTTCCGGGGCTGGGGCATCATNACAATGTCAAAAGAATAATTTGATCTATGCTCTAAAATACAAGAGCCGATCATATACAACTGATGGTACAATAATGGTTGCCTCAATGTGAGGCTGAATACAATAATGATCTGAAGAACTGGTACATTGGACCCATGGAATTCTCATGGAATGCTATATCTTCATGACTGATAGCCTGTTGGATCTCAGATGGTACATATCTGTATGGACTCGCTAATTGAGAGTCAGAGTCTCTGTGGTACAAGTATGCTACACCCATCTTAAATCTATATAGAAGCACTGGTGGGGCTTCTGAACACTGTCTCAAATGCAACCCAGAAATCACAAGGGACATAACCTGTTTAGGTCCCTTGAATAGACTCATCAATGTGTTAGAGTCAGGTGACATCTGGGGTATTCGACCAAATACTGCACAGACCAAACCCTGTACGAATCTCAACGGTGCGATGATGTAGTTGACGTCGAGCATGTGAGGAACAACCATCCCAAGAGGCACTAAGGACTCCTGTTAAGTGGTCCAAGGAACTCATCAATGATGTTAATGAAACAAAGGTACAGGGACCTCTGGGTCTATCCTCTGGAATATTTGTGTTGTCATCGATAGAGGGAGACCTACCCCTAGTCAAGGCAATGATGTTTCCTTGACAAAAAGCGCGAGGGAGATAACCGATAGGTGTGAGACAATCTGCGGACTGACCCACTGAATGGGGGGGGAAGGGGGAGGGAAAGAATTGAACAAAGGTAGGAGGAGTGTGGTAGACTTAAACTTCCTTTGTTTAGAGTATGACGGTAGGATGGACCAGGTAGCAAATGAAACTGACTCATGGGAATGGGAGCATATCTGTAATACTGGGAATGTTACTGCAGATGGGAAATACTTGGAGGAGGTGGACACTTTTGATATTGATGGGATCCAAGGAAGACACATTGCAGAGTAATCTGAACAAAGGAAACCCAAAGGGGGAGTGCATCCAAACTATTTTCTATGGGGTGGTGTCTAGGGACACTGTTATGGTATGATCTCGTGGATTTTTTGCGAGCCTGAGAAAGTAAATGCTCGATGGTGCTTTCAATTTTAGAGATTCTGAAAGCACAAAGAAGACTCTAATGGGGGCTATTTTTTGTTGGTAGTCTCCTATTCCCAAAAAAGGATAAAAGTATACATAGGAGAGATTTCCCATCCTTTGGGGGATGAGAGACTTCTTTACCGTTGGTAGTCCAATCAGGCCGGAAAAGGTTAAACCTGTACTGACTGGACAGTCGTTCAAATACTTTTACGAGCATGAACAAAACCAAGTTTGCTCGGCAATATTTTCTTGATGAGAAGGCTGGAAAAGAGTTTAACGACAACCCATGATGATATTTTTCATAAAGTTCGGCCCCTCTGCCCGAGAAAGCATAAAAGTATGCAGAGGGGAATGGTATTGGCTTGAATATGCCAAGGTGTTCCTTTTCATTTAATGGTCTACATGGTCTGCAAAAGGAGGTAAACGAGACAATGTAGATGCACTTTCCTATACTTTAGCGAGCGAGAAAGGAAGCAGCTACACTCGGCTATCTTTTCATTGTTTTTAGGAGTCGAAAAAGAGCTTAAATGAAACTCCAGTATGGTCAACCGATTGTGGTGGCACAGGTGGTGCCTCATGTCGGGACAATGGACAGTGGTCTAAAGGTCATCCGTGCAGTATGGACGAAGTAGAAGGCTCTCAAACATACCAATACATGCGTGGGATAGATCATGGCAGAGGCCCATGAGTCGTTGTGACAGAGGCACGTAAACTGAGGTGGCTCTCGAATAAAGGTTAGGAGAGCGTGTGTGTGAGTTGCGGTGAGTAGAATTGACTACATGTGATGTGAGTGCAAGTCTGGGGGAATTTATATGCCAAATACATGCAAGAAAAATAAATCATTTTGTGGACAATGGTCCAAAGGTCCACGTAAGGTGCGGTGGATGAAGTAAATGACTATATGTTACAATAAATAAAAATAAAAATGATGTTCCTTAATGGGTGGTGGCCCAAAAACCCACATGAGTAGCGGTAGGAGAGATTGATACAAGTACAGGTCCATAGACACTTGCATCGCCATGTTGTGGCTCGTGACTTCTAGGAGGCGGTCCCGAAATTTGTTTTTTACACATAAGGAGATGGAAATTTGAGATTGGAGGTGTGAGAGGTGTCTCAAACTAGTTCCGGGTGACTTTGGATTAGTAGCTGATGGTGCTGCCCCTGACTTGTGCTAAAAAACGTTGAAAAAAAAGAAAGAGAAAAAACTATGCTATAAGGGACTCATAGTGGTTATATCAGGTATAGACTCTCTTGAGGTGGAGCCCATTGCATGGATTCTTCAAGAGTCGACTGTTTGAGTCAGCGACGAGGTATGCCCCCTTTCCAAGGTGAAGGTCATTGGCAAGGCGGGATGACAAAATCTAGTCTTTTATGGGAAGAACCAATTCCACACTATGGTTTAAAGGGAATGGGGTAAAACCGGAGGTGGTCTTACAGATCTCTTTGTCATCGTGTAAGTGGTGCCGTGATAGATCAGGTGGATCTTCCACAGCCAACGAGACAGAAGGGAAAATGGTGCTAGAGATCATGTAAATGGTATTAGTTGTGGCTTTGGCTGCCTTGCCCCCAGTCTCTATTGGAGGAAAAGGGGCAGGCCTAGAGATGGGAAGAGTCTTTGATTGACCCAGAGGTAGGTGCAACATGATCTCAATTGGATGGACATGAGTCAACACATCCTAGGGCCTTAGAGGTAGGGTAGGTGGTTCAAGGTACCACACAGGATCTCCCAGTGTGAAATCCTATAGATTGTGGGTTTCCAAGATAGACTTACTCATGATCTTTGATGGTAGGAAAAGGAAAGGGAAAAGGAAAAGGAAAAGAAAAAGGATCGTGTTGATCGGGAATGAACCCCAATGTTTCCCTGGTAATTGAGGTTGCGGTTGTGGTTGGGGAAACAATGGAAGAGACAGGTCTGATGGACCATCGGTGATGATGGAGACAATAGGGTCGGTTGAACTAGACATCATGTAAATGGACATGGTGTCCAAAGAAGGAGGTGGGGGGTGAACTTCTTCGATCAGGGTGATCTCAGATTCAATGGAATGTTGACGGAGGTCGGCTAAAGCCATTTGAAATTCGAGCAAGTCTTGGAAATGGTGAGAATAATGTCCATACAGACTGTAGAGAGTGTAAGCATGGTTTATTCTCAGTGACTTATTTCTGAGTATTGGCGCGGTTGGAAGCTCAACCATGGGGAGGTTTACGATTGTGTCCATGGCATCCAAATGCGCACAGATCATTGGAATTTCAGGGAAATTCCGAGTTGGATGGCCCTATTTCTCATAGAAGGTGCAAGGAGGGACTTGTCATAGCTCTGTGGTAGGTTTCCCATTCTTTCCCCTGGCCCTTTTAGGGTGGGGTGGTGCGGGTGCGGGTGCGGCGGTTGGCTTTTGCGGGCTGGGTGGATGGTGAGACTCGACCGCAATGGGTTGCACTGGGGTTAAAACAACCTAGGGCATTGGTGGTTGAGTTGGTGGATTAAGATACCACACCGAAATTCCCAATGTAAAGTTGGTTAGGCTTAAGGTGGCCATTACCGGCTTGGTCATGACACCAGGTGAGGGAAAGAGGAAGGGAATTGTATGGACTGGAGATGAGCCCAGATACCTCCCTGATGGTTGTATGTGGGGGTGAGGTTGTGGTTGCGGCTGCATGTAATGCTACTATTGTGGATGATGTTGCAGCTATTGTTGGTGTTGTGGCTGCGGACGATGTTGTGGTTGTGGTTGGGGCTGCAACTACGGTTGTTGTTAGGGTGCAATGGTGCTAGATTAGACCACGCACAAGTCCATAGTCTCATTTTGTGTCGGTGGTGGTGACACTAAGGGGAAAGGAGCCACCATGGTGGTATTGACAAACAACCTAGGACCCACATTCAACAATGGGGAGGCTGGTGTGTTGTGAACCATGGTGTTATTTGCAAGGATGACATTGGCGTGTGTGGTCGTTCCTTGTGGCTCTATGGTGGTGATGGTAGGGATAACATTAGTGGGTGCTGTTAAGCCTTGCAGATCATGATAAGTGAGTTGATCAACCATCATGATCTTCCCTTTGTGGTGGAACATCATGAGACGAAAGATAGTTGATGCGACCGCTCTCATGGCGTACATATAAATTCTCTCGAGGAGAAGGTTATAGTCCAGTTGAGCATTGACAACCTCTATGTCGATCAAAACTATCTTCCCGACCAATGTGATGGCGACATGGGGGAGGATTCCTTCGGCTTTAGTGGGATGGACATCATAAGCCCGCAGAGTTGTGGAGGATGGTTGCAGAATTGGGGATCCAAGTTTCTACCAAACTAGGGTAGACATAACGCATGTAGATGCCCCCTCATCTACTATGCACCGGGGCACAACCAAGTTCTGGATAGACACCAGGATTTGGAAGGCGATGGTCAATGGCATGCATGGTTCTCCATTCTCCGTGTCGAATGTGATCAACTTGGAGTTGGAGAGGTCTATTTCCCCAAGGGAGGCTAGTAATGATTTCCAATGTGTTGGGCATGTTTTGAGTATCTGTATAGCAGAAATGGACATTGGTGTTTGGGCCAAATCATCCATAATGCTATAGCTGATAGTAGCTCTAGCTGTGGTGTTGTTGGCCACTCAGCGTATGGGGGGGTGGGGGAAAGGGAGTAAATAAAGAGGTGCATTGTCTGATTTGGACGTAGATGTCGCTGATGTGTCAGTGGGTTCGGTGGTGGTACCGTACTAATTCCTTCTGGTTTGTAGGTTAACATCTTTAGTCATCATGGCTAGCAGGTGGTGGACACCTGTTTCTGCCATGGGAGGTGCCCCCGGAGTGTTGGGATTAGCCTGGGGAGGGGGTGCGGTTGCCACCAATCCTTGGATTGGTAGTGGGTTTTGAAGCACCATGGGGGGAGGTCCTTATGGTGCCGGGTTGGTCTGGGCTTGGTTCATAGCATTAGCGGTCTATTGGGCCTTGTTTTGAATGGCTTGCTTAGTGTGACCCATGAGGGGACACTCAAATGTGTAGTGCCCATAGACCTCATAGAGTGTGCATGGTTGGTTTGTGTGCAACAGGACATTGCATCTAGGTGCATTTGGTCATGGGGGGTTTTGGGCGGGTCGATACGCTGTAGAATTGTTGGGAGGGTTTGGTTGTTAACCGCTTCCCTGCGGTTGGTTATTGGCTTGGTTCCAGGGCTGATTATTTCTAGCTTTCCATTGTTGATTGTTGGGAGCAGGCTAGTTGGGACAGTTTTGTTGTGCAAATACTTGTCCCAATGTAGCGGGTGGAGCAGAGGCAGGGGCTTGAACCGCTTGCATTGGTGGTGCATAATAAATTTGAGTGGCCTGCAGTGCCACAAATGTGGTCATTTGCCCTGCGTACTGCTGTGTTGGCCATGCTAAGGCCTGAGCCTACTACGGTGGCACAGGTTGTGCATAGGAAGTTGTTGCTTCGGACTGGGACATCATTCTGGCATAGTCTGGAGTTTGGTTTTGGTAGGCAATACTAGTAGTTTTGCTTGGTTGTGGTGGAACTGCAGGTAGTTTCGGACTGTGCTATGGCTGTTAGGAGACCAAGCCTATGATGCCGTCTATAGCATGAGATGCCCCCAGTGCATCCCGGTAGGAGGTTCCTGAGCGAGGAGTGTCAGGTCAAACTGTTGGGCTTTCAGTATGGCCTCCTCTTCAGATTGGGGACATTCGGATGCAACGTCCTTTACTATCAGTGGGAGTAAGGTCTTGAGGAACCAATCCAAGAATATCCTGTCATCAAGTTTGATTTTACACAAGCTATGATGTCGCCACCACTGATGGATGTGGTCAGTTATATGTGTCACAGTGCTCTAGCAACAGGATAACAGGATCTCCACCCGTTCATCATATCTGATAGGGAGTTGGAAATACTATAGGAACATGAAAGCTAGGGAGTTGAAATCTGGGTACTTGGCCTGTAGTAGCTCAATGTATCATTTGGCTGTAGCACCTATGAGTGTGTGTTGGAATAGCCTCAACCTGATGGAATCATCTACGATGATGTTTGACAAGCACCATAGATGGAATTCCATGATGTGGTTTTTGGGACATTCTTCTGCCTTGCCTTCAAACTTCGGAATGTCTGATGGTAGCTTGGTTGGCATGGAAGGCCAAAAAGCTTGATGGAAAATGGGTTCGTTTGTCAATCGAGCCAAGTCAAGCAAGTTAAGACGAGCCATGAAAGGTAGATTTGACCCCAGGTTGATGTGAGATAGGGGAGGGATGGTGTTGGGGTTTGCAGGTGCATAATGTACCTGCATAGCTAGGGGTGCTAGTGGTGCCATTATAGATGGGCCAATGCCCCCAAGTGTGATGTGAGGGGTAGTGTGAATGGAAGGGACACTACCCCCATGTGGGACAGGAGGGACAATGTATGTGGAGGGGGCACTGCCCCCTTGTGTGACAGGAGGGGCAGTGTATGTGGAAGGTCCACTACCCGCAAGTGTTGCAGGTGGGACATCCTGAGTGGTTACTATGGGTGGTGGTAGTTGACTAATGAGCATTTGCATGACCATGCTAGGGCCACCTGCAGGGTTGTTAGTGACAACTTGTGGTGTGGACATGGGTCCACTAGCTATGGCTATGCTGGAAAATGGATCCGGGTTTGCACCAGCCATGGGGCTTGATGGTGCAGTGTGTAGATCTGGTTCAGACTGATATGGGTTTGAATCAGAATTAGAGGTTGTGTGGCCTTCTGATGGTGTGAGAGGTCATCGAGTATAGTCTCGGCGAGGTCGTTTCAATGTCCCGAATTATGCTGGTTCGCCTCTTAGGCGTGAGGAAGAGTGTGAGGGATCAATTGTGTTAGATGTTTATCAAACTAGTGGGAATGATATTTTGGACCCCGGTTTCAATGGCTTCCTATTGGCTGTAGGTGGTCACTCGACCACCAAGACTGCTAGAAGACAACGCTTGAATTTTTCCTCATGGGATTTTCTACTCAATCGGTGGGGGTCGTTTCCTGTTTTGCTTGGCAATTCCTCTCAGTGGCCAGCTACTTTGGGGTTCCTGTGGTACTCCTCACAATGAGTTTCAGGGATGAGCCCAAGTACTTCCCACGGTTAAGGCAGTCAGGGACTTATGTCCTCAAAGATGAACTTAGTGTAAATTGATAAATTTTAAGGGCTCTCTCAGCGTCATGAACTGAGTTGGGTTGATTATGTGGTATGGTGTATATGTTTTTTTCTATCTTTCTGGTATTAGGTGGCTACAAATGGTTTATGAATTCATCATATTGTGGTAGAGTTCATATCATTGTGTGTACAAGCAGTAAATAAACAGAAGTTTGTAAACAGATACAATTGTTTTTACCCTGAATGTTGATGGCCTAACTAAGTGACTACATTACACCTATATTCTTCTTTGACCAAGAGAAGGTGCTAGGCTCTCAACACAATGGGACTAAGCCCATCTGTAGATCCACAGGCCACCTCCTGGATGCAAGGTTGGTCAACAGGGAGGACACTTAGAACTGTGAGAAGCCCTCCTTCTCTACCCCCTCTACCTTCTAGGCCATCCATTTTAAATGGTTTAGAACATTATTCAGTGAAGGGCCTAGGACTATACGAGCTGTGCTCTTCGTCGTATCCCAGAATAATCCAAAGGGTGATGTTTAGGTAGAGGAGGAAGGGTAAGCAAGACTATTAATTTTATGTCAATTTTAGTTAAGCTACATTCATTATGTCATTAAAAAAAATTTCTTTGAATTTACACTTTGTTTGTTCATGAATTTGCAAGAAATTAAAATAGAAACAAAAATAGGACGATTGTGCTAGACAGAGGCGGCTGAGCCGCACTGATAGTCCCTAATAAACTGAAAATTAACTACTGATTGATAGACCACCCGTTTCGGGTCAAATTTGGCGAGGGGGTCACAATTTTTTTTCAGAAACAGGCGAGGGGGTCACACAGATTTCACAGATAGAAGTGGTCTGCTGTTCTGAGTGAAGTTGCACCTTTCGGGGGGAAAAGGATGACCTGGTCGCACCTGTGAGGCCTAAAAGAGCGACCTCATCCCTTGTTCAGGTCCGATAAGTGTGACTTGCCCTGGATTTGGGGTTTTTCTGATCCTGAGTCAGATCTGGCCAACAATAACTTGTACTGTGGCCAAACCGACTTGGATTTGCCTTGCCGAGGCTTCGACAACAATAAAAATTGAAAATAAACTAGATTTAAGCTATATTTGACAAGAAATTTCTAAAACTAGGGCTTAAACTGAAAAACTTGAAATTTAAAAAAAAAACTAAACCAGGGATCATGTGGGATCGACCTGGTATGGTCGCCAGTTCTATAGCAGGGATTTCTCCTTGCTACAGGGGCATGAATGGCTCCCTTCTATCTATAGGATGAAAGAGTAGGTTCCCGTGTGTGGAAAATGCATAAAAGAAACTAAATAGAAAGGAAAGCAAATGACAGAAAGAAAATGGCCACGAGCCCCTCTGCAAACAAGGTTAGGGCTTCCTCTTGGCTACTTGCAAGCAACTATTAAGCTACAATAAACCTGCAAACATGTTAGAAATAAAACCTGCAAACAAATGGTGGTCAGAAAACAACTAAACTAACAAAGCAAATACATAAACAAAATGATGTTATACCTCTCCTTTGGTGAAATGGGCCACCATGCTCTTGCTGGAAGCACCTCCCTATCTCACTCAGCAATGGAGGAGCTATGGATCAATGGGGAAGATGAGTGGAAGAGAGGGGGATGTGGGTGGCTTGAGAGGCAAAGAGGTCTCAAGGCATCCATGAGCAGCATAACAATATGCAAGAGAGNTTTTGGAGGCTTTAGCCCCTAGGAGAGTTATTTAGGCTCCTTTTTGGGGGTTTTAAGCCCTTTTCTTCATCCTTAAGCCTTTTTTAGGGTGTGGGGGTCTAATGGAGTGTTATGAGGGTCATGTATGGGTATCCTTGGGTGGTGTAGGCCATGTAGAGCTGAGTGAGGTATTTTTTGGGTTAACAGGTACCAAAATGGAAATATGTTTCTAACTATAGTGTCCCATGTTAGGTAGGTTTTTTTGTCAAATTAATGAAAAATGCAAATAGAAAAAATTGATGCACCATTATCCAATAGGTTCAAACCTATGGAAAATTTGACTATAAAAGGCTCTAATTCTCCCATTGAATAACTTACCTAGAAACTATTGAAACAAAGTCTCAAGAAGGTGATCATGAATACACGGGTTCCTTCTCATTAGAAATTAGACACATGGGATATGAGGCCAAATAATTTACCCATGGAAGGGTAGTGCCTACTGAAACATTAGAAATATACACATGTGTTAATGCATGGTCTAAAACTAGTTAAAGAGAATGATTTGGTAAATGTAAGATTATCAATGGTGACAATCCTTACATTGTGAGGAAAATGTATCACACAAAATAATGTACACCACAACATTCATAAAATATTCATAATCATGCCCAAGGAGTATGTTGACATCCAATGGTCCTTCCATAACTACATAATTTAATTGAACAATATTCCTACCTAATGCAATAAGACACTAAGGAAGAATCCCCAAGGGTTCACTAGGTTTTCTATTAAAGGCCATCAACTTAATAGTAGTTGACATAAGGTTGGAGAACCATGAAATTTCCAAGAATATGTAGGTAAAATACTAACAGAGGATACTTCATTTATAACATATCTATAAACCATGCATGGATTCATTTCAACCCTTATTTGGAAAGATGCAAACAAGGAAGGCGTGAACCAACTAGAATTTTCCAATCAAAGGATATGATCCTAAATATTGGAGGGAGAACACTCGAACTTATCAAAGTTCCCCCATGTACATAAGGTTATGAATTGGCAGTAAATAAATATTGAACATTATTCACATTACTCTACAAAGGAATATTGGGATCAACTGAAGATTGCATCGGTTTGACCACTTTAACCTTGACACTCTCCAAAGGAAGAGTGGTATTGGTAAAAAAATTACATTGACGTAACAACTTCTTCAACCAAGTATTGAATTGTTTGTTGGTAAACCATATGTTATTTAGGATAAAAATATCCTTGACAAATAGACCACACCCTTTATTCAAACAATTCATGGTATTTCCATAAGATCAAACACCTTGAGAAACCAATCACAAAAACATATTACAAATAAACACATTGACGTTTTATGTGCTTAAAACCTTCAAAGAGGGAAACCGTCCATGGCCCCAAACAAACCACTAAAGGAAATATATCAAGAAAACAAAAATATTCTACATATGTGTTTCTCACAATTTATCATTAAGCAAATGACTCTCCCAGCTCTTTAAACACAAATCATGGACCAATCGAGTATCAAGCCACATATCAATATCCATTACAATCAAGGTGAAGAGGAACAGTTGGATCATGCCTAAACAATATCGTGACCATCAGATAACATAAGTACAAATGCATACTAAATAAATACACTTTACCTAAAGACACATTATACTAGGCTGATCTTAACTAACTCCTAAGTGTTTAACTATCCTAACACCTACCTTAAATATCCTAACTCCTAAGTGTCCAGTTATGATGTTTTTGTGAATTTTTGGGCTAAGAGAGATACTTCATTACATCTAGAGCGATTCTTTGAGTTAGAAATGTTTTTCATTCAACTGAAAAAGGTTTATGTTTTCCCATGATAATTTTACAAGATCTGGAGGCATACTATTTACAATCACACATTTTAAATTGTTTTCTCACAATCTTTCATAATTTAGCCTTATTTTTATTTTATTTATGTTTTGTAACCTTTTCAATCCGCGTATGCTCTTTTCAATGCACTCTGTGCAATCTCAGAATATCATAAACATAGTGGCAAGGGTTTTCTTTATTGAGTATTCTCTTTGTCATGTGCTTTATGTGAACTTGGTAAACCAGAAATAGGAGGAAAACTTACATTTTCTGAGAAAGCTGACCAATGACTAACCCCAAATATGAGACACTTTAGTTTTAGAATTTCATTTTTTTGTTTTGTTTATATGTCATTGTATAAGGTGCCTTGTGGGAAAAAAGGCACATTTTTTTATGTAGGAACATTCTTCAAGCAACAACAACAAAACAACCAATGATGTACACCAAATATGAGACATTTTAGTTTCAGAATTTTGATATTTTGTATTTGTGTGGTTTTTTAAAGTGTCTTGTAGGACAAAATGCATGTGTTTTTACTACAATAACAACAACAACAACAAGTCCATTTTCCTCCATAATATTATTAAGTATTTTTCTTAGCTCACTTGGTTGAAAGTTACTTTAGCAAAGTAAGAGGTCTTGGTTTCAAGTCTTCTCTTTATTTATTTTTTGTTAAATTTCATGTGACTTTAAATTATAAAGTAACTAGATTATAAAATTTATTCACACTTTTTTTTATAAAAGTGGGTCACTTATGTTGAAGAAACTTGTTTGTAAAAGTGAGATTATAGGAAAATTTAGTAGGGGGTTTCTCACATCACCACATGGATCACATTTTCCAGCCATGTTTCTCCTCACCTCTTTTTTATTCATGTCTTTAAAAGGGCATAACTTTGGCATCCAAAGTATGTTTGTTAAATAGAGCTATCATTGATGTCAAGTCATTGTCATATTGTCAAGCCATGATGAAAGAATTAGATCCAATCTCATGCTTCCATTCATAATATTGTCATGATGGAAATAACATCAAAGAAGGAAAAAGACTCAAATGTTGAAAGAAGAATTCCTACAACAGGCCTCTAGTAGAACCGCTACATCAGGCCTAAGGAAATTCCCTCCTGGAAAATAAAAATGCCAGTAGGATTTGACAAAAATTCCAATAGGCTCACCCAAAATATCCACGCTTGCAGGAGAGAAATCCCTGAACTTGGAGAAGACAAATTCCCAAAACTTGAGAAGAGAAATTCCTGCACTTGAGAAAATAATATGCCCACAACAAGCATTGGGGAATTCTCATAGCATTATGACCACATTCATGGAATTTCTGCTAGGACAAATAATAATATTCCCACATGCCATTGAATATGTCCACCGTGCACTTGGAAAGCCTACAAAATCATGGAAATGCATGAAACCGCTATTGCAATGCGTGCATTATCAAATACCCACATTGCTAAGTGAACTGTCTGCAGACTCTTGGATAAAATTCCCGCAACATGGAGGAATCCTCACAAGCAAAGGAGAAATCACCAAAGGCTATAAATGCTCACAAAATCCATAAAATTCCTATGGATAAATGCACATAGTCATCAAGAATAATGTCCACTCTACCAAGAAAAAGGGTTGCATAGAAAGTGAAATGCTCACCAATCTGAGTGAAACATCATGTTGATCATGGTGATGCGTCATGAAAAATGATGAGATGTTTTAGTAGAAACAAGATGACAAAAGAGAACCTATATAATAATAAACACAAATAAAATTGCATAATGATAATCAAGGAATTACTCAACCTCATGATAATTACTTGGGTGACAAAGCCAATGTTTTAGGATCTCCTACCACAAATCATAAGTTGGCCTTATAATTTAAAGTTTCTATTCTTTATAAATATATAGGTTATCCCTCCTACAAAGGATTAACACATGTAATCTATAGGTTAGCCCTATTTAAACGAGGGGTAAAGTAAGAGTATAAATAAAAGCAGAACTCACCTCATTTATGTGTGAAATGTAGTGTGAATGATTGAGCTCTGATTTAGCGAATGAGGAGTAAGAAAAAAAGAGCATCGAAGGAGAAAGAAAAGAAGCTGGTCATATGATGAAGTCTCCAAAGGACCATGAATAAGTCTAGTAGCAGTTTGAAGAATTGAAAAGGGACAGATATTTGAAGACTATTGTTGGCACACTTTCCAAGATAAATTTAAATTGATTTGCTGATAAATATTGACGGTTGTTGAATGTAATCACTTAGATTATATTGTTGATAGTTGGTAAAGGAAATTTTTGGATAATATTTGAAGGACTGTTATTATACATACTTAAGTGGACATAATTGATTTTAACTACTTGCAGACATATTTTTTTGAGGTTGTGTAAGGAATTTTTTATAGTATTTGAATACAAGTGTATATTGGATGAAGAATGGTGTTGGAAACAAATCATAGCTGAAAAAAATAGAGATTTGAAGGAAGTTTCATGAAGATCATAATTTGAAATATAAGAGTAGGTTGGGGCCTACGGATTTGAGTTGGTGCTCAAGAGGATTGGTTTCCTCATCCCTTGGATAAGTTAATGCCTACAAATTGCAAGTTGGTGCTTTCACAATGGATTGGTGTCTCTATCCATTAGAGGAAATTTCAACTCAAAATGGGCCTTTTAACTCTAATTCAAATTCCCTATCATCATTTGCTAGCCAATGAAATTTCTTTAAATTTGAAATAACGTATAGGTCTTAAACACTTTTTAATATAAATTTGGGGATTGGTATCATAAAAAAAACTACTTTTTTGTTAGTATTTTCGACATATATCCCCGTGGTTTTACTCAAATTTCGATTAGGAGAGCTCGTTGGATGTGGAATTTCGTTGGATGTGGAATTAAATTCCACATCCAACGAGTACCCAATCGAAATACTTTTGATAGGCCTCTCTACCCCCAAAACAAGAAATACCTAAAAAAAAGTGACGATGACGTCATGATCACGCTTTTTCAGGTATTTCTTGTTTTTTGGGTAGCAGGGTCCATCAAAAGTATGCTGAGTGGGTACTCGTTGGATGCAAAATTTAGTTCTGCATCCAACAAGCTCTCCTGATCAAAATTTGAGTAAAAACTCGAGGAGATATGTTGAAAATACAAACAGAAGAGTAGTTTTTTTTCTTTCTTTTCTTCCTCCAAAATTAATAAATATTATTTTAACTATTATTTTATTAATTTTTTTTAGGTGGCCCATTTTGAGTTTAAATTTCCTCTAATGAAATTGGTGTCTACAAAACTATGAGTTTATGTTCACACCATCATTGGAGATTGGTATCTCCTAACTTTCTTTGTAATATATGGTTTTATTAATTCAATAAACTTGAGTTTCCATATAAAGATTTGGTGTACTATGTTTTTATGTTTATGAACTTGTTATGATTGATAATGGTGCATAATTAATGAAGTAAAATTTGATAAAAAAATGTGTGATAATGATTCACTCCTCTTCTCTCAGTATCACTATGTTTTCCAACTCTGTTTTCAATTCCATTTTTAATTTGAAACATTCTAATTTTCCAAGAACTTTGAATCCAAACCTTCACTTTGTTCTTTTTATTCCATGTTACCTATGTATTGAAATATAGCCATTCCATGTGATATTTTTCTTACAAGTAACAATTACACCTCATGGAAATCACGTATGGAGGATTTCCTATGAAGTAGGCAACTTTACTAGATTACCTTGGAAAAACAATTTTTACCCACTGACAATGATAAGAAAATAAAATGGGGCAATAAATATGATGAAGCATGTGGATTAATATGGATGTCAATTTACTGATTTATGAGTCCACCTTTAAGGATATAGACCAGATACAGATTGGAATAAATTGTAAACTGTGTTTGGTAAACGCAATGAAATTGAGGTCACCATCTTGAAAATGAATTAGTTACCTTAAATCCACATGATTTATCTTGCATTCAAGACTATTTATCTAAGTAAAACACCCTTAGACTCTTAGTTGAAGAATTCCACATGAAAAAGGAAATACAAGAAATGTATTTTGATATTCTTTCAAGCTTGGTCCTACCTGTTATGTTTTTTAATCTACCTTCTTCTCCATGAAGAAGTATCTATGGGGTTAACTATATAGAATCCACTCTTGAATATTTTTTGGATTCCTTAATTAGAGAGAAACATAATATCCTACATCTTGGATTAATCAACAATGAGGATACATCTACCAAAGCCTTAGACGCACAATATAAGAAAAAAAAATGAATCCAAAGAATAAAAATCCTTGCAATAATAAGAAAAATAAGGGTCCCGAACCCACTCAATGATCTCATATTTCCAATGGTGGCAAGAGAACCAAATTGAAAGATAAGAATTTTGAGTGACATTGCAATTTTTGCAAGAAATATGGTCATGTGGTCAATCCAAGTGTTTCAACAATATGGAAGCCTTTGAAGCAACAATGAAGATGAAAAACAACAACCTTGATTTATATTCTAGATCTACAACTCCTGGACATGCATTTTTTTTCTTTTGGTTTTTCCTTCAATGCATCTTCTTCCTCTTCTTTTAATGAGTGGCTCATTGATTTTGGAGCATCTTATTATATGGAAAGGATAAACCCATATTTTCTAATATGGATGAATGTAACACCAAACACATATTTATTGTTGATGATAGATCCCTTAATGTTATAGGATCTAGAACAGTTTAGGTAGTTGATGAAAAATTCAATGGTGTATTACATGTTCCAACAATTTATTGCAATTTGTTGCTAGTCTATCAAATCACTCATTAGATTTAAGGTAATACCATCATGTTTACTCCTAGGCAAGTTGTAATAAAGGATTTAAAATAGCCTAATAATGTCCTACATACTAGAATTTTTTATGATATTACTAGGTTGTACAATTTTAACAAGTTTGGGTCACCACCTTTTGTCCAAGAGTTTATTTCTCATAGTGATGACTTGAGAAAACATTGGCAAGAGAGATTTGGTCATGTAAACTACCCATAATTGAAACAAATATGTAATGATAAAATGGTGACTTTTCTTCCTCTTATCTCTTACAAATACGATGTTTGTACCAAGTACATCATAAAAAAATTTCCTTGGAATAGTTTTGAAAAAATTGCCTCTTGGAACGCCTTGAATCCCTTGCATCTTGTTCATAGTGATTTGTGTGGTATGATTTTTTCTACTTCCTTCTATGGATTCAAGTATATCTTAATATTCACTGATGAATTCTCCAAAAATGTTTGGGTTTATTTCTTAGTACTTAAGAGTGAATATTTTAACAATGATTTGGCCGACACGACCCTTGTACAGAAACAATCTAGTCATACAATAAACAAGTTGAGAATAAATAATGGAGGTGAATATGTAAAAAACAAATTTTCTTCTTACTACACTAAATAGGGAATTCAAATGCAACATATTGTTCCATATACACCATAACAAAATGTTGTTGATAAGAGAAAGAAGCACACCTTCAAAGAAATGGCTAATTGTATGCTCCAAGATAAGGGTTGAAGTCTTTAATATTGGGATGAAGCCATTAATTTTGCAAATTAAATAGTTAATAACACTCCCACCAAAGATTTAAAATATATCACACCAGAAGAAGCATGGATTCACATTAAAGAAAATGTCACCCACTTTTATGTGTTTGGTAATGAAGCATGGGCTCATACTCTTGATAAAAAAATGGAAAGATTTGTAGCCTAAAAGTGAAAAGTGCATATCTGTTGGATATTTTGAAGATGTCAAAGGTAAGAGAATTCTTCAACCACATTCCCATGATATAATTATTAGAAGAGATGTTAATTTGATGAAAATATATTGTCCTGTGATCCTATTTTAGCATCTATGCCATTTGTTTCTTACAATCCATCTTTGATGCTTGTGTTGTCTTCAATTTCCAACTTCCTTGATATTGTTCCTACTCAAAATTCTTATGATGGCATTGAGGATGAAAAACCATATAGACCTACTCATTTTCTTTCAGTTACACCAACACAACTACTTCATGTATTGGTATTTTCAAAATGGGAAGAAGATAATCATTTTTTCTTTTAATCATAGAGGTAAAATCCAAACACATTCTTAGTTATAGTGAGGCACTTCTATTTTTGATAAAGTCTCAAAAAATAATGATCTAGATACATTCACAAAAGCTTTAGGTAATCTAATTTGGGATGCGCTATGGATGAAGGATATCATTCCTTAATGACGAACACTAAATGATCAAGGAATTGTGTATTCACCTAAAATAGTGAGAGTGGGGGGAAATGTTGTAACATCCTAAGGGAGGCTAATCTTATTCCTTGTTAACCTTGCAAACCTTATTGAATACCTTTTTATACATTGCTAAACTTAATTCCCTTAGTTTTACCTTAAATTGAATTATGAGATTAGTTGGTACTTTAAAAGATGGTTTAGTGAGAAGTTAACAACTTGGACAAGTGGTGCATTGGAAGAATGTTGCATGGATAGAGTGGAATCAAGCTGTAGAGAATTCCCAAGGTGGTGGAACAATGTGGCATTGCTGGAAGGAATGCAAAGCTTGGGATGATTTCTTGGTAGTGTAGGAGAGTACTTAACAATTGACATAGCATTTTCTTTATGCTGCCTAATAAAAGAAGAAGAGAACATATGAGAGAGGGATTTGTTGGGTTCTTCTTGGTCCTTCTGGATCCAAGGTTCTTTTTGGTTCATTAGTTTCAGTTTTGTCCATTTTCACTATCATGGAAAGAAGGATAAGAAGAAGAATTCAGGCAAAGAAGAAGCTATAGTTGTAGACTAAGCACGCATAGGTTGTAGGATGCATAGCACATGTGAGGTAGTGTTCAATGTGAAACAATGTGAGCTCGGACTAGTCTAGATGTGGACGATTGGGATCACTGGTGAATGCTGCGATCGACTTCTGAACCAAAGGGATGTTCTCTATCTAGTTGGGATGCAATCATAGTTGGTCTAGTGGGAAACCTGTCAACTCAAGATTGAGTTGGAAATCCTTTTTGTTGATAATTTTCCTTTCCCTAGTGTTGGTGGTGGCTCCAAGGAATTGGAAAAAAAATTCATGAAGTGAAATTGATGGAGTTCTAGGAACTGAGGGCAGTGAAATTAATCACATTTGTACCAGCGGAACAAATATGATGTAATGAATTCCATATTTTGACTTGGAGTTGGTAATAACCAACAAATCTTGATCGTCAAAGAGAGACATACTGAGAGCTTGGAATTGGAAAGATGTCTAGTGGTGAATGCATGAGTCTCATTTTTTGGGGTGAAGCTATGTTGAGATATTTATGAACAAATATACCTATGGTTGGGTGGAGCGTGGCTACCATGAACCTAGTTTCCAAGTGATTCTAATTCAGATAAGTTATGATGATATTTATGTTCTATGTTGAATGAACAATGCATATTAATTATGGATATATTATGTAAATGACACACATGTTTATATTATTATTATATCAATGAGTAATTAAGTAATTCCTCTATAGTTTATAGCTTCTTCACTGTTGAATCATTCATGGAAATGGATTCTAGTTTGAATGATGGAAGGTTGTGTGTCAATGCTTTGGTATTATGTTTATTAATTAGGGCCATAAGGTTGTTTGATGTAGTGGTTGAATAAGCCCCCTCTATTTACTGTTCTTTCCTTAGAAAAATTTCCCAAGAAAAATGATGACGTGTTGGTATGCTTAATAGGAGAGCTCAAGACCATTGATTGTTGTGCCGATGAGCAATTGTGACCATTGATTATAGTGCCAATATGTTGGTTTTGACTCCCAACTTTTGACGTGTCAACGTCGGGAATCGAAGGTCAAGAGTGTTTGTGTTTTGTTTGTTGCGTTGGTGTTGATTCCTGACTTTTAATGTTTCAATGTCAGGAATCATAAGTCGTGAGTGTTTTTGATTTTTTTGGTGTCTTGGTGTTGACTCCCCATTTCTGACATGTCGACATTGGGAATCAAAATTCGAGAGTGTTTTGTGTTATTGTTGTTGTGTTGATGTTGACTCTTGACTTCATACGTGTCGATGTCAAGAATCATAAGTAAAAAGTGGTTTTCATTTTTTTGTATGTTGGTGTTGAACTCTAACTTCCGACATGTCGACATCGAGAATCGAAAGTTGGAAGTTACTTGTGTGATTTTTCGTTTGGATGTGCTGACTCCTTACTGCCAATGTCATAAGCTGAAAGTCAGAAGAGGTGTTTGTTTTTCTTGTTTTCATGTGCCAAATCCTAATTGTTGATGCCAAAATTTGAAAATAGGGAGGTGATGTTATTCTCCCTATTTTTCTATTTCGATTCTTGATTACCGATGTCAGTGAAGTCGAAATCAACAAGGAAGAGCTAGCAATGATAGGGTTAGATTAGAAGGATGGGTTTATATTGTCGAATCTCAGAAAGGAAGAGTTAGGGCATCACATTTGTTTTTAAGGGTTATTTAATGTTGGTAATTATTTTGATTAATGATTTTAATCTATGATTAAGACCTATTAAGCTATTTACGCCATTTTAATTCTATGTTTTTGCGTATGAGTTCTGTTATAGATCATTTTTTTATTGTTTAATGGATTTTGACCATTAGTTTAATAAATTTTGGAGCTCAAATGTTAATCTATGGTGGTTTTTATCCATTGGTGGTTGTCTGCATGGTTGTGTAGTGCCTAGGTGCATTAGAGGGTGCTATCAGAGCTAACATTTCAACCCTTAGCCTTTGGGAATTATCTGTTTGAAAGAGATTATGTTCTTGTGTTGTTAATTCAATAAATGTACTATATGTAATGTTTTATGTAATGATATATGATGATAAGGAGGATGAAACTATGCACATGAATTTTAAATGTGAACTAACAAACATGGTTGACCTCATAATGTTTGCTACAGTACTATTGTTTTAGGCCTTTGGAATTATTGATTGCAAGAGTAGTAGGCCAGTGGAACTGCAAGGATGGCCAAAATCATTGAGATGTTTGGGCTCGCTGAAGAGATAAGATGGGGTGACCAAAGGTTATATTACAATGGCCATAAATATTAGATAACAAAAATGGAAGTGTACCAAACCTTAAAGGACATATAGGTTAGAAATGCGAGGATCATGCAATACATGGAGCAGTAGAATTAGATTAATTAACAGTTGATGAAGGACCTAATGCAGATGTAAGCTAGGGTTCAATAGGTACCTTCTGTGATAGTAAATGAAAAAGAAGAATCCTTTAACAAAGAAATTGTAGATAGGTACCAGTGTTCCAAGGATTGGGATGAAAGTGGACATAAAGTACATTCTTGAAACCACTGAGTTGGTAGACATCATAAAATTAAGAAACTTGAAATTCAACATGATGTTTCTCCTAGAAGGCATCAGAAGAGGAAGCGAGATGGGGGTTTTTTACAAGCTGAGATCGGAAAGATAAATCCACCCTCCTTTGATTGAGAGAAAACCATTGAGGCTATAAATATATGGCTCCTAGAGATGAATAAATACCTGTAATTGCATGAAAACTATGATAATCAAGAATCTAGAATTGTCATTTATAATCTTCGAGAAAGGGCCTACCGGTGGTGGAAGTAATGAAATAAAGTAGAAAACCTAGATGAATAGAAAATATATTGGAGAAAATTCCAAAGGTAGTTCAAGCAAGAATATTTCTCATGACAATATTATTACAAGAATATGGAAGATTTATTTGAACTCTCACTGGGAAGCATGTAAATGGATGAGTATGAAAAAAATATTTTTGGATATGTTATGTGGACTTTGTCTCAGAGGAAAATGTTAATATATAGAATTTCCATAGTGTTTTTCCAATATTCTACAAGGATATAATAACTTATGATGAGAGTCATACCCTGAAGGAGTTCATACAGGAGGATAAATGCCTATATGAGTAGGGTAAGAGCAGGCATGATTTTCATAAGAGTTGGAAGGGAAAACTAAACACGAAACATTATCAAAGGAAGAAGGTATTTAATTCCTACGAAAATTAATAGGTTCAACATAATTCTTTCAAACAACCTTCCATGAAGGATGAATCAAGAGTGGTTGAAGCTACGAGACCAAAGAAAGAAGAAAAATTCAATTGCTAAAGATGTGGAGGTAACCACTATATGAATAATTTCCTTAAGAGGAAAGACATAAATTTTAGAGCATATAATGTAAGAGAGAAATATACAATGGAATATGTAGCTTGGAGAGTCCCTCATATTTACACAATGTTGGACAATCACCAGGCATAACATCAATATTCCATGATTTAAATTGAAGGTATAGTAAATAATCTTCCCATATCAATTCTAATTGAATATGGAGCTTCTTATAGTTACGTGGATTTGAACATGGTTGAAAAATGCGAGCTAGTGAGATTTAAAATTCCAAAGAATAGAATGGTGCAGTTAGATATAGGAATGAGAAGGAAGATCACCTCTATGGTTAAATACTATCCATTTTCCATGAACGAGTTACATACCAAGTATGATATAGATGTGATTCCTCTAGGATCATATGACTTGTTGTGTGGAATGGATTAAATGGAGTCACACCATGTGATTCTCAATTGCTGAAGCAAGTGTTGGGGAAAAACATTAAACAATTTTATAAAAAATATCCAATGATTTAATTGTCAACCCGAAGAGAGCGCAAACTTGTGAGGTACAGAAAAAATATATGCAGGGGCAGAGTATTTCTACCTTAATATAATATTCTAGGTGAATGAAATTAAAAATACATGTGACTGAAATTGAATTAAGCTTGCAAAAGTAGGAAATGACATGGAAAGAAATCTAATCTAGAAAAGAAGGAAATTTCGTGACATAAATCTAATATAAGAAAGCATAAGATTTCATGAAATAAATTGGTTTAAAACAATCAACATTAACTTGTGAGCTCACATAAAATCAACACAACTAATTCATAACCAAGACATCACTGCAATTCTATACTAACAATTCATAAGAAAGAAATTACTGAAAATCTATACTAACAGTTCATAAGAAAGAAACTCAAATTAACATGAGAGAGTAAAAGGATTTGCATTAAGCATTATATCCATTACATTACAATAAAAATTCCACTCTATGACTAACTCTCAAAAAGATCTAAACTATTCTCTACTTCCAAACCACTAGGGAGATCTCCAACAAAATGAGGAGAGAACCCCCCTATTTATACATGAATTCAAGATAACTAATCATAATTACAATCCACTTTCTTCTCAACTTATTCCTCAAAGTTATCCAACATACCCACTTTTCTCTCAACTTATCCCTTCAAATCCTCCAACAAATATTGGAGGAGATATTCTCTCTATAAAGTTCCATGATATTCTCCTTGAAATTAGACCACATCTTGAAGATGAAATTCGAATTTGAGGCTAGGTGGTGACTTTTGAGCTTGGTAAAGTCTTCAAATATACCTATAATCATCACCAAACTCATCCAACTTTGAGGTATACTGAAAATATATTAATTTTCTTAATATTTAACCACAAATTCACTCACTCAAAATACTCAAAAATAAATGATTTGGAAAATGATAATATAAACCCATATGTATTATCAAAGTGGTGGATATTAATGGTTTTATGGAAGGATAAAATAGGAATAAGGTGACAAATGGTATATGAAACATGAATAAAATGTGGTATTTTTGTGACTCAACATTCCCCCCAACTTAACTTATTGCATGTCCTCATGCAACTATGCATTGATTCTCTTTCAAAAATTTGGCTTTGTAGCTGGGCTTTACATGATGATGGTATGTAACAGTAAATCATTCCATGATTTGAAATGCATGAGTGACAAAAATTTTCCTTATGGTTGGTTCTTGTGTGACAACCATAAGTATAACAAATGTTGGTTCTTGTGTTAGCAACATTCGCTCGTTTTACTTGTATTTTTGCTGCAATACATAAGATTTAAAAGTATACATACATTAGAAATGATGAACCATCAATGTATTTAGAAATCCTTTTCTACATATTATGAATCATGCTAATATATATAGCAATTTTCTTTATTCAATGTGAAACAAAGCATAGTTTGGGAAAGACATGTTTTTTAATGGTAAGTGAGATGATGAATATGTAAAATGGTAGTGAATAACCCCCCCGCATCCCCCCCGAACTTAAGATGTATTAGGTTTATGAAAAGGAGAAATGGAATGTAGTGAGGGAATTTTTCAAATTCATTAATTTTCTAGCATTTAATGAATTCCATGGTTAATGGTTAGAAAACAACATACCTCCACTTACCCAAAAAGTTGATGAACTTATGCAATAGGAATGTGGCTACTGCTGCTACTGGATCATAGAATGTGAAGTGAAGGAACCAAACTGCTGCTTGGTTGGATGAAGTAAAATATGAGAGCTGAAAGTAGAACTGTGGTACTCTCATATGGCTGAACTATGATGTTGTAAAACTGTTGATGGTGTCATGAAAAGTATATAGTATTTAGCTGCTACAAAACTTGATGGTACAATTCTTACCATGCGAATAAATGTGTCAATGTCGAACATGGAAACAAGTCATTGGATTACCGATCATTGATGATTGTATTTAACCAATGCCAAGAATTCTCACCATTGATGTAAATGAGTGCCAAGGTACCTAAGTACATCTTGCAAAGTGTGAATAGATGAGCTTATGTTGAGCCACTTGCAAGATATACTGATAAAGGGACATTGATGTATTCCCATGATTTTCAATGAGAGAACTTTCCATTAATGCATGCAAGCCTCAAGGTACTAAAAATGAACTCTAGTATCTATCACAGATAGTGTGCTGAGGTTGATGGGGCAAGACTTGTTGAAATGTGGGCCTTAAGGAATCCCACATCAGTCAACACGAGTCGTACATAATGAGTTGTAGGACTATAGATGAAAGATATGAGGGTAAAATAGTTTTTATGACAAGGATAACAAAGCAATGTGGTCATGGAAAGGAAACTGAAGGGTTTTATTCATAAGGCAAAAGATGAATTGAAAATGAGGAAAATGTGTGTGACTCAGAAAGGTATACACGCGGAAAGTCATGATGTATAAGGTAGTGAAAAAGTAGACTCTAACATGGATGACGAATAATATTGGAAGGAGAAAAGGTAAGTAATCATGACATGGAGTAATTGGTTTCTGAAAGGCTTCTTTGTGGCAGAAAAATGTCATGACATACATAGTGGAAACTCAACTTCTTCAAGCTTTTAATGGAACATTTTTTCTGAAAATTTTCTGTGATTTTGGAAACTATTTCTGCATGCCATTCATTCATCTTTGAACCTGTAAAAGGTTAGCATTTTCCTACAAAAAACTTGTGAGAGAATTGAAAATATAGAAAAATATGTGCTTAACAAACCAAGTCGATGAGAAAAATGCTTTTATACCTGAACGTAGCAATGCATATTAAGCAATCCTTCTTGTCAAAACTTGTTTTTGAGTGACTTGTGAAAACAAGTTAGTGCAACAATCATAAAATTTTGAAAATATTCCAAGTTCATTTATATTTTATAATTTTATGATTTTATTTGTTACCTAATACTTTTTATTTATTTATATGATTTTAGTTTTTAATTTTATTTTATTTTTAAATTTTTTATTGTGATCATAATTCTTTTATTATTATTTCTAAAGTGTGTTTATATACTTTTTTAACATTTGATTTATTTACCACAAGAACAAATTTGTATATGCTTATTTTAATTGTGATAAATTTCTATATGTATAGATATAAACTAATTTAATTTTTTTTAATTTTTTGTTTAAATTTTTAATTGTTTTGCAATTAGAACAAAAAGAAATTTGAACAAAAATTAGAGTTTTTACATCCTCCTTTTACAAATATGAATGCGTCTTTATGTAATCATTGAGAAACAGAGAGAGAGGGTCGACCCTTTTAGTGGTCGACCCCTCTAAAAGTAGACAATCTTAATGACCTGGAATAGAGAGGAGTGTATGAAATAAGCAATTTTTATGATAAATTTGGCAGCTTGAAACAAACACATAATATGAAGAAATGCAATTTGTTATTGCATAATCATTTGCGGGCATGGTTTATATTGAAACAAACACCTACCTCCCCTAAACTGAAGATGCGCACGGTCCCACTATGCAAAAATAAAAATCAAGAAGAAGGCTTGGCTACGACAACAGCTGCCTTCGATTTAAAAGACAAATATTAATTTTATAATATGTTTTATGTTTACNATATATATATATATATATATATATCAAAAACTCTTTATGAAAACAGAAACAAACAAACAAATGATTTATTATATTTGTAATCAAGGTAGTCCACTCAACACTTTCTTATAAATGTCAAATTATTACTACAATATCAGTTAACATTGTCAAATTAATGTAGCATTATTAGCTAAGGTAATTCAATGTCAACTAGTGATTTATGCAAACTTATATATATTTCTGATATTTTTCAAAAACCTTGTAATTTTTATTTTCAAGTGAGCGTTTTCCATATTATCCAAATGAGCATGCATTTTTCTTGACAATTTTGAATATACGAGGAGATGCAACAAGACCGACCTTGGTAAATGCACATGTTCGATGGAAAGACTCATAGCTATTGTTCATTGATGATTTATTATATTTGTTTTTATTTCTTTATATATATATATATATATATAATTAAAATATTTGTTTGTTTTGTTCTTTTCTCCTACAAATTGCAATAATTTATGAAATTGTATTATTGTGACACAATTTAACAACAATATTTCTCATGCAATATTTCAATTCAACAACAATTGTATTGTTCTTTTCTCGTGGAATATTTCAACAACAATGGTACTTTTTTTGTTGTTTAAATTGAATTTTAGAATGGGTTGGTTTTAAGTTAACCAGCTCACAAAATCATGAAAATTGTATCCATGGAGTCTATTTTTCTAATGGGTAAGCTATTCCATTATTTTGCAGAGCTTAGCATACCATGAATACACTGTCTTTGAGGTGATTTGCAATTTTCTCATTGATTTTGAATAGAAATTCACATGTGAATAGAAATGAAGCGTAAATAGCTTAAGTAACTGTCTAAAGGAATCATGAAAGAAATTCACATGTTCATAGAAAACTACTTGATATCATCCTATAAAGAATGTGATTCATCTGACTTTGCATAATTTGGACCTACCTCATCATAGTGCTCACAATAAGGATATGGCCACTTACCCATGTGGGCTCTCATGTTGCTGGTAAAGCCCAATGGATCTACCATGGGATCATGCAGCTTACTTGGTAAGAACTTGAATTCTAAATAGCTCTTCTCGTTGATGTGGGAATTTCCTTGGAATCATCCCCAAAACCAAGAGATACCACGTCGCTATAGGGAATAAGTGACACATTTTTTGTTGACAGTAATGTGTTAAATTTTGTGACGGATTTGGTGGAATTATAATAACTGCCAGCTTATCTCTTATCTCAGTGTTCTGGTGAAAGGTAAAAAGTTCACATAATTTACAGGAATCTTCATGTGCCAGCACTAATTCCTTTATTCTTCCACATTTTTATTCCTTCTCATTAACTTGGCGAAGACCTAGCCAGCACATTTCATGAAGCATTTAAATGATCGATTAAAATGAAATTCCCATGGATGGAAGCTTCAATTAACATTTTAAAATTCATTCTTTAGCAATCATTGTTGTGATTCTCTCCTTCCTTACCAACTAGTTGGAACCTAGAACAACCTCATTAAATACTGTGATTTGATCTAGGTCTTCATTTGTACATGGTTAGATAAACCTACAAGTGATTAAATATAATCGTTCAATGGACAGGTGGTTGGCGATTCTTCAGTCCTTTTCTGTTAGTATCTTCAGCAATTACATGAAAAGATGTTAACAAAGGAGATGCATGCGGGTTCATCTTCAATAAATACTTAACCTTCCCTTTAATGCAATGAAACCATGGCAACTTTTCAAAATTTGCTTGATTTGCATATGCGTTTTTTATGGCAATTTGTCTTTCGTTATCATCTAGGTCTAGGGCTAGAATTTTATGTCACTTAACAACTGTATGACATATTTATTTAATAGTGTGAACAAATGTGGAAGTGTAAGATTTATTCTATCCCACCTTATTTTGTAGAAAAAAATGAACACTCTTCATTTGAACCGTGCAGTAAATGATATTGACAACAAATCCCTATTTTCTTTGAAACAAAAACAAATATAATATCGTTTTACTCTTATTTGATGATGACTTGATATGATAAGACCTGCGATAATAGTTATAGAATGATGGGACAAAAAAAATTTCATCTAGATCATTTATAAACCAAATCATAATAGAGAGATATCATATGATGAAAATTTGTTTTTTTAATTTTTCTTTTGACTGCCAAAATGTTCGTGAATTGGCGGCTTCAAACCATCCATCTATTCTGGTGAGTTGGTTGAGTATTTTATTGTATTCATCGATTCTATCAGGTTCGTGGCTCTTTCTCTATTAAAATGACATCTTTCTGTTGGTTGTTCTAGAAATCCAAATATGGCGTGAATATAACAACATTTCCCTCGTTCTCATGGAAAAATCACTCAAGATCTGTTAAAATGAAGGGAAAGCAAAATTACTGATGCATGCCCTTCTCTTATTGCGGGATCTTGACACGTTCTACAAATCGTTGCATCTAAATTATGAGTTGGTTGAAAAAATCACCAATTCACTAGTGTAATAGTGATGTTGTTAGGATTAGCAACACAAGATTCAGAATCAAATGTGACGAGCACTCTTGATTTAGTAAAAGATGGAACTGCTCCCGAATATATGCAATCTAATCCCTAGATTTTGTGGCTATATTCTAGGTCTGCATGGAGCATCTCATCCAGATGGAGTGGTTGTTTAAATGACAGGTATTCACATTCCTTCAGTCATGAAATCTTCTATTACGTGCAGGACCGTTTCACCTATGACAACAAAAAGGGAAATTGTGAACGACCAGGCTTCTATCACATGCATACTTACTACCGTTCCAGAATATCTAATTTGTGGATCGGTAGATCGTTTAAATTTTTTATATTTTTAAATTTTTTATGTTTGCAGGTTTAGTTTCCAAGCTAGGCTGAGATAGGCATTGCTGGTGCGACTTGAACCAGGCTGACATACTATTGTAGCTGAAATAAAAAAGGGTTTCTCTTTTGCACAGTCAACTGAAATTCAGTCGAGTGCAAATGTGGAGAAGCATTAATTTTATGTTTGTAGGTTGCGAATGAAAGGCTGAAAGGATGAAGCATTTGCAGGTTGTGCATGAAAGGCTAAATCTTTTGATATTTACAACTATTTTTTTTTCTGTA
>LPNX010227518.1:348165-446415 GCA_001517045.1 Pseudotsuga menziesii | reverse complement strand
TAGAGAATTAATTAAGGAATATTATATATATTTTAATTTTTTTAATAGATATTCTTTTTAAATTTATTTCAAGGTATTCCTAGATTTAAAAGATGCAAACCAGAAATTTTTATTCCTAAAATTAGAAAATAGTAATTAGGACTATTAGAAATAAAATTTTAACAAATAGAAAAGTTAAATCATGCTAATTTTAAATTGAAAATAAAACTAAAACCTACCTACTTTACTTTAATTAAAATTTAAATATTATTTACATAAAATGAAATTTTCAATGTAACCATCTATCTAACAAAAGTAAACCAAGATTATCTTTTAATTCTGAAAAACTAAATCTAGAATATACAATAATATGAAAAATTAAATGTTGAAAATGTGAATTAATAAAATAGAAGCGAAAACAAAATTGATCTAACTTAATACTTACTTGGAACCATTGTTCGATGCAACTTTCATTTGCATGATGATCACCCAAGATCCCTTCTTCATCCTCTTCAATCTCCAGTTCGGACATGTGTTCTTCATTTGATATGCATGATTCTTCAAATGTCGATTCTTCATTGTTTGCTTCAGGAAGAGTGATTTCATCCTTGACTGCCGTCAAGATCTCTTCTTCTAGAGAAGAGGAGATCCCATTTTTTGCTAGGATTTGAGTGAGCTTCTCTAAGCTTATGCTCATCCTAAGATAATTTTATCAAATCAAATGAAAAATAAGTACATGACAATTGCAAAAAAATAGTACGAAATGGGTTAGTACAAAATGAGTGCAAAAACAGAAATAAAAAGTGCACAAAAATCTGTACAAAACAAAAAATGAACAAATACAAAATTAAGAGCAAGTTAGTATGAAATAAAAGCTAGCCAAAAAATGAAAGCAATCCAAACTTTACACTACAAAACTATAAATGAAAAAGAAAAACTTGCATAAAAACAAACTCGCATTTGCAGAAAATGAAAGAACACTCTTGCAAGAAAAAGTAAATACTTTGCAGAAAAATAAACACACTTGCGGAAACAATAAGGCTTTGGGGTGACCCACTAAAGTGGATGCGTCTGGATGTTACACCATGGAAATTCCACAGTGAAGATGTCCTTGTGTATTATTGTTTCCCCTCCCCCTTGCTATGTAATAAAAAATGAACTATCTACCTACCTAAACTATGATCCCTTTTAGCACCTCCCTAGCAACGACACCAAAATGTTGGGGAAAAACATTAAAGAATTTTATAACATATATCCAACGATTTAATTGTCAACCCGGAGAGAGCGTAAACGTGTGAGGTACACACAAAATATATGCACGGGCAGAGTATTGCTACCTTAATCAATTATTCTAGGTGACTGAAGTTAAAAATACATGCGCCTGAAATTGAATTAAGCTTGCAAAAGTAGGAAATGACATGAAAAGAAATCTAATTTAGAAAAGAAGGAAATTGAGTGAAATAAATCTAATCTAAGAAAGCATAATATTGCATGAAATAAAATGGTATAAAACAATCAACATTAACTTGTGAGCTCACATAAAATCAACACAACTAATTCATAACCAAGACATCACTGAAATTCTATACTAACAATTCATAAGAAAGAAATTACTAAAAATCTATACTAACAATTCATAACAAAGAAAGTCAAATTAACATGAGAGAGTAAAAGGGTTTGCATTAAGCATCATCTCCATTACATAACAATAAAAAATCCACTATATGACTATCTCTCAAAAAGATCTAAACTATTCTCTACTTCTAAACCACTAGGGAGATCTCCAACAAAATGAGGAGAGAACCCTCCCTCCTATTTATACATGAATTCAAGATAACTAATCATAATTACAATCCACTTTCTTCTCAACTTATCCCTCAAAATTCTCCAACATACCCACTTTTCTCTCAACTTATGCCTTCAAATCCTCCAACAAATATTGGATGAGATAGTCTCTCCACATTTCCATGATCTTCTCCTTGAAATTAGCCCACATATTGAAGATGAGATTCGAATTTGAGGCTAGGTGGTGACTTTTGAGCTTGTTAAACTCTTGAAATATACTTGTAATTATCACCAAACTCATCCAGCTTTGAGGTATAATGAAAATATATTAATTTTCTTAATATTTAACCACAAATTCACTCAAAATACTCAAAAATAAATGTTTTGGAAAATGATAATATAAACCCACATGTATTATCAAAGTGGTGGATATTAATGGTTTTAAGGAAGGATAAAATAGGAATAAGGTGACAAATGGTATATGAAAGATGAATAAAATGTGGTATTTTTGTGACTAAACAACAAGGTTATTATGTGTCTGGATGGGGAAGATAAACCTGTGGAAGTGAAGGGAATTCTTAGATCGGTTTCAGTGAGAGATATCACGTTTGTGCAAATGAAAAAGTACCGTAGCAATGGTTTCCAGACGTATATTATTTTCAATGAGTAATTGCAAGTAGATTCAGAGCTGCGTGCTAGGTAATTCAAGTGCTCAATGAATTTGTAGATTTGTTCTAGAATGTTCATGGGTTGACACTAAAACGGGATATTGAGTTCACAATTGAATTGGTACCTGGGATTGTCTTCTGTCTAAACCTCCCTGCAAGATGAGCATCCCACAACTTTAGAAATTGCAATTGCAATTAGAAGAACTTTTAAAGAAGGGATACATAGGCCTTAGCGATTCTCCCTAGGGAGCACCAATGTTCATAAGAAATAAGGAAGACAGGATGAGGTTGTGTGTGGACTTCTAAAAATTAAATGAAGACACCATCAAGAATAGGTACATGTTTCTGAGGATTGATGACCTATTCAATTAGTTGAGAGGGGAAAACATATTTTCCAAGATCAAATTTAGGTATAGGTATCACCAAGTGCATATTAGGGATGAATACATCAACAAAACAACCTTCAAGACTAGGCATGGCCATTATGAATAAACAGTGGTACCCTTTGGGTTAAAAAGCACCTTGAATATCTTCATGTGTTTGATGAATAATGTATTCAAAGAGTTTTTGGATAAGTTCATCAGAATTTTCTTGGACTAAATTTTGGTTTATTCCAAGTCTGAAGAATATCATGAATAACATCTATAGATTATTTTGTAGACCCTAAAATAAAACCAGTTGTATGCTAAGATGAACAAGTTCTCTTTTCATAAAAAAACAATTGTTATACTTGGTCCACATCATCTCCAAGGAACGTGTAGTATTGGACCCTGCTAAGATAAAGGAGATTCAAGAATGGCATGCTCCTAGAAGTGTAGAAGAGGTCATATAATTATGTTATTGGATGGGTATTATAGAAGTTTTATAGAATATTTTTCTTGAATTGAAAAAATGATTACATCTTTCCCAAAGAAGGGCATGAATTTCATTTAGAGTAAGAAGTGTGAAGATAGTCAGATTATTGAAGGAATTCCTTACTTGTGCCCTAGAATTAAAACTTCCAGACACAGACAAGGCTTATGTGGTGTGCATTGATGCATCATTTGAAGGAATCGGTGGGGTCTTGATGCAGGATGGACATGTAAATTTGTATGAGTCATGGATGTTGAAAGATCACGAAAATAACTATGCTACTCATGACTTGCATTTATAAGCCATAGTTCATGCACTACGGTTGTGGAGGAATTACCTCATGGGAATCCAACTTGAATTAAAATTTGATCACCGCAGTTTTAATTATTTGTTTGAACAACCCTGATTGAATTCTAGGAAAGCCTAATGGGTTGAATTCTTGACGAAGTTCAACTTTGATATTAATTACATAAATTTAAATAAGAATAGAGTGGTTGATGCACTTAGTCGAAGGATCCAACTCATGCAGGTTTTAGCCATGCGTGGTTGTGTTTGAATAGTAATCCATCCCCTTAGTACCTTAGTTTAACTCCTTAGTCAATTTTATTGCATTTTGCATTAATACACTATGGTTTTGGACTTAGGGTGCTTAGTTGGACCAATAACCAGCTAAATAGGTGCATTCACACCCACATGAGCACTCCAGCTTAGTCATCCATCCACATGTGCACCCTCATCATTGTTTGTGTGCTCCCATTCATTGAATGTGGACATTTTGGTTTACTAGGAGCGCTAGAGGTGGATTTTGTCCAATTTTGGGATGATTTGGTGTATTTAATGCCACCTAGAGCCTTTGATCCACCTATTTTTCCACACCCATGCATGCCAAGGTGTCATGATGACCCCATGTCAGCTCATCCACATCCACACAACAATTCATGGTCATTTGGGTTGGTTTGGAGTGTGATTGGCCCACCTACGGGGGATTAAGGTCAATTTGGCCAATTTCATTTGTACAGTCACATTGGTATTCCTAATCCTTAAGAAACACTTTTGATGTAATATAAACCTATTAATAACATGTTTTTATGTTAGACAGTCAAAATATAACGTGTTTCTGTTCACATTGCATGTGTAAATTGTTTCTCATTTAATGTTTTTTTGTTGGTTTTGCACCAAATTCGATTTATGCGTTTCTCTAAGGATCCTAGATCTTTTTGTAGATATAAAATATCACATGGTATTAGAGATAAGTGGATTTTATTGAGTTGCATATCAATCCAGAGCGTTTTGAGCTGCATTTTTTGGAGAAATTCCAGATAAAATTGAGTTGTTTTTGCAGGACATTTGGTAATTTCATCACCATTAGCATTGTATAAATAATAGATCAATGCTATGTGCAATGATGCTAAGAAGAAGCACAGGAAATAGATCTTTCTACTAAGAATTCTCACAAGCATACACAGGAAAAATAAAGAGAAGAAAAGAGACTGAATCACATGAATGAAGAGATGAATATTGGTGTGTATCCTTCCATTGAATAATTATGAATAATAGTGTACATAAATAGTACATCCCTCATAAGAAAGTCGAATTGTATGGAAACAACTCATAAATCTAAAAAAGGCTGACTTACCAAAATATAGCAAACCCCCATAGGTGGATAAAGCACTTGCTAAATCTATCAAGGACCTCACGAGTTGGAAAAAGCATGAGTGAGTTGTCAAGGAGATGGAAATAACATGCTAATCCTAGAAAATGGAGAAAAACTAATGGAGGATGGGTTGGAAACAAAAGCTCCTAGTTTCCTAGTTGACTAGCTTTTATCTTATCCATAGAAAAGCAGGAAAAAGTAGAAAAAGCAGAAAAAAGCAGAATCTGCTATAAGGTCCTGTATACTAATTCTAGCTGAACCCATAATCATAAGTAAATAATTCCTAGGATATGGATGGCATGCATTGACTTTAAGGTGCAAGTGGATGCCAACTAATTAAGCTAGTGGGTGAATAATTAATCAAATAATGATTAATTATGTTATCCTAAGTTGTGAGTGGGTTTAATATATTCCAAAAAGCACAGGTAGAAATGGAAGCTACCCACATATTGATAAAACATTTCAAATTATTCTATTGGAAGGAATATATGGTTATTTAATTGAGATCCAAGTGTCTGTACAGAGTTACCACCGATAGAGAGGTGGAGCCAAACCCTGTTCTAAAGAAAGGCAAGTACTTCAATAGATTGGATGAAGCATATGGATTTTTATGCCTGAGTATCTCAAGAGATATTTTGTTCCACATAGACGTTTTAAAAACCCCCAATGAATTCTAGATAAAACTAGAGACACTCTTTGGGAAAAATGATGAACTAAGAGGACACCAGCTTGAGAACGAGCTCATCATCCCGAACCCAGCGCACTTTGACACTATCTAGGAATTCTTCACCAAGTTTAAGTCACTTTTGTTGCAGCTAAAGAAATTTGGGATTGAGAAGAAAGAGGACCAGCAGATTCTTTCATTCCTTTCAAAGTTGAGGCCAGAACTCTCCATCTTTGTCAGCACATTCCATTCTGGTAAGTGAACACTTTGAAACTAGAAAATTCCAAGTCTATCTAGCTTCATGGAGCCCCTCACCCAAGAGAAAGACAATCTAGTCTAAATGGTAACCATCAAGGCTAAGGATCAAGACTTGGCCATGGGAGTTTTGAATTCCTCTAAGGGAAATCCCAAGGCAAAATATTTGAAGCTGCGAGAGAAGAAGAAACCAGAAAAAACACAAATCCAATGATGGGGGTTCGAATCCTCCCAAAAATAAGGACAAGAAGGGAAAAGAGAAGACCAAATACACCTATTTTCATAGCATATGGCATCTAGAAATCTCATGCATGAAGTAAACCATTGACTAGATGGTGTAGCTGCTAGAAAACAACAACATCCCAGTCCCAGACAGTGCAAGGAAGAAGGATGGTACCTCCAGTTTAGATGGAAAGAAGAAATGTCATGCTTTGGTATCAGGTACCTATAATTCCCCATATTTCATCATTGATTAGGGGGATTCTAAACACATGGTAGCCACAAGAGATATCTTCTCTTCCATGCATTCGAATGTTGACCCATCAGTTCGAATGGGGAATGATTAAAAAATCCAGACCGAGGGGATTGGTAGGATTGATTTAGAGCATGGTTTCTTCAGTGATATGTTGTATGTACCAGATCTTGCAACAATTTTTTTTCAGACTATCAAATGACCCATACAAGAGAATAAAAAAGAGTGACCTTCACTCCAGACATGGTAGAGATTGCAGAAATCTCATCAGACCAAGTTTTTGCAATTAGGTATGTAGACCACCATGAGAGGATGTACACGTTTTTGAACTTCCTCCCCACTTCCAATGACCAATATATTCTATCACATGCCAATGAGACTTCCAAAATATAGAATAATAGGTTTGGTCACATGAAATACAAATACCTCTAATAACTACACAAAGATGAGATGGTGGAAGGACTTCCACAAATCAAATCATCAAATGGAGCATACATTGGGTGTGTAGTTGGGAAACATCCAGAGTGAAGCTATGAGAAGGGGATGACAAGGAGAGCCACACAACCACTTGGCATGGTACATTCATATATTATTGGTCCTCTTTCCACTCCATCATATGGTGGATCAAGGTATGTACTTACATTTATTGATGATTACTCGATATTTTGCTGCGTGTACTTCCTCAAATTAAAATATGAAGTTTTTGAGCAATTGAAAATTTGGAAGGAATTGGTAGAAAAACAGAGTGGGCATAAGATTAAGATCCTTAGAACTGATAATGGGAAGGAGTATTCCAACAAAAACCTACAACACCTTTGTGAGGAATGTGGCATCCAAATGCAACATTCAACTCCCTACACACCACAACAAAATGGTCTGGCAGAGAGGAATAATAGATCTCTGAAGGAGATGGCCACTTGCATCATTGAAGTAAGGGATATAAGTACCAAGAGATGGTATAAGGCCATTAATTGTGCTGCATACATACAAAATATATCCTTCCACAAATCCGTAAAAGGAAAGACTCCCTACAAGGCATGTTTTGGCCATATACCAAATGTCTCAAATTTCAGGATTTTTGAATCTAGAGCATGGGATCGAATCCCTTCTGAAAAGAGGAAGGCCTTACATCCACAAAGAAAGGAATTCATCATGTTTGGGTATGGTGAGGATAAAAAATATTACAAAATATTTGACACTTCCACTCTCAAGACATTTGTTGAAATAAGTGTGCAATTCAAAGAGGAACCAATACCAAACTGTGAGCTTGCACCATGGGAATGCTCTTCTCCTCAACAATTTGATGATGTAAGTGATGCTTCATTATTTGATTTTTCTGATATTCCTGAAGATGATATGGGTGTAGATTATATTTTTGTATATGATTCACCATCAAGGCCCAAGTGGGCTGAAAAAATCATACAAGTTGCAGGGGAATTGGCTAGAAATCTCCAAGAACCTAGGAAGACTAGATCTCAAACTAGTAATGCTTCCTTTGCAAGTGATAGTGATATTCCTAAGAAATTTTATATGCTGATTGGATCTGATCCATATAAATATCATCAATCTTGTAATGACCCAATATGGAAAACAGAAATGGAAGAAGAGTTCCATTCTCTCCAAGAGAATGAGACATGGGAATTGGTTCCCCTTCCTCCCAAGAGGAAGCTTGTTCAATGCAAGTGGATATTTCAAACCAAAATTGATGATTATGGTTAATATGTGAAATAAAAATAAATATTAGTTTCTAAGGGATACTCTCAATTCAATGGTGTGGATTATACCGAGACCTTTGCACTGGTTGCAAAGATGGACTCCATAAGACTAGTTCTAGCAATTGCAGCTAGTAAGGGTTGGCAAGTGCACCATATGGATGTCAAGAGTGCCTTCATACATGGTGAGATATAGGAAGATATATACATTCAGAAACCTAAATTTTTCCAAGATGATACTTCACTTGTTTTCAGGTTGAAGAAATCACTCTATGGACTCAAGCAAGCCCCCAGGGCTTGGTATACTAAAATGGATGCTTTCTTGCTCTCTATTGGTTTCACTAGATGCAAATCAGATCCTAATGTATATTTGTAGAAAAATGATAGTATTTTTCAGGTTATTTTTCTTTATGTTTATGACCTTCTAATTATAGGGAGCTTCACCACTTCAATTGGTTCAATTAAGTCATCTTTACATAGTGAATTTGGCATGACCGATCTAGGATTGCTAAGAAAATTTGTGGGTTTGGAAATTGAGAAACATGAAAGGGGCATCATGTCAACCAAATTATGATTCAGACCTGAAAAGTAAGTTTAACATGTTTGAGTGTAAGAAATCCAAGTCTCCCTTTCTTTATGGCATCAAATTGCACGAATTTGGCAATTCTCCATTGGTAGATTTTACACTCTATAGGAAACTAGTTGGAAGCTTGGTCTATCTTACACATACAAGAACAGATTTATCTTATGTTTTTAGTGTTGTAGAAAGACATATGCACCAGAAACATGAGCTCCATTGGAAATAAGCCAAAATAATTCTTCAGTATGTCCAGGTTACAAATAATTTTGGGGTGCACTATTCAACTAGTGCTTCACTTCAACTAGCTAGGTTTTTTGATTCGGATTGGGTTGGAGATCCCACTGAAAGAAAACCAAATTCAGGTTTTGTATTTATGATTGCTGAAGGTACCATTTTCTGGTCAAGTAAGAAATGAAAAACCATTTCACTTTCATTAGCAGAGGTCGAGTACAAGGAAGCAGTCAATGCAACTACACAGTGTGTTTGGTTGCAAGGAATTCTTCGAGAATTTGGTGTCACAATTGATTCTCCTACCAACATTTGGGTGGACAATAAAAGTTCCATCAAAATATCTACTAATCCAGTTCAAAGGAAGAGGAAAAAATATATTGAGATCCATATGCACTACATCCAGGGATTAGTGCATGACAGGGTCATTTCACTGCAGTATTGCCCATCCAACGAGCAAACTGCAGACATTTTCACCAAGACTTTCACAGAGAATACCTTCACTTACCTGATATATTTTCTTAGGGTGAGTGATGGATGGTGATTTTCTACTATTTTTTGCAGGTTTCAACTCCATGTCCATTCTTGAGGGAATGTTTTGTCCCATTTGGTTTTCCTTCTTTTCCTGACTTCATATGGACAAATAAACATTTCTGAATAATCTATTGAGGTGACTTGAGACTTTGTTTCCAAGGCCTCCTTCATGTTATGAGTTGTAGTACATTTTTTTATTATTAATGAAGGGTTTTAAAACATCAATCCAACCCATTATTACCTTAGTTTAACTCCTTAGTCAATTTTATTGCATTTTTCATTAATACACTATGGTATTGGACTTAGGGTGCTTAATTGGACCAATAACCAACTAAATTGGTGCATTCACACCCACATGAGCACTATAAATTAGTGAACCATGCACATGTGTTCCATCATCATTGTTGGTATGCTCCCATTCATTGAATGTGGACAGTTCGGTTGACTAGGAGCGCAAGAGGTGGATTTTGTCCAATTTTGGGCTGATTTGGTGCATTTTAATGCCACCCAGAGCCTCTAACCCACCTATGTTTCCACACCCACACATTACATGGTGTTATTATGACCCCATGTCACCTCAGTAATGTCCACACAACAATTCATGGCCATCTGAGCTGATTTGGAGCGTGATTGGTCCACCTAGGGGGAATTGAGGCCAATGTGGCCAATTTCATTTGTACAAACACATTGTGCTTCCTAAGCCTAAAAAAACACTTTTTATGTAATATAGAATTGTTACTAACATGTTTTTATGTTAGACAGACAAAATATAACCTGTTTATGTTCACATTGCATGTGTAAATTGCTTCTCATTTAATGGGTTTTTGCTGGTTTTGCACCAAATTTGATTTGTGAGTTTCTCTAAGGCTCCTATATATTGTTGTAGATCAAAATTCTTTTAGGATGAAATTTAGATCTAAAAAACAAGTTTCAGGAAGCATTAAAGGTACATAATCATTATCGACAGGATGTGGCAACATTGCAGTCATGTCATAAACCTTCAAAATTTTCCAATTACACATTGACCGAAGATGGAATTATTCGGTTCAATGGAATAATTTATGTACCATATCAAAGTGACTTGAAAGTGACAAGCCGCCCCGGTTACCGAAATACTATAACAGTGGTAGAGAAAGAATATTATTGTCCATGCATGAAGAAGGAAACATCCATATACATTTCTCAATGTCTAGAATGACAAAGAGTGAAAGTAAAGCATAAGCACCCTATTGGTCTACTCCACCCATTGGTTGTACCATAATTGAAGTGGGATGTGGTGAATGTTGATTTTATTACAAAACTAACAAGGAAAAATAAGAATCATGACTCTGTCACGGTAGTGGTGGGAAGGATGACCACGAAAGTGCACATTTTGTCGATTAAGTCAACCTTTAAGGAATCCAAGATTGCAGAGGTATATATGAAGGAAGTTTCCAGGTTCCATGGTGTTTCTAAAGCCATAGTTTTATATCAAGATCCAAAGTGCACCTCAAAATTTTGGAAGGTCTTTTTCAAACAATTAGGAACCAAAATAAATCTTAGTACATCATATAATTCTCATATACATGGACAAAATCAGTGGGTAAGCCAAGTCATTGAGGACATGCTCAAGATGTATATAATGTACAAGCCCAATAAATGGGAAGACTAGTACTATGTGGATTTTTCCTACAACAAAGGTTATAGGTATTGTTGAAGATGAGTCCTTTTAAAGAGCTTTATGGTAGAAAGAATAATGTTTCGGTAAATTGGGATAATTTTGTTGATAAGATAGTTGTGGGACTGATAATGCTTCAAGAGATGGAACAACACACAACCAAAATAAAACATTTTTTTAGGATTGCTCAATATAGGAAGAATAGATATGCAAAAAAATCCATAATGCATAGAGAGTTCCAAGTTGGGGACAAAGTGTTTTTGAAGGTTAAAAGTAGGAAAAGTTCATTGTAGTTGGGAGGCTGCAAGAATATGGATGCTAGGTTATGTGGACCCTTCAAATACATGAGAATAATTGGGCTAGTTTCCTACGAAATTTCTCTTCCTTCTATGGTTAAAGTGTATAATGTTTATCATATTTAATTATTAAAAATGTATTTTTATGATTCTAATCATGTCCTTGATTGGTCTGTAATACAAGCGGGACCCAAAGGGGAAATCCAAGTTTATCCAATCTGCATATTGGAGAAAAGAAAAAAGACTCTCAAGAATATATACATAGATCAAGTAAAGGTCTAATGGACCCATTGCAACCCTGAAGAAGTGACTTAGAAGTCATAAGATTAGACGAGGGAAGAATGTTCCCATCTATTTGAAGGATGAGTTTTGAAATAAATTTATATAAGTTCTGTTTAAAATTTTGGACATTATAAACACCGAGGATGGTGTATATTTTAAGGGGGAGGAGAATGTAACACCCTTGGACTAAAACCCTGTTGAATGATTTGTTATGTAATGTTTATGGGTCCCTAGTTGGAAAATTCATTGAATTTTTCCAAGTTTTTATATAAATATAACTTGGTCATGGCTGAGCTACAATGCTAAATGATCAAGGACTTGTGTATACACCTAATACAATGAGGGTGCAAGGGGTGGGGGGTGGGGGGAATGTTTATAATAGAATAGGGGAGGCTAATATTATTACCTTTTAACCTTGCAAACCTTATGGAAAACCTTTTTACCTATTGCTCATCCTTAATTCCCTTAGTTTTACCTTAAACCAACTTATGAGATTTGCTAGAAAGTTAAAAGATGTTTTGGTGGGCGGTGGACATGTTGGATAAGTGGAACATAGAAATAATGTTGCATGGGAAGAGTGGAATGTAACAAATTAAAAATATTAAATTAAAAACACATTATTATTATTATTATCTATACTAAGGGTTGTAACCCTTCAAATTTAATCCTTCCAGCCTTATATAGGGTGAGAAATCATTGTAAATAATTATCATTCAATATTATTCATTCATATTTTGATCAGTTCAATTTTCTTTACAATATTTGGTATCAGATCTACAATCCTCCATTTAGCTACACTCTTTCCATTTTTACACTGTCTATCTTCCATTTGTCTCCATTTTATCCATTCCTCCCATCTTCCTAATTTCACTCTGATTCCTCCCACATTTCCCTCTCTCCCATAGAAATCCATTCCTATCACCATAATATTCATTTATTTTCCTTAATGCCTAATCCAATATATCTCCACACCCACATTGTGTCACATTCCCACTCCATTGCTTCTCCTCCTCATTTCCATCCCTGCACAGGCTCCCTCCACTCACTAATATATCCAACACTCCTCCACACCATCCATCCCTACCCCACACCATCCTCCATGTGGTAGATCCATGATCCTCCATCTACATCGACCTTCTCTGTGCTTTCCAATATGATACTCTCTATATGTTGATCCAGATGTAACCCTCTCCCCCACACCCCATCCTGCTCCACATTGTAAACAACACCCTCCTCCTCTTCACTTCTCCCCCACTCTCCTCCATCTAACTACTATAAATTCACTGTCACTCATATCCTCCATTCCTCTTCCATCTCCATTTGCATCCTCCGCCTCCCTATAGGCTCCATGTAAACCCTCCAAAAAAAACAAAACAAAAAAATTATTTAATATAATAATAGAATAATAATAATAAATTTTTTTATTATTATTTTTATAATATATATATATATATATATTATTAATATTTTAAATAATAATTATTATAGTTATATTTTTATTTTTTAGACATACAAATCCAAATAGCATATAGCTACTCACCCCCACATCTCAGAAGCATGACGATAGAGTTAAAATCCCAAATCGAGAAATTGGAAAAGGATGTTCAAACCATCAAAGAAATTTTTTCCAAGAATAAAGAGTCTAAGAGAAGAGATCATAAATAATAATGAGACACTTAAGAAGGATCTTAAAGATGAACTTCTACCAAATATGGAGGCTAGGCTAAACAACAAATTTGATGCTATCATGGAAATTATGGGAAATAAAAAGTCTAGTAATCGATGCAAATGTTGAAGCAGTTCAGAGATGCTTGTCACCCCATCTTGCAAGTCTGAGTTTCCACCATGTAATAAATCAAAATAAACCCAACACTAGTGTTTTATAATGTACCCACGAAGAGAAAAAATGAGTTGTCGAAGTACAATGAAAGTAATGACCATTGTGTTTAATGGTTAAACAAGGCTGAGGAATACTTCGACATATACACTATTTTGATGGATGAAGAAAAATTGAAGTATGTCTCAATGCACCTGGAAGGACACACCTACAATTGGTAAATATGGTGAAAAGGAGGCAACTTTTCATACACTTGGAAATTGTTTAAAAATGAGTTTTTAAAATATTTCAAGGAATCGCTGAGGACAAATTACTCTCAAATATTAGAATGTTACAATAGAAAGGAAGTGTCGAGGAATTTACCCATCAATGAGAATCTCTTTCTACAAGATTTTTGGTTATCTAGAAAACAACAACTTGAAACTTATTTAGGAGGTCTAAAACTATATATATATAAATTTAAAGTTGCATGACATAGCAAACGTCGAAGTGGAAATACGTACAATGAAAGTAGCCAAATCCAAATTTGACAATTTCCAATAAAATAATGGATATACATATGCAAGGAAGAACACCATACCAACGAAAAATAATGATAAAAATAAATACATTCCACCACCCATATGTGATGACCAGAAAATTATATAAGCTCAACGAATGAATTAAGAATGCAAATGTAGACGATGCAAAGACAAGTGGGATCCTAGACACAAGTGTCGCTCATGAGACAATTAAAATATATATATATATATATACTTACGAGGTAGAGGATAATAGTGGATTAAGAAGTATATGAATCATAATATGAAGAGGGAGATACCTAAAATATTGTAACTAAAGTCGATGACAAACCCAAAATATCCTTGGAATCTATGACTGGTATTACCAACACAAACACTCGAGCTCAAAGGGCATATCAAAAATGAAAATTTTACAGTACTATTAGATACTGTAACCACCCACAATTTCCTTGACATTAAGGTTGCAAGTAAACTCAAGTTATCCGTGCACCCAGTCTGATACATGAAGGTAATGGTCACTGATGGAAAGAAAATTGAAAATGGTTGAAAATGAAAAAAGGTGAAACTTCATATACAATACTTTAAGCTGGAATCAAAACTATGCACCTTACCATTGGGAGGGGTAGTGTTGCTGAAAATTCTCACCTCTTGCGGAGAGGAGTTGTTTCACTAGCTTGAATCCTTCATAGGTAGAACAAATGAGTGATAACAACAATAAGCACTTTCCCTATAATTGATAGATGTATGGAATGGGTATTTTACCTATCATGTAGTATGATGTATCATCCTTCTATGGTGCTAGATCTCCATAGATATACTTGTAATAAACACATCAAACAACAAACAAGATCAAAAGTACTAGAAAATGATATATAACTCTATACCACTGACTAAGGAATCTCATAACAAAATGAGTGGTTATAACACAATACATTTAATGGGAAAGGAACCATAATTGAATTAACATACAAGAAGAGAGATTACAACCATTGTGCCTTAGTTTTGTGATGCCACCTCACATTCCAAGTCTTGTCCTAAAAGCTCCAACTTGCCTTCTCTATGCTCACCCTATATTTTCCTAGAAAGAACATAGGTGCAACAACATAAATTTCCTCCTCCAACCCATGAGGGGTGAGCCAGTATTCATATCCCTTTAAAGGATAGGGATGGTTTAGAAAATGGTGGATGAGGTGGAAGGGAGATCGTACTAGGGGGGATCTCGAGTCGAGGTGGTACATGAGAGTAGGGATGAGGGTGCCATGAATATTTTCTTCGAGAAGCTTCATGAATCTTCACTTTTTCCTTTTGAAACTCTAGCACCGCACTTTCACCATAGAGACCAAACATTACCAAGGATGAACCACTCATTACACAAAGGGATAAGATGACGGAACCGCTCCTTGTCAATTGAAAAGTGGCGATATTGAAGAGGGTAAAATGTATTGCATAAAGGGCAGAAGTGGTGGTGGAAATAAATATGAAAATATAAATCCTGACCAGTGTCTAACTTCATCACTTGAGGAATTGAGGCAATTTTGGTGTTTTGGTTCTCAATACATGATGGTGACAAGATTTGTGTGTAACAGAATGCCTCCCAAAGAATGAGGCTAGAGGGATTCAATAGGGGAGAGATTTGTAAGAATAAATTATCACTTCGAGGCAAGAAAGTGCTTGGTCATAGATCATCATCAACCCGGCTTCTGCAATACATCAATACTTTTGACTCATATCCAAATGAATCCTCATCATGGCTGCATACCAATACAAGGAAGATCCATGAGAGGGATAAATAATCATGGCTACTAGAATACAATGTAGATCCATGTGAAGAAGACTCAAACTTGTACATAGCTACTAGACATACAATGTAGATCTATGTCAAATGGACACAAATTTGAGCACATCCATGGCCATACAAATGTGGATCTATGCTAGGACTCATACAAATAATCCATCACAACCTGGGAAAGAAATGAACGCTTAACAAATACCGAGGGTCTTTGTCTCGTTTTCCACAATGTACAATTCTATCCACATGATTACAAGGTATTGATGTTGAACATGGTAGAAATCACTTGATTACTAGTCAATTATGAGAACCATTAACAAGTGTGAGGGAGATGACCATTGATGTCGATGATTTGCAAGGTACCCTAGTACAAAATCCTAAGTGTTAATAAATGATCTGATGTTGAACACTCAGTTGAATCTTTCGATCAGAGGTAAATGATGTGAACCTTTGTCGAAAGCGGGAGGATATGTCATTTATGCATACAGATCTCAAGGTACTTTTTTTTTGTTTCTAATACTAATTCCAGGATGATGAACTAAAGTCGATAGGAATAGTCTCATTGAAAGAGAGCCATAATGAATCCCACATTTATGACATGAAACTCGAAACAAAGTTCAGGAATTTTGAGTATGATGTAACCATAAAAATGACTCAAAGGTAACTGACACAAAATATTATCTGCAGATGAAAACTATCAACATGACTTCCCTTTGAACATCAGGAGGCATGACCAAAGACTTGGCAGCATTGACTTGACTACGAAGATAGAAAAACATAATGCGACGATGGACGATGCATTCTTTGAAAGACTCAAAGGAGTGACACGAATCATGAAAGTGGATCGACTTGGAAGCAAACTGAATACCCAATTGACTGAATGAAATGCAGGCAAGTGTCGTGTTCAAAGGTGAATAACAACTTCCATTGCTGCATATGAGATAGTTCATTTCCCTTAATTTACCCATCATGATTGATGAGTGTCTCTTTTCATTTTTACGAGTTCAAAGAGGGTAACAAACACTCGCTCATTTTATCCTTAGATAAGTCCATTCTCATATGTTTCATGTGTTGGAATATATTATATTCCTTGGAAGGTAATAATGTCTTTCTATTATGTCGGAAGTTGTCTACAATCTTATGTAAACGAGTAATACATTTAACCCATAGTTATATGGTGTTGTATTTACTTATGTAGAGTATTTGTCCATGCTATTGTATTAAGAGATGTTATTTTGGAGAATTATATTATCCCACATGAAATATGTGAGAGTAATTCCTCCTCATCTCTTAGTATATAATAGGGTCAAGTGAGTCTCTACATAATCATGTATTCTTGATGTAGTAGTGGTACTATTGTGACACTGTTGTACATCATCTATATATTCTTTGGGGTATTTGTGCTTTTCTCTCTTGTATGTTTGAAGAAGACATTCTGGAGATAATAGAAGACTACCTTCCCATGGATGTAACCCATTACTGTGAACCACATATATCGATGTTCTCTTGTCATTTTCTTTTCCTGTTCTTATCTTTTATGATATGTTGTTGGTTTCTTAGATAGGTTAACTAGTTTAACTTGAATCTACTATTCTAACATGGTATCAGAGTAAGTTTCTATGATATATTACCTTCTATAGCTTTCAATCAATAACGATTATCATTTGGGCATTGTCATTTTGTTGTAGATTTGTTTTCTATCTAGTAGCCATTAGGCTTCTTTTTAGTTCTGGGCATATTTCTGCATTTTTTTTCTTTTTTTACCCTAACGCTAACTTGTTGTGTAAGATTTTTGTAGAATTTTTTCAAGGGTTTCTTGATGTTTTTTCTGTAGATCTACATGATTTCAGTGCTCTCCTCAAGGAGATCTTTCTTTCGATTATAAAAATGATAGTTATAAAAAAGGGCCATAACTTGGTCAGTTTTTACCAAAATTGTTATTATAACTTGTTTTTGGAATTGGAAACACCATTCTAGATCCACTTTCACGACCATAACATAAAACTGGGTATTTCTGGGTTTCCTTTTGGTAATAAAAACAACAGTTATAAAAAAGGGGCCGTAACTTGGTCATTTTTATCGGTTTTGTTATTATAACTTGTTTTTGGAATCGGAAACGCCATTATGGATCCACCCATGTGAGCAGAACAAAAAACTGGGTATTTCTAAGCTTCCTTTCAGTAATAAAAATGGTAGTTATACAAAAGGGCCATAACTTGGTCATTTTTTTACTAATTTTTTTATTATAACCTATTTTTGGAATCGGAACAACCATTCTGGATCCATCTGCATCACCAGAACAAAAAATTGGGCATTGCTAGGCTTCCTTCCGGTAATAAAAATGACAGTTATAAAATAAAGGTCGTAACTTGGTCATTTCTTACTAGATTTTTTTATTATAACATTTTTTTGGAATTGGAACAACTATTCTGGATCCACCTACACAACCAAAATAGAAGACTGGGATTTTCTGGGCGCATTTTTTCAAATGGTTCTAAGTAAAAGTTTCTCTTTTCTTTACTGTTTTTCTAACTGTGTTTTTTGCAAATTTAGATCAATACGATAAAGTATTTAAGTTTTCTGTTATTCAATTTTTGCATTTAGGTTTTGATTCTAATCATGTTTATTAAGATATTATTTCTTGTTCTTGCTATATATTTGTCTCACATTTCTATATGGAAATATTGACATCTTTTAAGGACGTGGATCTCTAGTATTTTGTCATGATGATAGCTATAAACTGTCTAATGTTTAATATTTTTTAAATGTACTTAATAATTAATTTGTTCTTTTCTTTTTTTTGTTTATAAAAACAATTTTATAAGAACAATCTCATGTGTGTTATCTAGTGATCATTATTTACTTTATTTATATGTTATTGCTGACCTTTGTGTAACAACAATTTCATTCTTTTATAAGTAATATCTTTATGATCATTATATGCTCTTGCTAATTAAATTATTAAGTAAAATCATTTTTTTTAATCCATGTGATATCATATTTTTTGGCTTGTCATAAGCTATTTAATTGGGATATAGTTTCTTTTTCATGTATTGCAGAGATAGTATCTAGTTCCTGTGCTATTTGTCTCTAACATTCCAATATGGAAGCATTGACATTTCTAGGGCATTTCGTCTCTTGCATATTTACATAGTGTTAACAAGAAATGAACCCGTGATTAATACCATTAGTGACTTGTCATTTCATAATTTTTTATAAGTGATATCATGAGTTGATCATAATTTGCTATATGTTGATCATATTAAACATTTTGATTTATCTATATCTCATGTCATGTTTATTTCAATCATCTTTTACTCAATATTTATATGGATTTGAGCAATCTTTAAATCTTGAACTATTTATCATGAGCACCTTGTTCTTGTTGCAATGAGATTTCTATTCTTATGATTGCAAAGGTTATATTGTTCCTACCTATCTCTAACGTTCGTATATGGAAGCATTGACATTTTCAGGGCATTCATCTCTTGCATATTAACCTCATACGAATAAGAAATGCACATACACTTCAGATTAGTTGTTTGATGACTAAATTTTCATATATTTAAGTAAAATCTTTGGCTCACTATTTATATGTTGTGGCTGACACTTAATGTGTAAAAGTAACTTCATTTTCCTTAATGAGAAAGTTAATCTTTTATTTGATCATATTATGTTTCCATTCCTTTATATGATGTTTTCTAACCTTTGGTATATAAGAATTTTCATTTTTGTATGAGAAATTTTGTTTTATGATCTTTATATGCTTTAATATTGAAAGTTCTTGTGCAGATAAGTTCTCTGTTTAGGATTTCACCTTATTCCAGAAGTAATGAAGCACCATATTCTACTATTAAAGTCATGATGTTCATCTGTATGATATCATTTTCGTTGTATAGACCATTGGGGTCTTGTTTCTTCGATGTTTGAGGTCTTCTACATATATTTATAGTGCACCTTGATTGAAAGAATGTTTGTTATCCGTATGTGTATTGGCCAACTGGGTTTTTTTTGTACATTTTTGTGGTGTTCTTAGCCACGCGATCTGTTGTATCGGCCGTTAGAAGGTATCTATACAATGGTGTGGATGTTATATTAGAGTTCTTCAGCTATCATGTATGGTCATGGTGATTCTTGTGGTGATATGGGCATCTTGCGATTGGATTACGTCAAATGTTCTCAGCATTTTATTGTTGGGTCTTTCATCGGACAACTTGGTTTGTGTGCACTTTCATGATTCAGTGAGAAGTGGTTGTTCATCGTCAAATTCCATCAGCCGAAGTGTTCTTCATTTTTAGTTTTAGTTATTCTGGAAGTTGTCATCAAGGGGGAGCAGTAATGACTCCTTCATTTCTTAGTGTTAGTGTGGGCCCTTCTCCCAGCCATTATTAAGGGGGAGTGTTGGAATATATTATATTCCTTGGAAGGTAATAATGTCTTTGTATTATTTCGGAAGTTGTCTACAATATTATGTAAAAGAGTAATACATTTAACCCATAGTTATATGGTGTTTTATTTACTTGTGTAGAGCATTTTTCCATGGTATTGTATTAAGCGATGTTATTTTGGAGAATTATATTACCCCACATGCAATATGTGAGAGTAATTCCTCCTCATCTCTTAGTATATATTAGGGTCAAGTGAGTATCTACATAATTATGTATTCTTCATGTAGTAGTGGTACTATTGTGACACTGTTGTACATCATCTATATATTCTTTGGGTTATTTGCGCTTTGCTCTCTTGTAAGATTGGAGAAGACATTCTAGAGATAACAGAAGACTACCTTCCCATAGATGTAACCCATTAGGGTGAACCACGTATATCGGTGTTTCCTTGTCCTTTTCTTTTCCTATTCTTATCTTTTATGATATGTTGTTGGTTACTTAGATAGGTTAACTAGTTTAGCTTGACTCTAATATTCTAACATCACGAACCTGATAAAGGATGGGTTTGTTCCCAAAAGAGGGTCTCTCAGTGTTTATTTTAACAAGTCAATTGAAAGTTAACTTGGTATCATTTATGTTTAGAGAGTCTGAATGAAAACATAAGAAGAATCCAAAGGGTCCTTTTTCATATGATTTAGTCCCTAGGGCCTGAAAAAGTATAAAATAATGCCCAAGAAGACTCTTCTAGATGAAATCAACTAGAATATTCTTTTTTCGTAATTAGTTAATCCGAACCGAAAAAGAGAGAAACTACCATTGGAAAGATGACTCTTCAAGTACTTTTATGAGCATGAAAAAGACAAGTTCACTCGATGATATTTTCACATTTAAAAAATCTGAAAAGAGCTTAAAGAAAAATCCATTAGGGTTTCTTTTCACGATGAAGGGGTTTAACGAGTCTGAAAAGAAGAGAAATTTGACTCGAGAGTTTGGTACTGGGTTTAACAAGCATGACCAAAATGTTGAAATTAGTGCTCAATGACTTTTTCTATTTTATGAAAGTATGAAAAAATTCAAAAAAAAAATCACTCATAACCAAAAACTATAACATTCATCCCTGCAAAACCTTTGAAAAACATATTAGACCTCCAAAATGTTTAAAAGACTAGTTTTTAATGACTATGTAAAATGCCATTTTTTAATAAAATGATAAAAATGATAAAAATGATACAATAAACCCTAAAACATTTCATATAAAAACCAATGAATAGTAAAAAGAACTTACCATTTCACTATTTACCAAATTGGAGAGTTATTTGGAGTCATTTGTGTGCAAACTTTAGGCAAGGATTCCAGAGTCATCAGTTGTTTGTTTCTTGATCTGTGAGCTCTAGGTAAGAGCTAAAGTCACCCCTAAAATTTTTATGGTTGTATTTCTTATTTCCACGCAAGTTTTTTGGGGTTTTTGGGTTTTTACCCTAGGGTAAAAAATTCCCACAGGGTAACGCTCTTTCCCTTTGTGAGAAAGGTGCTTCCCAAGCAAAACCACAAATTTCATGTTTGAAAAGGTGATGCCACTGCTCGTCTCAAAGAGACAAGGGAGGTGCCACAGACTTCCCTCAAAATTCTCAATGACCAAGCCAAAAGAAAGATTTAAAGGTATTTTTAAAGGATGGAAATATGTTTTAATACCTCAAATTTTATTTTTGGTAGATCACTTTGGAAAAAATGGTTGTGCAGAAGGAGAGGCAACATGAAGATGATGATTCTAGGGATGCAGCCAATGTTGGTTATATAGAAACTTTACGAGGTTGTAGCCTCCTCAAATTTTTTCCTGTTCCAAGCATGAGGTCTCATGTGAGATTACTGGAGTATATACTAAGAATGTGGAACCCAAAAAAACAGTATTTCGAAGTGGGGGGCCACGTTATTACAGTGAAAGTAGAATACATCTACTTCCTTACAGGTTTATCTAGACATGGGGCACCTATCTCACTAACATGTACTAGAGGAGAAGATGTCACAACATAGGAGCTCATAGATCGCCACTGTTTTCCAAGCACTCAGATGTCTGGGAAAAAGATCCCAATCAAAGAGGTGATGTATTTTCCTCTTTGCACAGTTCTCTTAACCATGTAATAAGTTGCAAGGAGCCAAGGATCTCATCAGGCTTCTTGAGCGCACATGATCTATGGATTGGAGGCTATGGAACCTACGGTATTTAACTTGGTCGAGGCTTTACTAGGTGTCTTCAAGGAGAAGCTGACTAAGTGTCAGCAGGGAGATTTGAAACAATCCAGTTATGGAACCATATTGGCATCCTTCTTCTTCAAGTGGGTACCTCACTTATGGCTGCAGGTAGCTTTCACCAAGCTGAGAGCTCAAGACCCTCTCATGCTATGGTGGGTGGAGATCATGTCACACACTGGTGGCGGCGGGTCAAAGGATAAGTATGGGACCACATTTTTTGGTTCGTTGGAAAACCAACTACTCATGGTTGAGGATTATGCATATGCTGGTACTAAATTTAGAAGAGACCCTGATCTACCTTTACCAGCTGGTTCCCAATGGGATGATATTGGTAAGAAGAACACTTAAGACATTGATTGTTTTTTTCATTCTATGTTTTATAATTTTTATGGATGATAACGAGACTCGAATTTTCATGCATATGTAGGAGATGCATGAGCTAGGGGTTCCTCCCCAATTGACAGGTGGACGAGAGCCTGCTTCCTCCATAGAGGAGATGATGAGTTGACTGAGTCTGAGGAGAACCTCAACCGGTTAACTCTAGAAATTCTAGACATTTCCATAGATGACCTGCCTAAGAGGTGCCAGAGGCATACAACTGGTGTATCATGTCGATTTGGATGCCTACTACATAGGGTAGTGAGAGCCATCATGTGTTACCACGAGCATCACTTGTTATCCTACATGCTATAGACACTAAAAGCTATCTAGATTCAGTGTTTTTGCCTTTTTGTATACCTAAAATCCAGTGTGTTTCAGTTGGGGTCTCGAGACCATATTTTTGTAAAATACGTTATATATATATATACATACATTTTTACAACAGATTATATGTGTTCAAATGTTGAATGACATTTATATGAGTTTTTATGTCTTTTTACTGTTAATTTTTATTTACAATAAACCATGTTTTATTTATCAAACGTTATGTGTGGGAAATATGCCAATACAAAATATAATTGGTCAATGAATCTGCAAAAGTGTTACAAGACCTAGGAATATGTCGATAAGTAATAGATTCAAATGATATTTCTAATAAATGTACTCTTCGAAAAAGATGAAGGAGTGTAGGGCTTAGTATGGCATAAATGTGGTTCAAGTGAAAAACCACTAGCTATGAGTCCATAAAAACTACCAACTAATCAATTCCCTGAGATGCAACCTCGGTTAACAAACCTATTACCGAGTGATACTCGACGATGTTATTGGTGGTTGGACCTACATAAAATTCTCATGAACTAGCTATATCACCGGTTGTGAAATAAAAAACTGAAGCAGGTGAAGTAAGGTTCGGGGTATGACAGAAAGCACCATCAACAAAACCATAAACATTCGTTTGATTTGCATAACCAAAATGTGGTATAAACAGTATTAACAAACACTTAAAACCATATTGAAATACTAAAACCACACCAAAAATCAATAAATGTACATATATACAAGGTACTATAACATAAATATCTTCAATCATAGTACCTTTCCAGGTACAACCCATTACAAGGTTTCCCGAAAGGTATCCCAGCATAATCTACAAGCTCATAGGCCCCTTTATCTAAGACTTTACTGATGATGAAGGGACCATACCACATGGATTCCATCTTCCCTTTTCCAAGGTTATCATGTTTCTGATCATAAGTCATAACCAAGTCACCTTCATTAAATAAACGAGGTTGAATAGACTTATCGTATTGGGCCTTGATGCATTTTTTATGTGCATCATTAGCAAAGGAAACATCTCTTCGATTCTCATCAAGATTTGTCAAATACAAAAAACGTTCTTCTTCGACATAAGTGTTTGGTAGAATCTCAACCGCAAGCTTGAGTGACAGTATCTCACATTCAATAGGTAGGACATCTTCCAGTCCATAGACCAACTAAAATGGTGTGGAACCACTTGTTGTTTTAACCAAAGTTCTATAAGCCCATAGTGCGGAAAATAGAGTGAAGTTCCAGTTGGATTTATGATCTCCAACCATTCTATGCAGCATAGTCTTCAAGACTTTTTTAATGGATTCAACTTGACAATTATCCCATGGATAATAAGGAGTTTATTTTTCATGACAAAACCGAGCTTAGCACTCAACACATTCATCATCTAATTATAGATATGGGATATGTGATCAATGACTATGGCTTGTGGAACTCCAAACCTAGCTAGAATGTGATTGAACAAAAAGAGGGAAAAATTCCTACCATCCTCAATATATGTAGGCATTTCCTTAGCCCATTTTGTAAAATAATATATGGCTACGATGATGTAACCATTCTGTCCAATTGAGTTAGGATTAGAATGCATAAAATCTATCCCCCATTTGGAGAAAGGGCCAATAGCAATGACAGGGTGTAAAGGAGCAGGGTGAGTGCGACTTTTTGGATAAAAAATTTTACATGGTGGAAAATTTTTAATCGCCTCATGACAAACTTTGAAGATTGAGGGCCAAAGATACCCTGTGCAAAGGATTTTTTGAGTTGTAGACATCCCAGAAAGATGACCATCACATGCTCCAAAGTGGAAGTCTTTTAAGACTTGTTCAACCTCTTCATGTGTAAGACATCGTCGGAGGACCGAGTCGATACCATGTCGGTATAACATGCCATTTAAAATGAGGTAATATTTCATGTGGTGACGGATTCATCAGCGATCGTCACAGGACATATCGGGCTGAAATATTTGGGTCTATAGATAGATGATTAATTCTCCATATCATGGGTCGGTTGCAGTAATCAGGAACACAGATTCATCCAGAAATGAATCATTGGGCTCAGCTTCCATGAGAGCACAAGGAAGGTCACACATTAACTCTACGAAAAATAAGGACTTCTTGGAAGTAAACTTACTAAACTTGAGACAAATTCTTGTAGGATGATTATCCAACGAGAATACTTACCCCCTAGCACTTGACAAGTCAAAATTTAATACATAGGGTTTTGATCAGTGAGAAAAATTGTGGTGCATAGTAAAAGGTAGTGACTAAATATGTGCATAACGATTATTGTAACCAGTACTAGCTTCTCCACATGCAAATAACAAGTTTTAGAGTCAAGAAGACCCTTACTTAAATAGTAAATCATATTCTCTTGGCCATTGAGATCCTCCTACACTAGAATCATACCGATGGTAGTAGTGGAGGCAGAAACATAAAGAAAAAAGTATTTTCAATAATTTTGGGGGTGCAATACCAATGAATGTGTCAGAGTGTGTTTCAAATTATCAAAATCTCTTTGGTCCTAGTCATACAAAATGAATGGAGTGTCTTTTTAAGGAGATGCATATAGCCATGTGTTTTTTTTGCAAAGTTGCATACAAAACGACGAAGAAATTTTTCCTTCTCTTGAAAAATTTGGAGTTCAGTAATATTAGTTGGGGTGGGTAAGGCCAAAATAGAATCTATCTTCAAAGGATCTATTCGGATGCCATATTTGAAAACCATGAAGCCAAGAAGACATCTAGTATCAGCACAAAATACACACTTATGTGGATTAAGCTGAATGTGATAATGACGACATCGAAGGAAAATGTCCCTAAGATGCCATGGGTGATCTTCTCACTGTTGGGAATGAGCACGGAGGTCATTTAGATATGGTTCAACAAAGTGTTTAATATTGTGAAAAGCGTAGGACATGGCACGCTGGAATGTATCTCTAGTGTTTTTCAAACCAAAGGGTAACATTCGATAAGAAAAGGTTCACCAAGGACAAATGAATGTCGTCTTATGCTCGTCAACAAGTAAAATTTCTATCTGATTATAGCTGAAAAATCCATCCATAAATGAGAAGATGATGCTCCTAGCATATTTATCAATTATTTGATCAATATGTGGAGTAGGAAAGTTGTCCTTGGTACAAGCCTTATTCAAATCTCGAAAATAGATGCAAACCATTAGAGTGCCCTATTTTTTAGCGACATGTACAATATTAGATACACACTCAGTCAATGGATCAGGATAAATAAAACCAACTTTAAGAAGTTTCTCAACCTCATATTTTGTTTTCGTAACTTTCCTCAGATGGACTTGATGCAGTTTTTTCCAGATTGGCCTCTCCATGGGGTAAGTCTTACTTTTGTGTACAATAATGGATGGGTCAATCCCAGGAATTTATTCATACGTTGAGGCAAAAACATATCAGAAATCTTTGATTAGATCTCTATACTTTTCAGTTTCTTTAGTTGAACAGTTATGGCCTACATGAACATGTTAAAAATTTATGAGCTTCATTGATATGCCAATGGGAATTTTTTGAGTAATCTAACACAAGTTTCCTTCGGAATCAGTGCCTTGAAATAGAAAAGGAATTTGAGGAGTTTTGAAAATATCGGTATTAATGAGAGAGACACAATTAGAGTCTGTTGAATTGGAATTGGGAAGGAAATAGGATCTATGGTGATGATATTCCCATACAGGTTCATCCACACTCATGATCTCCATAATAGACTCATTCAATGGGAAAGTCCTAAAGATATTCTAGAGTGGGGAGAGTAGATTCTAGCCAATAGGGTAGGTGGTAAGGATCTGATTCCACTAGATGATGATCGTCATAGTAGACATTAGAAGAAGATTGAAGAGCATTGTAGAGCATTTTGTAAGCACCTAGAGAATATGTCTCAACAAATTCTTTACCTCTAGGATGGTGGTTGGTTGTGGAAATCATGTTCACAATTGCCACTTTTGTACTAGGAGGAGTTGATGGAAACACACCCATGAGAGTTGAATCCTTCAATATTCCTACCCCAACCGATTGATAAGGCGAAGGGGATTTCCCTATCATAGGAATATTGTTTACAGTAGGGTAGTAACATCATGTGATCAAAAATCAAGCTGATCGATGGTCACAATATTCCCTAAGTGAGGGAACTGGAGAGTATGAAGAAACATGGAAGCAACAACCGTCATAGCATAAAACCAGTTTCTCCTCGATAGAATATTGTAATCTAATGGAGCATCGACCACATCCACTTGAATGGAAATATTCTTCCTCCCTAGCTCGATCAACAAGGCCAGTAACAAACCATGAGGTTTGAGAACTCATCTTTAGAAAGCTTTCAAAGTTGTGGGTGACTTTGTAAGTTTGAGAGAACCAATGGCTCTTCAGCAAGACATAGAAAATATTGAGGTGGACGCCCCTTCATCCAATACAGTTTGATGGACCTTTACCCCAACTACCCTGGTCGTGATTTGAAACATGAGCTAGTGGGTTAACCTGAACTTTTAAGTATCCTCATTAAAATGAATCATATTATTGTTATCCGGATCTAAGGCCCTTAAAGCCATCAACATATTTTTGCGCTGCATAGGGAAAATTTGGATTAACTCTAGGGTAGACATAGTGCAAGGTGCTTGAGCCAAATATTCAACAACATCATAGAATTGGGCATCTTGATCATCTGTATTGAAAACATATTTTCGAAGAGTAATATTAGGTGGGCGCAAAATCAAGTCAAGGTTCGGTTTCTCAATCGTAAGAGGGCCATTATACAGAGGTGGAGGAGAAGAATTCGTAGAGGGAACTTTCTTAGAAGAAGTATTTTCATCCTTCTTCTATGCTAGTTTGTCATAAGTCTGACTATGAGTATTCGAGATAATAGTTTCATTGGACATCATTCAGATCTCTTCCGTAGAGTTAGAATTTCCCTGTGAAGACATATGATCAATCAACTGCTGTTGAGATGGAAAAGGATCAGTAAGTACCATCGGTGTAGGCTTATTTTTCAAAATTTTATTAATTTATTCATGACGAGGGAACTCTTTCTTGAAGTGATGACCACCACACATCAGGAAAGGATACTTAGCCTTCCTTTTACCTTTGTTTTTCGTTCTTTGAGGTCACAGTATTGGGGTTTTCCTGCTGGTTTCCTGAATTTTTACCTTTTCCTTTTCCTTTCTTTTTATTACTGGGTGTCTGCATAGTTTGAATAACATTCACCTCAGCAGAAACTACGGGAGTAGAAGGAGTAGTGGTAGAAGTACTATGTTTCTTGGTAGGCTTTGTTGCTAACGGGGGTTAGATTGAACCTACAAGCACATGAACAGGAGTTTCTGCAAGTGTCTTGGTATCGTTTGTGCTGGGATGAGGATCTTGAGGAATCACATCATACAAATTTACGGAATGAGAATAAAGCAAGTCCAGATACTGAGTTCGGCTGATAGCATGCTCTTTAGTGACAACATCACCCATAGCCACATCATAGGAAATGGGAGGCAACAAGGATTTCGTAAACCAATCGTCCAACATTTGGTCTAGGATAGGAGCTTTAATGAGTCTCTTCCATTTCCTCCACTCATGAATATGATCTGATATATGTGTGGAAGTATTTTGACGAAGTGATGTTAAAATATTAGTACCAGTTCTGTAATGGATAGGCTGCTGAAATGGGTAATAAAAATTGTTGCCAATGAGTTGAAATCCACAAAGGAATGTTGTGAAAGCTTAATGTACCACTTGGCAGTTGTACTAGTCAATGTTTGCTTGAATAGCCTCAAACAGGCTGAATCATCCATCAAGGAGTTAGAAGAACACCATAGATGGAATGCCATAACATGATTTTTTGGATCCTCTCCCTGCTTCCCATCAAACTTCAAAATGTCTGATGGTAACTTAACCAAAATTGTAGGCCACAAAGGGTTATGTTGGATGGGATCATTGATCAACTTAGACAAATCAGGAAATTCCAAAGTTTCCAAAAATGGAATTTGCCAATTAGGTTGTACATACTAGTAATATTGCTATGGAATTTGTATACTAGTAGGACTATAAGTCGATTGATACATTGGTTGTTGAGGTGGTGGATTTACAGATGATCCTCCTGAGGACCCACTTGATGGTAGTGGGCCTCCTCTAGGTGGAGTTGGTCCTTGAGGTGGTGGTCCCCCAAAAGGTGGTCCTTTAGGTGGTGGTCCTCCAGAAGGCGGTCCTCTAGGTGGTGGTCCTCCATAAGGTGGTCCTCCAAGTGTTGGTACTCTAGGTGGTGGTTCTATAGAAGGTGGACCTCCACCAGGTGGGCCTCCAAAAGGTGGGCCTCCACTAGGTGGGCCTCTGAAAGGTGGGCCTCCACCAGGTGGCCCTCCAAAAGGTGGAACACCAAAAGTGTTATGTTTTTATCATTTAAGCAATATGATCTTAGGATCTTATCTAAGAGAATAACATGCACAACAATAAACACAAGAGACAAGAGACACAAATAATTTTCCTTGGGGAAACCATCAAGGCGAAATCCCTGCAACTTCCTCAAAGATAGAATGAGCACCAATTGCAATAGTAAAACCCAAAAACATAAAAGATGATCTCCACAGTTGTTCTCTCTCTCTTACTTGAGAGAGATTCTCCTCTCTCACTCGTGTACCCCAGTGAGTGAGTGTGTGTGTGATAAATAGAGAGGATCACTCTCTATTTATATTCTTTCATTCACTTGATGTGCATTTCAACATGTCGGCCCCACTTAACAATTACTTACTAGGGCGGACATCTCTAGGAGAGTCTAATAACCCTAGTGCCCCACAATGGTGGGGACTATTTCCTTGACTTACAATAACTCGCCTAGGTTCAACGCCTCTAGGATATCCTAATAACCCTAGGGCCCCATAACTATGGGGACTCTAGCCCTTGATCAATAAGAGGGTTACCCACAATGACTTTACATGACTTGTTTACATTATTGAATCTCCCGATAGGAACATCGGGATATGACATGACTCAATTACATTATAGATGCTTCCTAGAATAAACATCGGGGTGCAATACATAAAATATACAAGTGAATACATTCCAAAGTTACAATTACATCAACAAAAAGATGACCCTCCATAAACTCTAGCAGTAGTCATGGGTGTTCCTTCAGGCATAGGCATATATAACCAATTAGGTTGCCCCCATGGTGTAAACATATTTCCGGGGTAAGGCATTCCAGGATAAACAATCCCTGAAGATGTAGGTTGATAATTCACATTGATTACAGGTGGTTGGTTTCTCGAGTAAGTATAACCCCAAGAAGGTTTATTAACCATAGGTTGTAACCCTGAGGGTTTCCCTATACTATAAGGAGGAATAAACACATTGGTGTTTGTGTATGGAACGATGAATATTGCTTTTCCTACAACAAGGGTCTATGTTGCACTGGAATTAACTCCACTAACTAATGAAACAACTTAATCTGGGGTTTCCCCCCAATGGTAGAATATATAGGAGAACCAGAGGCAAACCCAATATTTGGAACTGTAGTAGTAGGAATAGAGGGTTGACCTGGATCATAAGCTACCGAAACTTAGGGAAGTGATCCTAAAGTAGGAGCTACTTGAGACAAAGAAAGTGCACGGTATCCTTGGGGGGTTGTTTCTGAATGGTGGGGAAGAGGAAAGAAAATTATCCTTCTTATATTTTTCCCCATACTATGCAAATGCTCAATAGATTTCTGGAAGAATTTTTCATTTGATGGAGCGTATCTAAGGGATTTCCTTAGAGGAGTAAGTACAGGGGACTCTGTCTCAGTAGTAGTAGTCCCATATTCTAAAATGGATTTCCCTAGGGAAGTTCTCTAAAAAGGATCGTTGGGACCAAATTCTGTCCCTATAGTGTCATCATATGGTTGATTGAATACTCAATCCAATGAACCAGGTTGACCTTCTATTGGAAAATTAAATGTTGTATCAGCCGTAGGGGGCTGTTGGAGCAAGGGATTATCATAAGAATTGAACTCTTCCCCAACTTCCACAATTGGATTCCCTTCCACATGGGAATCAGACGTGATATTTTGGTTTGTGTCTTCCATTCCGCTCTCTCCTACAACAAGAGGAAAGTTGAGTGGTAAGCCTTGAACTCTTTGAGATCCTCTCCAAGGTAACTCATCCAGACTATTGGTCACAAAAAACCTAACCTAGGGTTTGAAACTAGAATCACACAAAAAATCACTCCTATGCAAGCTAAAGGTCACAAGCAAACTTAGGTGATATGAGGGGCTGATAAAATTCAGTACCTCACTAGGATTGTCAAGTATTTGCAACTCATGATATACCGTAGGGTCCAACAGTAAAATGTGAAAAGGAGGATTTAGACCTTACCCTTGCCTGAATACCCAACTACATGGATGACACATGTGTAGTAGCTCCCCGAGTGTTGTTCTCGTTGTATTTCTCAAACAATAAGGAAAAAAGGATTTTCTCAGTTGGTTTAAGGTATCCTAGAGGGGTCTTTCAATATACACAAGGTATGTGGGAGCTCAAATCTGCGTTAGTGTTGTCTAATGCACAACCGTTTGACATGAGCCTTTCGATATACTACCGATTACATGAAGTACCTTTCTATATACCTCAAGGGTACATGAAAGGACGTTTGATATACCGATTGGTATGTGGAACAACTACAATCCCCCGGGATGTAGTGCAGGAAATAGAACAAAAACTCCTATTTTTATAGATGTCAAAACACGTCTTCTAACCTATCACTCAAGTTACTAAAATTTTTAAGCGATTAGGTGAATGCATGAGGCATGGATAGAAAAAGTAACCATGCAGTATGATCATGCAAATTTTCACTTTATCTTTCAAGGTATGCCCTACTTACAAGAGAGAGAGTGATTCAATTTATGTTTCCAAACTAAAAATCCCAAACAATCACACTGAACTATTTTTTCAAAATTTCAAGGAAGAAAAAGACATCTAACGACCAAACTTGAAAGTAATTGAACTAAGATCTCCTTTCAAAAAAGAAAGATGCTACAACTACTTGGAAAACAAAGTTCTTTTTTAAATTATTCAAATATGAAAATACCTAATTCAAACTATGATATTTTTGTTGAGAAAAGAGCATATAATGAAAGGGAAGAAACATGAATGCGTGAAATCTTATGAAACTAATCAAGTATCCAATGGTTCATCCTCAAATATAACTAAGATCAATCTCAAAATTTTCTTTTAATCAAAATAAAAAGAAAATTTTCATTAACTAATGAATAACAATGATGAATAAACCTTAAGCAAAAAGATTTCTTTTTAGTTGATCTAACAGTAGTAAGAGATATGACTATATAACTTCCAAGCACTCTTTCAAAAATCAAACCCAAGCATAGCAAGCAATTGAATGAATAAAAAAAACATAGCTCTTAAAAACAAAATGAAAAAATCCTTAACCACTTTCCATATTTCGAATTTAATAGTCAAATATCCTCAATGATGAAGCTAGCAACACATTCAGAAAAGAAACCAACTCATATCAAGTTTTGAAATCATAGGGGTATAAAAAACCTAGTTGGAACTGCTAGAAGGAGGTTACTGACAAAGCGTTACTGCCCGAGCACCTCCTATTTTCCACTGAAGTAGAGTGGTGGCACCACTTGTTGTCCATTGCGTATGTGCAGTGGCACCACTTTTTTTCCCTATAGAAAGCACGTTGTCTGTTGTAGGTTTTAAAAAAAATGAAGCGAAATGGATAAAGTTAAGTGTCACACAACTGGCATCAATTCACAAAATTTACAGGAAAATTAAGCATATGAAGTAGATATATTTCCGATTTGAGTAGATCTGGTTAAACTGAACCCAAATATCACTACATATCTGTTAGTGATCATAACTAACAGATATGATCACTGAAAAAGTTGAAGTTTGGAATAAAGACAAGAGCTGGAAACCAAGAAAGATTACAAGTTTTGAATTGAAAACCAAGAAATATCATAATTTTTGAATGTCTTCCCCAGTATGGTCACCAGACTTGTTGCTGGAAATTCTCACCTCTTGCAGACAGGAGCCATTTTTGTAGCTTGAATCCTTTACATCTAGAACAAATGAGTGATAACAACAATACGCACTTTCCCTAGAATTGATAGATGTCTGGAATGAATCATTTACCTATCATGTAGTATGATGTATTGGGATTCTATGGTGCTATATCTCCACATATATACTTGCAATAAATACATCAAACAACAAAAAATATCAAAAGTACAAGAAAATGATCTATAAGTCTATATCAGTGACTGAGGAATCTGATAAGAAAATGAGTGATTATAACACAATACATTTTATGGTAAAGGAACCATCACTACATTAACAAAAAAGAAGAGATACTAAAACCATTGTGCCTTAGTGTTGTGATTCCTCCTCACATGCCAAGTGTTGTCCTCAAAGCTCCAACTTGCCTTCTATATGCTTCACCCTAGATTTGGTCATAACTTAAGTGTAGCAGCATAACTTTCCTCCTCCAACCCATGAGGGGTGACACAATATTTATATCCCTTAGGAGGATAGGGATGGTTGAGAAAATGGTGGATGAGGTGGAAGAGATATCCTACTAGTGAGAATCTCAAGTCTAGGTGGTCCACAAGAGTTGGTATAAGGGTGCAATGAAGCTTTTCTTCGAGAAGCTCCATGAATCTTTTATTTTTCCTTTTGAAACTTGAGCACTTCTTTTTCACCATGGAGACAAAGCGTTTCTGGTGCTGCACCACTCATTTCACAAAGGAATTAGGTTGTGGCACCACTCGTTGTCAATTGACAAGTGGCGTGATTGAAGAGGGTAATGCTTATTGCATAAAGGGTAGAAGTGGTGGTGGACAGAAATATGAAAATATGAATCCTGACCAGTGTCTAACTTCATTACTTGAGGAATTTAGGAAATTTCTGGTGTTTTGGATCTCAGTACATGATGGTGACGATAATTGTGTGTAACAAGTAGATATTGTTCTAGGATTGAAATGGTTACAAAGTTTGGGAACTTACTCATCCAATCACCAAAAACAGTTCATCGGGTTCAAATGGTAGGTAAAAAGGTATAAAATGTATGGTTTCCATCCACTTAAGATGCAAGTAGTCTCATATCAACACATGGAAAAACTCGTTCTAAAAGGAGCATTATCTTATGTGTGTTATGGAGAAAAGTTCCTATGGATTGGGGTGGACCACAACAGACAGGATGACACCAGAAATAAACCCATTTCAAAGCACGCTTAATATATAAATGAAATTAACATTAAGGGACAATAATTGTACCTTATTTCGGATGTTTGAAGTAGATCCTCATTGAGCTTTCAATCAAAATTTTTCCTACACATCATCCTCAACAACACCAAGATATATAAGCATGATATATGTAAAGTGTTAGAGAATAATCTAAAATGTTAAATTCCATCATATAAACAAAGTAATTACATCCATGGATACGAATATTCGTAATTACACATGTAATGGATGAGAAATGGCCATTTATATTAATACGAATAGAGATACAAATGAAAATTTCACTATAATATCCTTGATATCCAAAGTTCTCCTCTAATTATTCGTAGTAGCTTAATATATAGCCCCTCCATGGGAAGTGAAGGTTCAAATCATAGCATTTCCTAGCATATGGAAGGCCAAGGATCAATTCATTCATTACTTGATGGGGAAAACTCCAAATATTTTTATTTTTTTAGCATAATTCCCAATGTACGCAGGTGATAGTGGTGCAAGCTGTGTATATGCAGGTTGTAGACTTGTGACCCATGTATATATTCAAAAATTCATTTTAAGGGCTCCACTGGAGCATCGGGGTAATGGTGAGAAAAATGGGGTAAAAGGAGTCTGCATAGGGATAGGGATATGCCATTAAAGCATGATGTATAAGGTGTGGAAACCATGCTATAAGAGATTCCCCCTAATGTGTGAGGTCATATGGATACACAATGGATAAAATGCATTATAGTAATCCCAAGAGTAGAGTAATGATGACCTAGGTGGAAAACATCGGCCACTCATCAATATAATACAATGATAGATATCTAAATATGACTACATATTTGAGTTCTGCATAGTAGTCCCATATACATAATAGTACAATGTCCATGAATAGGAATAATAGATATATGTCATGGGTGGTCATCACCACATACAATAAATAGTGAAATATGGTCTCCATACTAAATTAATACATCAGATAGTACACTGGAGTCTGATCATGAGAGCTGAAATCCCATAGATACCGGTATGATCAATGAGGTAGAATATATGGAATGCCACCAAAATAAGAGGTCTTCTACACAAATCGTTGCTAGTACATGTCCCATCACGTAAATAAAGGTGTCATAGTCAAACATGATGGACCATAGTTTGATTACTAGTCATTGATGTATACCGTTAATAGGTGTTAGATATCCCAATGATAATGATAATGGGAATCAAGGTATAAAGTGAAAAAAAGCAAGCGTGAATAGATGTGTTGAGGTCGAACACTTGAGAGAATCCATTGATTAAGGAACATTGATGTATTCCCAAATATGTCCATGGCGAGAGAACCTGCCACTGATGATTGCAAGTATCAAGGAGCTCAATTGACTCTGGATCCCTATTCTAGAATAAATGATTTGAAGTAGATGGAATGGAATCCATTGGAAGGATGCAATTAAGGAAGCCCCCATCAACCAACATGAGGTACACAACAATGATGGATAATTTGGAAGAACTCAGATCAACAAGATGTGCACAAACCAGTAACAAATATATTAGGAATGTCCGACATGCAGCGAGAAGATAACTGAGGAATGGTCGACTCGGGATAAAACTTCCTTTGAATAAGAGCATAATGCAGATGGAAACCCATAGGTAGCATAGACTCAAATTAAAACTAGGACAAATATGGGAAATAGGAGGAATCCAAAGAGGCTCCATAGGGACTGGAAGTATAACCAGACAATGGAGAAAACTAAGAATAATGAGCATAACTCCTAAGTTCATACTAGTAACCCAACCAATGGATGGAATGTGCAGTTATTTGTTATAAGCAGACATGAAATGATAACTACCAATAGAAAGTGATATCATTTCTCATTGGGATTTTTATGTTTTATGATTTTTTGGTCTTTTCATATTGAAAACCTTGAAAAATAATAAAAATGGTTATACTACAATAAGGAGGAAACAAGTGTTGTTGGAACATACCTATGCTCAATCCAAGGAAGCGTATGTAGAATAAGGACACTCAGGGTGGATATTTCCTCTGGGAATGGGATAATCAAGTTGAAAAATATATATGAGAGGATCTTCTTGGATAGGATTTAGGAAATCTCGGGCTATATGGCTTATAAAGCTGAAGTAGGGAGACGACGTAAAGCTCAATACGGTAAGTAGACACATGCAATGAAATTACAACTTGATACAAAACAAGAGTCCCTGTGGTATATATCCATCATAAAGATAAGGAAATAATATGAGGTTCTTGCTCAAATGCATGGTGGGACTACAAGGGAATCCCATACCTAAGGGAGGATGCCCAACATGGGTACGAAATGATGAAACATGATCTAACTAGGGAACCCATGATTAGTAAAGCTATACCATTTACATAATGTCACTTCTAGTAGCAGAATGATGGTATAGTGGAATCGCAAAGTGGGTTCGTACCTATGATTAGGGTGGCATAGTCATCGGATAATGCAAATTGCATGTGAAAAAGTGGTCCTATCCTATATGCCAGTTCATTTATATACCTTCCATAGGCATGAACGAGCTAAAACTTGGTGAGAGTGCACCAAAAAAGGACCCTACACAATGAAATTAGTCCAAAACAAGTTGAAAATAGTTAGTAAGGATTCCAAACTATAGGATATAGGGAGGAGTGGTCACGAGAAAAACATTCGAAGGAAACGATGTATTGGACGATGGGACATAAAAAGGAATGTGATATGTAGACCCAATATGCACTTATCTAGTACCACCCATAGGGGAATGAACACTAGTGTTAAGACCAAATGAATGAAGTGAAAATCCACCCACAAATGTAGTGGAAGGTGGAATATGACCACTTTTGTATCTATGTGCAACGTAAGGGGTCGTGGATCCCCCTAGTCCAACACGAGGGTCCACACTGGAACTTGAAACATGCGACAAAATACTAGTAGTGATGTCAGGCATCCTAAACATAAAAGGACCTGTACTCAAGGGAACATAAAGAGACTCAAGTAATTGTGATAATAAAATTCAACTAGCACACATAAAGCACACCCCTAAGTAAATCTAAGTTAGATGAAAACAAGCAAAGAGGCAGGATAAGTGAGCTCCCAAAATGCAGCAGGTATTTCTCTCCTAGAAGAGGCATGAGACTCCCATAAAATACAAGAATAGGTGTGTAACCAATTATAGTGGCCCTCATCTTCAATGCTTATAGATATTATGTTCTCTAACTGCTACCTACCCAGGACACTCACAAAAAAAACTCTACAAGTACCCCCTGTGATACCTAGGTAAGGAAACTAAGGTCACACCAATATAACCAATGCTAAAATGGAGAATGGAAGGAGGGATCTAATGTATGAGCATGGTAACAAAACCTAGATATTCAAAGCACCAAAGGTACCTCAAAATCCCCCAAATATGAATAAAATCCTAGAAATATCTTCAGCACACAACATAAAGTAGCAGGGGAGCTAACCCCACCACTAATGTGTGTTTTTCCTCATTATTAACTCCCTTGTAAGAGGAGCCTCCTGAGAACACTAGTTATACCAAGGATTTCACTTCTCACTTGGACAGACAACTAGTTATTTTGTTTCATAGTCTTGGAAATATTTACTCACCACAGCCTATTCCAAGACTCTACAATCCTAAGCTTGTTGGTGCACCTCTATCAAATAAAAAAGTGTAATCAACTTTAATTTAAGCGTTAATTTTGATGGTTGTTATTACTCAAGGGTAATGAACGTGCAACTAGTGATGTTGCGAATCCGTAATGAAGTAAATATGCACACCTAAAAAACATTGCCAAGTGCAACTTTGTTTTTAAACATGAAAAGTGTGGTATGCCACTACATGTAATGCATAAAGTTACTTCCTATATGAAATTCTAAACACTACTCTCAACCAAGCAACCCAATGCAAGTACCTCCATAGATGCATATATGATATGTAAGTAAGTATGAATTTATAAAATTATTATGTATTTTCAATATAAATGAATGAAAATGAAATAAAAGTAATTAAAATTCTCACTCTCTACAACAAGAAACAAAAATAATCCAAACAAGAAACCGAGGCCAAAATACTAATACACTAATGTAAAAAAAAGGAGATAAATCAAGTAGAACAATTCTTAAATAAAGAAAAATAATAAACAGAAGGTCTCTAGTCACAGAAGGAGTAGTCAACAGACAATATTGGTACTAGGAAGACCTAACTACACTTAAAAACCATCCAACAAGTTCCCACATCAAGAACTCAACTAAAAGGGAGGATGTAGGCGACTGTTCAAGGAACAATAATATATGTATGCGACTAGATAGATGACAACCTACGTATATACGTGACTGTATATACTCTGACCCGCGTATAGAGAGAATAAAGTGGTAAAAATAATGCCAAGGGCGAAACCACTCTAGAGGAATATCAATGGATGAACATGCTACTAAATTCAGCATGAAAATGAGGAGAAATAAAGAGAAAATGAGAGAAAAATTACACCCAAAACCCCACCAAAAAGGAAGAGTCCCCAGCGAAGTCGCCAATTCTGTTACAGAGAAAATTTCTTATGGCTTGGGGTGGACCACAATAGAAAGGATAAAACCATAAATAAACCCATTTCAAAGCATTGTAAATATATAAATGAAACTAACACTAAGGGACAATAATCGTACCTTATTCCAAATGTTTGAAGTAGATCCTTGTTGATATTTCAACCAAACTTGTACCTACACATTGTCCTCAACAACAACAACATATACAAGAATGATATGTGTAAAGCATTAGAGTAATTACATCCATGGATAAGAATATTCATGATTACACATGTAATGGATGAGAAATGGAAATTTCTAATAATACGAACATATATACAAATGAAAAACTTTGTCGGCATGTCGTCGAAATCGAGAAACCAAATCCATCCACTTAGGCCTCCACCACTACAATTCTCCATACAAAGGAAAGCTCACAAAGACAAAGGAAACCTTGGGAAAGAGCACTAATGGCTAATTCAAGGACAAATGACTAATGAATCAATCATATAAGAATGGGGCACAATTTCATTATAATAGCCTTGCTCTCCAATAGTTCTCCTTCTCTAATGCTTCACAGTAGCTCAATTTATAGCCCCTCAATGGGAAGTGATGGGTCAAATCAGAGCATTTCCAGGAATATGGAATTCCAAGCATAAATTCATTCATTACTTGATGGGAAAAACTTCAAATATTTTGATTTTTTGTAATTCCTACTGTACGTGGATGACAGTGGTGCAAGATGCGTATATGTGGGTTGTAGACTTATAACCCATGTAAATATTCAAAAATGTATTTTTAAGGGTTCCATTGGAGAATCAGGGAAATGGTAAGAAAAATAGGGTAAAAGGAGTCTACATAAGGATAGGGATAGGACATCAAATCATGATGTATTAGGTGTGTAAAATCATGCTATAACAATGTGATCCAATTTCATCGAATGAAAGCTCAATATGTAGAACAAGATAAGTCCTAAGAAGAATAAATATAAGGTTTGCTCCAGAAACACGAAAAAAGTATTTCAAAACTGTTGTTCAGGATTAAACACCCTTATAACCTAGGTTCTATGGTTACCAACTTACTTCTAACCTTGCAGACAATTAGCTTTAATAAAGTACAAAAAGGAAATAGGAAGAAATACTTGACTCACCCGATTATGGACTATTGATCCAAGATTAATCTTCTTCCGCTATGCTTCTCTCCAAAGCTTCCAGGGATGCACCTCCTTCACCTACAAAGAGAAAATTATCCAAGTACAATATTATACATGTATTATACATGTTAGATAAACAATATATCTAGTGCATAATCGAATATATTCATCAACCATAATACATGAAAGAGACTCAACACAATGTTGGAAGAATAATTCTCTTTATTAACAATCAGTGAATGAGATAAGAGTACAACCCAACGTCTAAGAAAAGGAATCCTCTACAACCAAAGGACTCTAAATTTTGATGTTCCAAGACTTCTAAAGATATACCACCAGCATAACTTTGCTCTCCAAAATTGATTGATTAATGCCCTCCCCAAGGCCTCTATTTATACTTTGGGAAATAGAGTGGTTTCAAAGGTTGAGGAGGTTGAGATAGTTGGGGTGGTTAATGATTAAGGCCCAACTAATCTCCATTAATCATGATTTATATTTTTTAATGTCAAATCAAGATGTATGTGACTATTAATATAGGAAACCTATGTATGACATGCGAGTTGCTTAAAGGAAACCCGCATATGTTGATGTACGCGGGTTGCAATGGAAATAGTCACGTAGAGTAGGCGAGTTTTCAATGGGAATAGTTGCGTACATATGCAAGTTTCAATGAATATATTCGTGTACACCATTCAAATCTTAGAAAAATAATATGGAAAGCTGGTTGAAGGGTAAATGCATCTCATATCATGCCCCTCTATAGTGTTTTGGCAAAATTCAATCCTAAGATGTCCTTTTGTGTACCAACATAAAGAATGCCGACACTTGGATAGAGAAGTGCCATTTGGGTTGATAACAGATGCCCCCTAATGTGTGAGTTTAGAGGGAAATGATGGTCGAAATACATTATAATCTTTATCTTGGAGAACTCAGAAGTCCAATGGAGCAAAGGTAGTACCTGAAACAAATACATATACAAAGTCATATCCGAGGATGCTATGTTCAATATACTAGAACACAAGCCCCCTTTACAATATTTGAGTACATCATATAGTATGGGTACAAGACCATGTATATTACAAAGGTGGATCGAAGACACAATATAAATAATGATGATTTTTCAAAGATCTGGAAGCTGTGTAAGTGACCACAACATAATCTTGCACAACTTAGTCCATAGATATGAAACTAAGGTCTTCATAAAAAATCCCCAAAAACCAGTACAATCCAATCCATGTGAATAGATGTTATTGAACTCGAACATGGATAGGATTCAACAGATTGTCAACCAATAGGTGATAATTGACAACTGAAGCAAAGGAATTCAAAAAAATGAAAGTGAATCCTAAGGTACGATCATAAAAATCTAGGTCTTCATCATCAGGAAGTGCTGATGCGGAACCATACTATGATAAGGAAGGAAACAGGTCCTCCAACAGATCACAAGAGTGACTAGGAACTAGGTAAAGGAAGGGATACACAAGTAGTAACAGATACGGCAATGATGGAATCGGGATATAGATCAAATACAAGCTTAAGTCGTTGAACAGTGAGCACAACATAGAGATGACCCAAGGTAGCTTTTAACTTTATAGATAGTACAACTAGACTTATCTTCCATGTAGGAGACATGATTAGATTCCCCAGGTAGAACTGATAAGAGGAGGAGTAAGAATCTTGAAGCAATAGCTGAACTGAAAGTGAACACTAAGACATGAGTATCGGAAAAGACAAAAAGTGCTATGTTCAAGGAGGACATGCTTCCACTGACTGAGAACCAAAAGAAAAATTCTTCCTTACCTTCCCTGTTAAATTTTGATGAGTCCAGGAAATTCAACTCGAGTCTCTCTTCATTTTTTGACAAGCTTGAAAAGAAGAGGGAATAATGCTTGATAGTGTCACTGCTTCATGGATTTTATGAGCCCGAACTAGTACATGCCCACTTAGTGTTTTCATGTTTAGAGATTCTAAAAACTCCAAAGAAGACTCCAGGGGGGTCCTTTTCCATCCAATTTAGTCTCATGAGGCCGAAAAAGTATAAAACATACCACAAAAGAACTCTCTTAACTTCTGTAGAAGAAAAGGTGAACCTTTTTCGTACTTAGTTAGGGAGGTCCGAAAAAGATTAAATTACCACCTACCCAACTATCCTTCAAGAGAAGCATATATCTTGAGTTTTATGAGTGTGAAGGAAAGCAAGATCACTTGAAAATATCCATTTGAGTACGAGAAATGGGGCTTACAAAAATAAAATCGATGCTTTATTCATGGTGTTTAACGAGCATGACAAAGACATAAAGTACACTCAGAATCTTTTTCATGTTTGGATCCAGAGCATGAAAAAGAGAAAACTGAGCTCATACCAGGTATTCCTTTTCTGTAAATTTAGTCCCTCAGGTCAAGAAAAGTGATAAACCTGTACCTAATAATACTCTTCTCAATTCTATAGAAAAGAGAGTGATCCTTTCTCATATTATTCCACATGGTCTGAGAAAGAGATAACCTACTACCAATGCGGATGCCCATTCATGTATTTTTAACGAGCTTGAATGGACAAGTTTACTCGGCAGTCAAGTCTGTTTTGAGGATTTAGACCTGGGCCTAAAGAAACTCCATAAGGGAGAGGAGTCCTATAAAGGGATAGCTTGTAAAAAGAGACCAAAATGAGGCTCAATTTGACGTGAAAAATATCTAAAAATATTCCCCTGAACCTATGATAGTTGAAGCATGAGTATCAAAAGACAATATGTAGGTTCTAAATGAGGATACTCATTGGAGGAAAGTCCTATCCATGGAAGAACAATGGTAAAAACAAGGAACTAATGGTTAAAGATACCATAGCCCGTGGTCGAAGTGTTAATGCTAGGATCAAGAAGGATTAGGTGTAAATGCAGAATGCATGTGAAATGACCAAAAAACATTGTATATGAGTGAAAAAAAACTTAAAAACGACCATAAACCTTCCACATGGAAGAAAAGATATGGAATTAGTTTAAAAATTATGAAATATAGGGAAAAACCCCACTTTGAAAATAAATTTTCTATAAATAGTTCAAAATATGAATAAAAACTCACCATTTGATTTTTAACCATAAAAAGACAAGTTACACCTCTACCTTTGATTGCTTGTTGTGGACGATTTGGTGGACCATTCCCAAAACTGCAAGTTTCAGGTAAAACTACACTCCATGCTCCTTCATTTGATCCAAGCAATTATCAATTTGGAGCCCTAATTTCATGTTTTCAAGTGCCCTCAAATCATGGATGTTGCATATGTGGGTATGGTATGTTAATAGTCGCATACACACATTCTGTATGTGGGTTACCCGAAAGACAGTCGTATATAGTACGCGACTTGCCTAAAAGACAGTCATGTACACTACGCAAGGTAGAAAAAGAATGTAGAGGGTCAAAAAAATTAAATTTTATATGAATCTAATAGTTTGCAATTACTTGTTTATTAGATTGAAAGATGGTGCTTGAGTGGAGGGAGAGGGAACATGAAGAAATGGACCAAGAAGCTCTTCAATATTCCCCCATAGTGAATGTTTTATGTCAATGTGGGTTATTAAAGTTTTTCTATGCCTCACCTATGCGCACAAATGTCTACCTCTTAGAGTTTTTGATAAACTATTGGGATCATGACCTGGGAATGTTTGACCTTCAAGGTGAGTTTTTAGAGATTACATGGGAAGATGTCTATTTCAATTCCGGTTTATCACGACAGGGAGCTCTGGTGAAATTGGAAGGTACTGGCAGAGGTGGTGACCCTCTAAGTGTACAGAACTATATAGACATATACTGTGAGCCAAGCACTCAAAAGAGGGGTAGCTACATCCCTATTGTTCACATCCGTAACTTTCCTTTACATGTATTGGTGAGCACTATAGTGAGGGTTGCAGGGTCATCATCAATTCACCTTGCAACTCGGAACCAAATGAGACTAGCAGTACACTATATGCAGAGATCCCTATATGACTTGTTCTTAGGAGTGATCCCAATAATGAGAAAACAACTCTCTGACTGCAAAAGAGGTAGGAGGAAGAATTTTGGTTATTCCAGCATGTTAGTAGCCTTTTTCTTTGAGAGAGTGTCGAGTTTGAGTCTTGTAGTTCCATTTCCAGTTCCTTCTCCCTGTCAGCCTAGGATGAGTAGGTGGGGAGATATCTTCCTCCACCAGGGAGGTGGTGGATCGGTCTAGAGTGTCTATGACGAAGAATTCTACTTTTGGTGGGAGTGACAATTGCCACCCTTGGAGCAGTTTCCATATGATGGATTAGAATTCTGAGGTGACACCGACTTCGTCCTCCCTCTAGGAGGAGCATGGGGAGAGTTAGTTAATTTTTATTTTCAAACTTTTTTAATTTTTTTTATGAATTTTAATTATATAGATATATACATATGTATAAGAGTTCTAATCCTTTTAAAAATCTCAAAATGCATATATTGGACCAGTCTGCCCTGTTGTGCATCCACGCATGTATGTGCATCATGTTTTGGGAGAGGACTAGGGTTCGATTAGGGTTCTTGAGGGGAAGCTGGCTAGGCTTACCCAGAAATTACCTACCTTATGGATTATTCACATCCCTACCATCATGCAGGAGCTAGTGGTTGGTGTACCACCTATCTGGATACGCCTTCTGAGGCGAGTGGCCAGAGCAGTACTTGTGTATATAGATGTTGTTGAGGCTGCTGAAGCCGAGGAAGCTGACGAAGCCCAAGAGAAGGGTGATCGGGGGGACCATGGAGGTCCAAGTGACTAGGGTGGTCAAGCTTAGATCTAGGAGCATTTTATGGACTTAGATCCATGTTTTGTATATTTTTTGTATATTATACAGTTAAGATTGGATCTAAGGATCAGAGACTCGACCTATCTATATGGACATATATTCACACACACACACACACACACACATATATATATTTTTGATTTATTTACAAATGTTTTTAATGTATCTACTGTATATGTTTATGTAAAATGTGTTAAATCCCAATCCAAGATATAATTAGCATATGCATCATATAATGAATTTTGATTTCTTAGAATATGATTGAATGTAATGAACTCAAAATTTCTTACCAATAACCTAACTTGCATAAACTGACATAATAGAATAGGGTTCCACACCTGATAAGCCCGATTGAGCCGGGAAACCACCAGTTGAGAGTCTAGTCATATTTCCAACTGAGTGATACCACGAGACAAATCACCCCATAAAAACTCAATGGAGGCCCTGTATTCAGTGACATTACTGGTAGCAGGACCTAAGAAAGCACCTCCTGAGGCAACTAACTATCCCGAGGGTGAATAAATGACCCATGCAGCTGAAGCCAAATTATAAGTGTGGTGACTAGCGCCATCAATGAAACCTATGAACCACTTGAAAAACATATGTAACAACCAACAGATGGTATAAAAAACACAAACCGATGACCTATTGTACATAAAAATACATACAAAGTGCTAAGCCTAAGCATAGTACTTTTTCAGGTAAAGCCCATTTCTAGGCTTAGGCAGCTTATTCCCATCGAAATCAATCAATTCATATGCACCCTTCTTTAACACCTTCAACACGATATAAGTCCCCAACCACATAGACCTGAATTTTCCTGCCCCCATGGGTTCTTTGTCTTGGTCCCAAAGAAAAACAAGCTCCCCTTCAGAGAAAATCTGAGGCTTGACCAATTTATCGTATTGGATTTTGACCCTATTTTTATGAGCTTGGTTTGCTGTTAGTGCATCTCTACGCTGTTCATCAAGATTTTCTAAATGTAATAGACGTTCTTCCAGCTTAGTCGTATTAGGTAACACATGAATATCAATTCTTAAGGATGAGATTTCACATTCAATCGGGGTACCAGCTTCCACTCCATGAATGAGTTGGAAGGGGGAAAACCCTGTAGCAATTTTCACATTGGTCTGATATGTCCAAAGTGTAGGATACAGCATGATATTCCAGTTGGAACAGGCTGCATTAATAGTACGTTTGAGCATAGTTTTCAAAGTTTTATTAACAACCTTGACTTGATCGTTTTCTTGAGGATAGAACAAAGATGAATGTTCTTGTCTAAATTCCAACATAGTGGTCAATTATGTCATCATGCTATTTTGGAAATGACTGCCATGGTCAGTGACAATCACTTTAGGTATACTGAATCATGTGATAATTTGATTGAACACGAAAAAAGCTGCAGTTTTCCCGTCAGCTTTAAAGGTGGGTATTGCTTCTACCCATTTCGTAAAATAATCTACAGCGACAATGACATATTTGTGCCCCCCAGCTGAGGATGGGTTACATCTCATGTAATAAATCCCCCACTTCATGAAGGGGCCCACTAAGATGACAGGAAATAATGGATCGGGATGCGACTGCATCTTTTTGGTGTAAAGTTGACAAGGATGACATCGCTTCATGGCTTCCACACAATCTTTAAAGACCGTGGGCCAGAAATAACCGGCACGTAATGTCTTCTGGGGCATTGCTAACCTAGATAAATGAACCCCACATGCTCCACTATGGGCATCATTTAGGACAATCTCTGCTTTCTCATGGGTAAGACATCGACTCAAAATAGAATCTACCCACCTACGATATAAAGTATCTCCTATAATGAGGTAGTTCTTGGCATGTAGGCGTAGTTTACGTTGTTCTTCCCACAAGAAAGCTACAGGATACTTCAAAGTCTAGAGATAGATAAGTATATCTCCGTATTAGGGGTCAGAGGTGGAAATCAAAAAGATATGCTCATCTAGGAATGAGTCTTCTTCAATGGCTACATCTTCTTCTACTGGAAATTCTACAATGATCTAAGGATTTTTTGGATTTGACGGATTGAAAATCCAAGTCAAACTCTTGGAGAATGACTATCCATTTGTTGAATTTGCCTCCAACTATCTGTCGAGACAAAACATAATGAAAAGGATTAACATCTGCCCCTACCGTCATAGTCCTTAGTAAGATGTAGTGACGTAACCTATGAACAACATAGACAGCTACTAAGGCCAACTTCTCGATGTGGGAATACCTAAGTTTAGGTCCAACTAAAGCATGGCTAAGATAGTAGTTGGCATGTTCTTGGAGCTTATCATCCTCCTGGACTAGGACTACCCCTCTGGTTGACTTAGATGTGGCCAGATACAATATAAAATCCCATGAGTAATCTAGCGGACACAATAATGGTGCCGACAATGAATCTTTTTTTAATGCCTCGAATGCGAGTTGTGCAATTTCATCCCATACAAATGGGGCGTCCTGTTTTAACAGGTGCATGAAAGCTTTAGTAATATTGGCATAATTTACAATAAAACGTTTAAGAAAATCGGACTTCCCCTATATGCTCTGAAGCTTTCTGATAGAACGAGGAGGAGGCATATTTACAATGGCCTCAACTTTCAAAGCATCCACTTGAATGCCTTTGTTAGAAACAATGAATCCGAGCGGTCTCCCTGACTTGACACAGAAAATGCACTTGTGGGGATTCAAGTGAATCTTATAGTATCTACATCGTTCAAAAATTAAACGCAAGTAATCTGGGTGATTGATCCTCTTACGAAAATGTGCTAGTATATCATCAAGGTAGGGTTCGACAATGGCTTTAATATCATGAAAGGAAAAATTCATTGCCCGCTAAAAGGTTGCCCCATCATTTTTCAATCCAAAGGGAATTTTCTTGTATGCGAAGTTACCCCAAGGACAAATGAAATATGTTTTATGTTGGTCTTCTAGTTTAATTTGAATTTGATTATATCTGGAGAAACCATCCATAAATGAAAATACTTCACTTCCTGCGCAAGCATCAATAATTTGATCTATAAATGGCGTGCGATAGTTGTCCTTAGGATAGGATTTGTTTAAATCTTGAAAGTCAGTACATAAATGTACGGTCCCTTTCTTTTTGTTAACATGAATAGGGTTGGATACCCATTCTATCAAAGCTATGGGATAAATGAAACCGGCTTTCAACAGTTTCTCCACTTCAGCCTTCACTATCGCCACTTTACGCGAGTTGACAGGTCTCAACTTTTTCCGAACGGGTTTAGCGTCAGGGTATGTTAATATTTTGTGTTCGACTATAGATGGATCAATGCCTGGAATCTACTCATATGACCAGGAAAAAACATCACGGAATTCCTTCAACAAGGATGTATAGATCGCAATCTCCTCAAGAGAGCATTTTGCACCAATATGCACATTTTCCACAATGTTAGCATTTACAGAGATGTTTATAGGGATAGTAGCGAAAATATTTTCCATGTTCCCCTCAGTAAACATTCCTTCCCTTGGTAAGGGTTTAATGGGCGTATCAACATCATTTGCCAATCTCATATGAAATTCCTGGTTCTCTATCATGTTTAACTCTGGAAGAAAATAGGATCGATGGTGAAGATATTCGCAGATCTTATCTCGTCCGCACATGGATTCTAGAATGGCTGCATCCAAAGGTAAAACCATATCTAAGCAATCTCTAGAATGCAAAGATTTTTCTTCCCAAGCAGGAAGATAGGATTCTTCTAGTTCCACTAAGACCATGAGGGGGACCGGAATGGGATCAACAGCGGTATGGGTGATAGCTTGATAAGCCACTTCCACTACCGATAAGGGCACTTCAGGTTCATGGTGGGAAGGGAGAACCCAAGGATCGGTCCTATCAACAATCGTAGCTATGGACTTCCCCACACTAGTAGAACCTATATAATTAATCGGAGCTGGAAAATCAAATGTGCCCATCAATGATGCATACATTCTAGCCCCTAAGCTCTCTGAAGCAGGTTTAACCTGATCAAACAATGGTATATTAGACTCATTAGATTCCATGCGGCCTTTTCGAGTAAAATAGAGTTGGTCAACAGTAACCAAATTCCCTTCGTGTGGAAACATTACAACCCAAAAGATGGTCGATGTAATAGCAGACATGGCATAAGTCCAACTTCTCCCCAAGAGCAAGTTATAATCCAAAGGTGCATCAATCACTTCTACCTCAATAGACACTGCTTTTCCTACCAGCTTAATTTTAAAATCTAGTAGGATACCATGTGGATGGAATGACCTTCTGTTGAAAGTAGTAAGTAGGGTTTTTGACGGGACCAGCTATAGGGATCCAAGAGATTTCCAACAAGACAAGGACATAACACATGTAGAAGCACCCTCATCAACAACTACTCTTCCAGTGGTATTTCCACCATGGATGACATCTATCTATAAGGATACATGATATGGTAGGCGAATTTTGACATCAAACAAATTAAACTTTTCCATGAGACTCAATGAGTCCATACTACCTAAGGCTGCTAAGAGTGCATCCCATTGGGCGGTACAACTCTATAACACCTCTAAATCCGACATCGTACAAGGATTTTGGGCTAAGCATTCAACTATGGAGTATTTTGTTGTATCCCTAGCATTAGGATTATGCAAGGTCTTCTTAAAGACAACTTTTGGTATCTTGGGCATAATTTTGGTAGGTTTCTCAATTGTGAGAGGGTTAGAAGTTTCACCTATTGACTTACCCTTCTCCGAGGTCTCTTTTTCATAGTTCTTGTTCCTAGTCTATAGTAAAGTTTGGGATCGAACCATGTTGATATAATTGGGGTCAGGAGCATTTGGGGTGCCCCCTGCTGCATTTGAAGCTGAAGAAAAATTCTATCCCTGGGGAAAAGGATCCTTTAGGACAACCGGTTGCTGGGATTTTAATGGATTTTGAGCTTGTTCCATAAGGGGACATAGATGAGTAAGGTGATATTAATGGAACAACTTACATGGGAATCAAGGATAATTTTAGGGGCGAATTTTAGCCCAGTGGGCTATTTTTCCATGTTTTTCTCCCAAAAAACATTCGCCATTTTGCATTTTTTGAAGCCCTGTTTCGTCCTATTTTGATGGGGTAAAATTTTTCACCCTAGAAATCGCCAACATTTATACACTTTTAAATAAGTATGGTTCCTTAAATCATCCTTGATGGGAATTTCACCTTCTTCTTTTCTTTCTTTCCCCAATCAACATTGTTTGTGGGTTTTTGCTTGTTTTGGTTTCCCTCCCCTTTCTTTCCTCTCTTATTTTTCCCACTGGGATGCTGATTTACCTTCTGAGAGGTTTGTGCAAAAACATTTGCATTTTTGGGTGAGGGAGCAGCCTTTGCTTCCTCCACCATAGAATGTTTGATGGACAGCTGATGGAACTGTTTGGCCAAAGATTCTACAGTGGGAGAATTCAAGAAACCAACCACACCATCAGCATGGGGTCTAGGCTTACGTTTCTCTGCATCGTGCGTTGGCCTCGGTGCCTCAGGGATAATCTCATATAAGATCCCAGACTGAGAATATATCAAATCTGGTTTCTGGGCCCTGAGGATAGCTTCTTCGTCATTCGTCACTTTTGAGGTAGATACATCCTTAGATATATAAGGCAATAGGGATTTAAGGAATGATTCTAATAAGAACTCAGGAGGTATAGTGGCTTTAATAAGGCTCTTCCGTCTTCTCCATTCTTGGATGTGATCCAAGATATGGGTGGCCTTGTTTTTCCGGAAGGTAGACAACAAGTCCGTTCCGAAATATATCGGATAGAAAGCTAGACATGACTAAGGAATGCATTAGCCAAGTCCCAAAAAATACTAAACATAGCAGAAGGCAACTCAATTTACCATTTTCCTGTAGTACTCATCAAAGTTCTTTGGAATAGCCTCAACTGAACCGAGTCGTCGTTCAGTGAGTTGGAAGAGCACCAAAAATGGAAAGGGGTGGCATGAGCTCCAAGATCGTTACCAACTTTGCCTTCGAATTTTGGGATATCTGAGGGCAGCTTGGTAGGGACAAGTGGCTAGGAGGGATCATGTCTCACTGGGTCATTCATCAGTTTAGACAAATCTGGAAAGTTTAATGTTGCTAGGAAAGTAATCTTGGGTCTAACCAGAGCACTAAAAGTAGTAGTTTGGGGATTAGAGGGACTTGCCCCTATATTCCCATATGTGAAGGTGGGGTTACCCCCTACTGTTGGTTGTGAAGTGGATGGGTTTCTTTGGAAAGGATTCCATCCAAAAGCCATAGGATTTTTTGTGTGAGGTGCAGTATAAGAGGTTCTGGCTGCCCCAGTCAAAACTGGGGTTTGAAATACAGGAGCAGGTATCCCTCCGCTAAAAAGGGAAAAGGGAGAGCTCGTGAATGGAGCTGAAACTAGATTTTGAAAACCTTGACCATAAGGGTTAGTGTTTCCAAACTGCACCCCTACATATGAGGGTGTTAGAATTATGTATGGAGTGGATGGGGGAATGTGCCCCCTATTCCAAGGAAATCCTTGGATGAAAGCTGAGGATCCTATAGGACCACTCTGAGCAGTGTGTGCGAAGGAAGTAAGAACTATAGGTACACTAGCAATCCCAGTGACCATACCACCGGAAGCACCTGTTAGAATTATGGGAGCCGGTGGTTGAACCACTCGGCTTGCTGGAGTTAAGGGCATAGTAGGTATACTTTTTCTAGGAGTACCTACCAGGGGAGGTAGCACCCCTTCAACTGGAGTCGCTGAGGTGGAAGTAAAAGAACTTTCTCCTGCAGTAGACATTATATTTCCCACAAGGACACCAATCACGGGTGAGTCGAAAGGACGAACCCGAACAATCACAAAATTGTTTAGGTTAGTTAGAGGTGTATTAAAAATCCTTACAAACTCGTCAGCCTACAAGTATTCTATCTCAACTGTATTTAAATTAAAATGGTTTTCCTTGAGTTCTGGTTCACCCAGAACTTCACTAACTCCTATCGGTTCAAAAGAACCGTCTGTGTCCAATCTCTGCCTTTGAGGGGGAGGTGGAGGTTCCAAAGTAATAAGAGAAGGAAGGTTTTGCAACCTTCATGACCTTCTGATAGATTGGTCCTCCATGATTGTAAATTTGACTCTTCAAACCCTAAGGCTGGCTAAAACACAAACAAACCACAGAGAAATCACTACAAAAATTCCTAAAGTCTCAACAATCACAAATGGTACAAGATATGCTTTCCCGAAGAAATCCGAGAGTTAGTTTCTTGGCATCCTTGAAGAGGTTCTTAGGCACAAGCGAAGGAATCAACCACCACCCTCCTACACTTTCAACAAGGGTTATCTTCCAAGCCCGTCCAAAGTGAACCAGAAATAGCCTTCCGTTTTACCTGTGTATAAACCCTAGATGTCGAGAGACTAGATGCTACCTTAACTATATCAATAGTCTTGGGGGACAGTCACAAGCCTGATTCATACGCATGGGCAGGGTAGTTGAGCTCGAAACTCTATCTAGGAAAGAATTCCCAGATGCGTAAAAACCTTGGTCTACGTTTCGTCAAGGAATCGAAGGGTAATCTCCTCAGTCCAATGCCTCCATGCGGCCTCGTGCTTAACTCCTATTTGAGAGGAGATTCCCAGATACTATCGATAAAGAGAAGGATTTACCTATCGATTGGCCCACTATGTATAAATTTAAGTACTTATGGGGATTTTACACTTCTTATCCCACAATTCTAGCCTAAGATAGTAGGTGTATGGCCCTATAAAACAAGAATTACTAATAAATTTTAAATTATAGCGTTCATTTTAAGGGTTGTTTTTACTCAGAAGGAAAGTGGAGTGAAAGACTATGATATTATTGACTCGATAAGAAACGTAAAAAAAAGGTGTATAAATCAATTCCAAAGCAAATTATCACTACTTAAAACAAGCTTCTCTTTATGAAAATGAGATTAAGAAAGAGAAAAAATAAGACTTATTTTTGTAATTTTTGAGATTTTATTTAAAAACTGAAAGTAAAACTACCATATGCAATTTGAATGCAAATGTTTCCAATGCTTTTCTTTTCACTTTTCAAATTCCTCAAAGATTACTATGCACCTAAATGCAAAAATTCTTGAGTATTCTTGAATAATCTAACTATATAAAGTAAGAAAAATGAAGTAAAGCAGATTTATAAAAACCAAAGATCAACCACCTAAGGAAGACTTGGAAAAAACCTAGCTGGGGAAGACACAATGAATGGAAATCATTGAAATCAATCAAATGCAAGTGGCAAACCAACACTATTCATAAATAGAATGGGATATACGGTATCTAGAACCTTGATCACTGATTCAGACAACCAGCACTTGGACCTATCACCCAACAGGAAAATCCACTTCAAATTGCCAAAATAAACACAATCCAACCAATAAAAACCCAAGGGATTACCGAAAAGTACAAAGTATGGTTAACAGGGCTATCAAACGTATAGTACAATGCTAGTACTAAAGACCATCAAGAAAGACAAAATCCACAAAAGGACAGGGACAAGCAACCCTACCCCAAAAATTTTGTTGCTCAGGCTTGTACGCAACTGTCTACAAGAGCAACCCGCGTACTGTACGTGATTGTCCAATACAGTAACCTGCATACACAGACCTCTGTATGCAACTATGTAGCACAACAACCCGTGTACACAGACCTCTGTACGTGACTGTGTAGCACAACAACCCGCATACAAGAGTAAAAATTTTCAACAAAAATAAAAATTATGAAGGTCTTCAAACACCACTATAAGTCTAAACCAAGACAAAACATCACACACTGAATCAATGCAAAGACTGGGCAAGGATCTACAGAGTTAACCCATAGCAGGCTGGGCTCCCCAACAGATTTTCCAGTTTTGTTGTTCAGGATTAAACACCCTTGTAACCTAGGGTCTGGGGTTACCAACTTACTTCTAACCTTGTAGACAATTAGCTTTAATAAAGTACAAAAAGGAAATAGGAAAAAATACTTGACTCACCTGATTACCGACGGTTGATCCAAGCTTAATCTTCTTCCGCTCTGTTTCTCTCCAAAGCTTCCAGGGATGCACCTCCTTCACCTACAAAGATCAAATTCTCCAACTACAATCTTATACATGTATATATGACATGTTAGATAAACAATATATCTAGTGCATAATCGAATATATTCATCAACCATAATACATGAAAGAGACTCAACACAATGTTGGAAGAAGAATTCTCTTTATTAACAATCAGTTAATGAGATAAGAGTACAACCCAATGTCTGAGACAAGCACTCCTCTACAACCAAAGGACTATGAGTTCTACTACTCCAAGACTTCTGAAGATATACCACTAGCATAACTTTTCACTCCAAAATTGATTGATTAATGCTCTCCCCAAGGTTTCTATTTATAGTTTGGGAAATAGAGTGGGTTCGAAGGTTAAGGAGGTTGAGATAGTTGGGGTGGTTAATGATTAAGGCCCAACTAATATCCATTAATAGTGATTTATATTTTTTAATGTTGAATCAAGATGTACATGACTATTAATATAGGAAACCCACGTATGACACACGAGTTTCTTAAAGGAAACCCGCATATGCTGATGTACGCAAGTTGCAATGGAAATAGTCGCATACAGTACGTGAGTTTTCAATGGGAATAGTCACGTACGTATGCGAGTTGCAATGAAGATAGTCACATATTCCATTCAAATCTTAGAAAAATAATATGGCAAGTTGGTTGAAGGTTAAATGCATCTCATATCATGCCCATCTATAGTGTTTTGGAAAACTTCAATCCTAAGATGTCCTTTTGTGTACCAACATAAAGAATGTCGGCACTTAGACGGAGAAGTGCCATTTGGGTTGATAACAAAAACCTACCTATGCAACTACCATCATAAATAAGTATGGAGCACATAATTGAGGTTAAACCAGGATCAAATCCTATCAAGATTAAACCATATGGGTATCCACACCACCACAAGACAGAAATAGAAAGACTAGTCTAAGAGCTATTGAAATGTGGTGTCATCACAAAGACAAAAAGTCCATATGTGTCCCCAGTCATGTTAGTATGAAAGAAGGATGAATCATTTAGGCTATGCATAAATTATATAGGATTAAACAAAATAACAGTAAAAAACAAGTTCCCAATCCCCTTCATCGATGACATGTTGGATGAAATTCATGACGCCAAATATTTTTGAAAATTTGACTTAAGATCAGGTTATTACCAAATCAGGGCCTTATTAGAAATAGCCACAAAGACCACTTTTCAAACTCACGAAGGGAACTATGAATTACAGGTAATGTTATTTGGGTTAGAAAATTCCCCTACCACATTCCAAGAAACCATGAATGAGTTGTTTCAACAATACCTCAGAAAAATTGTATTAGTTTTCTTTGACAACATCCTTATATATAGCAAGATGTGGAAGGAACACTTGAATAATTTGGAACAAGTTTTTTCCCTTCTAGAGGAAAACAAATTATATGAAAAAAGATCAAAATGAACTTTTGGAAAGCTAGAAGTGGAGTACTTGGTCATATTATCTTGAAGGAAGGAGTCAAGGTGGAACCAAAGACGATTCAGGTGATTAATGAATGGCCCCATCCAAGCAATGTTTCCAATTTAAGATGCTTTTTAGGTTTAACAGGTTACTATCGAAGGTTCATAAAAATATGCTCATTTAACGGATCCGCTAACGAATCTTCTTAAAAATAAATCTTTTCAATGGGATAATGAGGCAAGGAAATGTTTTGAGGCATTGAAGCAAATTATGTCCACAACCCCTGTCTTAGCAACACCCAATTTTTTAAAACCATTTGTGATTGAATGTGATACTTGAGTTTTCATAATAGGAGCCATCTTAATGCATGCAGTTCACCCAATCACTTTTGAAAGCAAGAATTTAAGCAATAGAGAATTCTTACAGTCTACTTATAACAAGGAAATTATTTCTATCATGCATGCATTAACAAAGTGGTGACAATACCTATTGGGTAGTAGGTTCATGATCCATACAGAGCATAACAACTTGCAACATTTATTACAACAAAAAATACCAATGATTGAACAACAAAAGTGGATAGAAAACAATTATACATTCGAGATAGGAATATTAAACAACAAGGGGAAGGAAAATGTAGTGGTGGATGCTCTAGCAAGAAAAGATGAATAAGTAGAATATATTCCATATGAATGGTGGTTCCAGAATTTTTTGACAAAATCAAACTGAATATGCCAAAAACTCGTAAGTTTGCGCCAAAATTAACAACATTAATCAGTACCAAACATTTTAATGGAAAAATGACCTCTTTTGGTACACGTGACATATTTACATAATATCCAACTAACATGTAGGGTTTTTCCAAACCTATTATAATGATTGTCACAAGATTGTACAGCAACAAGAAATGTGGCATTTTTCAAAACCTATTATAATGCAAGGAAATCATTTTCTTGGAAACGTATGATTGAAAACATTCAAAAGTATGTTGTGGAATGTGGCATCTATCAAAGAAATAAAAATGAGAATATCTCAAGTCCTGGGATACTCCATCCATTGCATCCCCCAAATCGGAAATGGGAATAAATTTCAGTGGAATTCATTGAAGGGCTACCCATGTAACATGGGAAGGACAAAATTTTGGTAGTAGTAGATAGTTTAACCTAATATGCACCTTTTATTGGAGTAAAGAAACCAGACAGTGCCAAAGAAACAACTGAAGTTTTTTACAAAAATGTCTGCAACTTGCATGGATTCCCAAGGATTGTTGTTAATGATAGAGATGCCAAGTTTAAAGGGAATTTCTAGAAGGAATTCTACAAACAAATAAGAACTTCACTTAACATGAGCTTAGCCTACTACCCACAAATGGATGGTCAAACACAAATAGTGAATAAATTTTTAGAAACCTACCTACATTGCTTCGTAACAGAAACCAAAAATAAATGGTTTCAATGGTTGAATATGGATGAATGGTGGTATAATTCTACTTATCGTACATCCTCCAAAATGGCCCCATTCCAATATCTCTATGGATATGAACCACCTAAATGGAAGGATCTCATCACTAACCAAACAAAGGTTTCATCAGTTAGTGACGATTTAGAGGACAATCAAAAGGTTGTTCAAATACTTAAGGAGAATGTTAACATTTCTAGAATCGAATGTAAAAACAAGCAAATCGACATCCTGTAGAAAGAGAGTTTGAAGTTAGAGAGTAGGTATTTGCAAAACTACAACCCTATAAGAAGTTATCACTTAAACGAGGAAAGAAAAAACTAGCTCCAAGATTTTATGGTCCGTGTTGTTGATGTATTTGTAACTTCGGAAGATATTTTGATGTATATTATCATTGTATGTTGTTTTACCCCCATTAGGGATGTGTTTACCCCCTTGTGAGATGTTTTAATTGTCTCTAGACATTGAGGTACAACTTCCATTGTAAGTCAGGGAAATAGTCCCCAGTGTAACATCATGTAATGTGTATTTGGAGTCTCTCTCTCGAAGTAGGCCCTGTTATGGAAGACATGCGGGCCCCAGTCTTATGCTTGTTTAGTGACTTGAAAGGGTATAAATAGGGAGGGTCTCTCCCTCATTTATACGCACCTCACACTCTCACATTTGCATGAAAGAGAAAGAGAGACAAAGGAGGAGAGATATATAGATGTTGAATACTTCTTATTACTGCTTTTGATCATCTTACTATTATGAGGAATTTTGCGGGGTTTCCCTGGTGAAAATATTTATGTCACATGTATCTTTTATAACTTATGCATCTTGATGTAATTTTTTATTATTTTAGATAAAGATCCTAGATAAACTAATCATATCTAAAGAAAACTAACATGGTATCAAAGGCTCTCTGAAAGAAGGCACTATGCAGCTGCGAAAACTAGGGCTTCCTAGTTCAAGGTGTTATCTCCACAGATCATCAAGAAAAGAGGGCTTGGATAACTTGCCTCTATAGGGCGCATATTTTGGTGGAAGCAAATTCAAAATTGAAGAAGTTTCATTTTTGACCTTGTCAGTGTTGTCGGGAGGAACTAGGGAATCAAGTTTCAGAGCTTCCCACCTTGGTTTTCAAAAAATAACCTTGCTGAGAAACTCGCCTCAAGGAGGAACATATTTCTATCTAAACAAAATTCCCAAAATCCAAGTTTGGAAAATTCGGGTTTCTCTAACAAACCCTATGCTAGCCAGCTTCAGAACCAGGTTGGACACCTCAAACCGATAAGATCTAAATATTTGCTATTTCCATTTGAGGTTCTCATTTGAAAAGATTAATCACAATGTAGAAGGGATTTCTCCCTTGCTACAGGGAAACAATGGCTACCTTCCATCTATAGGATGGAAGGATAGGTTTCTGGTTGTGGATGCAGAAAATAAAACAGAAATGAAATAGAATAGAAATGAGGAATAACAAAGAAAGAACCCCTCTACAAACAAGGTTATGGTTCAGCTCCGATACCTTGCAAGAACATGTTAGAAAACTTACAAGCAAAGATGGGTTAGATAAAAATAAATAAACAAGACAAAATGAACATTATACCTTCATTTGGTGCAATGGGCCACCATGCCCTAGCTTGGAGAAGCACCTCTCTCTCTTGGAAATGGGGGAGCTATGGCTCTATGGGAGGATGGATGAGAGGGAGTGTGGGTGGCTTGAGAGACAAATGGTCTCAAGGCATCCACTCGGACATCATAATAGTATGCAAGGGAGAATTGATTTGAGAGTGACGCCCACCCCTCTATTTATAGCTATTTTAGGGTTCTAAGCCCCTGGTTAGGGCTTTAGCCCCTTTTTCTCAAAATTTAGCTCCTTTTAGGGTTTTAGGCTCCTTTGAGGGGTTTTAGCCACTAGGAGAGCTATTTAGGCTCTTTTTAGGGGTTTTTAAGCCTCTTGAGGGTATGGGGGTCAAATGGGGGTCGTGCATGGGTGTCCTCGGGTGGTGTAGGCCATGTAGAGCTGAGTGAGGGATTTTTTGGGTTAACAGATTTCCCCCTTATGTGTGAGGGTAGGAGCTCATCGTATGGTCGACGGACATCATAGGATTTTCTGCAGAGAGGTGGTGCTTCCTGGGCTGGGGCATGGTGGATTTTGGTTTTTGTATTAATATGGTTCCCATAAATGGGTGAGAGAAAAATAATGTGTGACATGTATATGGACGAGGCGGGCATCCCCGTGCTCATGACAATGTCAAAAAAATAATGTGATCTATGCTCTAACATACAAGAGATGATCATATACAACTGATGATACATAGTGGTTGCTTTAATGCGAGGCTGAATACAATACTGATATGAAGAACTGCTACATTGGACCAATTGAATTCTCATGGAATTCTATATCTTCATGACTGATAGCCTGCTAGATATGGGACAGTACATAGCTGTATGGACTCACTGATGGAGAGTCAGAGTCTCTATCGTACAAGTATGTTGCATCAATCATAAATCTCTATAGAAGCACTAATGGGGATTTTGAACACTGTCTCCAACGCAACCCAGAAATCATAAGGGACATAAACTATTTAGGTCCCTCGAATAGACTCATCAATGTGTTAGAGTTAGGTGACATCTGGGGTCTTTGACCAAACACTACACAGACCAATACCCTATACGAATATCAATGGTGTGATGATGTAGTTGGAGTCGAGCATGTGAGAAACAACCATCCTGAGAGGCACTAAGGACTCCTATTAAGTGGTCAAAGGAACTCATTAATGAGGTTAATGAAACCAAGATACAGGGATCTCTGGGTTTATCCTATGGAATATGTGTGTTGTCGTCGATAGAGGGAGACCTGTCCCTGGTCAAGGAAATGGTGTTTCCTTGACAAGAAATGTGAGGGAGATAACTGAATGATGTGAGAAAATTTGCAGATNGGGGGGGGGGGGCAGGGAAACAGTTGAAGAGGGGCAGGGGGAGTGTAGTAGACTCAAACTTCCTTTGTTCAAAGTATGATGGTAGGGCGGACCAGGCAACAAATGAAATTGACTCATGGGAATGGGATCATAGCTGTAATACTGGGAATGTCACTATAGATGGGAAATACTTGGGGGAGGTAGACACTTTTGATATTGATGGGATCCAAGGAAGACACATTTTAGAGTACTCTGAACAAAGGCGACCCAAAGTGGAAATGCTCCCAAACTGTTTTTTGTGGGGTGGTGTCTAAAGACACCATCGTGGTACGATCTCGTGGATTTTTGGCGAGCCTGAGAAAGTAAATGCTTGATGGTGCTTTCAATTTTAGAGAGTTTGAAAGCACGAAGAAGACTCCAATGGGGGCTCTTTTTCATTGGTAGTCTCATGTGCCCGAAAAAAGATAAAATTATACATAGGAGAGCTCACCCATCCTGTAGGGGATGAGAGACTTCTTTACCATTGGTAGTCCAATCAGGCTAGAAAAGGTTAAACCTATACTGACTGGACAGTCATTCAAATATTTTTACGAGCATGAACGAAACCAAGTTTGCTTGGCGATATTTTCTTGATGTGAAGGATGGAAAAGAGCTTAACGACAACCCATGGTGAGATTTTTCATAAAGTGCGGCCCCTCTGCCTGAGAAAGCATAAAATTATGCAGAGGGGAATGGTCTTGGCTTGAATGTGCCAAGGTGGTCCTTTTCATTTAATGGTATACATAGTCTACAAAAGGAGATAAACGAGATGATGTAGACTCCCTTTCCTATACTTTAACAAGCAGGAAAGGAAGCAACTGCATTTGGAAATTCCTTTCATTCTTTTAGGAGTCAAGAAAGAGCTTAACAGAAACTCTAGTATGGTCAACCGATTGCGGTGGCACAGGCGGTGCGCCATGTCGGGACGGTGGAAAATGGTCCAAAAGGTCATCCATGCAGTATGGATGGAGCAAGTGGATCTTAAATATACCAATACATGCACATCATCAATTGCGGCAGAGGCACGTGATTCGGTGCGACAAAGGCACACAAATCGAGGTGGCTCTCAGACAGAGGCCAGGGGAGTCATGTGTGAATTGTGCTGGACGGATTTGACTACATTTGATTGTGAGTGCAAGTCCGGAGGCAGTTATATTCCAAATGCATGCAAAGTAAATGATCCTTTCTTTGGATGATGGTTTGGAGATCCACATAAGGTGTGGTGGACGGAGTAGATAGCTATTGTGTTAAAATAAAAATGATGTTCCTTATAGGCGGTGGCTCGAAAACCTGCATGAGTAGCGGTAGGCAAGAGTGATGCAAGTACAGGTTTGCAGACACTTGCACTGCCATGATATGGCACGTAAATTGAGGTAACTTCTGGGAAGTGGTCCTAAAATTTGTTTGTTAAACATGAGACGATGGTCTCATAAGGAGATAGAGGAAAAAATTCTGAAACCAATGGCATGAACAACGTCTCAAACAAACTTCGTATGGTCCTGTTGTGTTGAACGGGAGAAATTAGGTCAAATAGGGCCTATATAAGGGTGGGAACCACTATGTGAAGTGTCATTGTCACTGTTCATTGTAGAGTTGGAGAGGTGGGCCCTAGACTTTCATTTGCTAATTTCTCATGTTTCGACTGATGGTTTCGAGTTTCGCGACTTGCAGGTAAGAGATCTTTCCAAATCTCTTCTTTTTGGTGGTTTACATTCTGCAATTGGTCACCTGGAGCTGCTCCATGAGCCTGCTGGGGTTTCATGGAGCCAAGTCACACCTTTTGAGGGAAAAAGAGTGACCTGGTCGCACCTGTGGGGAATTTTTGAGTGACCTGGTCACTCATTTTTCCCAAACAGGTGCGACTTGGACTCTAGGTGAATTTTTTTTTTGAGAGTAGTGGCTAACATTTGTGCTTGGCTTGTGCAAGATGGATGAGATTAAGTGGTAGGAGAGAGACTATAAATACCTCCAAGAGGCATCATTGCGGGATGGGGATGTGTGTGATACATTGGCCCATTTTGTTTTACTAAATTTCATGAGGATACCCCTTATGAAGAGCTTGCATTTTTTGTTGCAAACGCTAGTGAGATTTTGGGATATTGGAGAGGAGGCATTTATCTTCTAGGGTCAGTGTATTGAGGTCATGCTGGTGGATGTGTACTTCCTGATTGGGCTCCCTATGTTGGGATTTTTTGGTGACTTGGCACCGGTGTTGTCTCAGGGGGAGAAATTGGAGAAGCTATGTGATAGGCATTGTTACTCTACTGCATATGTGCGTGGCTCCAACATCTTGATGTGTGACATTGAGGACCTGTCGACACAGGTGGTGGTGATTTTACTGCTACGTATCTTGGGTTCCACAGGGATCCACAAGATATCTGGAGGGCAAATTCAATTGGTAGAGCGTGCTATGGGGGGCACATACTATGGGTGGTCCCAGATGTATCTTCAGGCTGTTCAATGTCAGATGAACAATGCGAAGGCCTCCGAGGCAGGATTTTTCTTTGGCTCCTTTATATGTGCTTTATTTTTTGAGAAAGTACCTACTTTTCGTCCGGAATGGGATATGCGGGAGAGTGGTCCATGGGAGCCGTGGATGCATAGGTGGTTCCAAATGATGGTACGTGAGGGTGGCGATAGAGTGGGCTGCTTTTTCACTGAGGATCTATTGGAGTAGTGGTGTCAGCTTCCAGTGGTCATTAAAGAGCACCCGTATGTCAGTATGAACTATCATGGGGACCCCAAGATGCATCGACCTGCAGGCCAGGAATGGGGACTAGCTGGTATGTATGTCTCATGTTTTTATGTTCATATTTATACATAGTGTAGTTGAGCTGATTGATATTTGTATGTTTATATGTGTATACTGATGGTGTCCTTGTTTTTGTATGTAGATATTGGTCCCCTCCTGCCGCCCGGGTATCAAAGGCGAGTGGTTTCTATGGCACCTATGGTAGTTCCTGTGGGGAACCCTCGCAGGCGACGGCGGGAGGTGGATGAACTTCTGTCGCATCTGGAGTGGCTTGTTGATGGGATCTCTGATGATGGCTAGCAGAATTTGAGAAATGATCTGATTGCTTCCATTCATAGTTTTCCTCTGGAGTGGACCTCTGTGATGAGGAAGATGGTCATGGCTTGCGATTACCTTCGTCGAGAGGCGAGAGGTGATCTTCCAGCAGAGGATGAGTCTTCTCAGGAAGATGATGATACTGAGCTAGATGATGAGTCTGAGTTAGATTAGAAACCTAGTGGGGCTGCCCCTAGTGCTTTGGTGCACTTAGGATTTTTTGTGTCGCTATGTATATTCAGCTGAGAAAGCATATGTGGTTTCTCATTTTGTACTGGACATATTTTGGACATGCGACTTACCTATCTATATATATATCTTTGACGCATGTGGATGCACTTTTATGGTTTTATTTGTGAGTCTTTTTATGATGATATGAGATGCGATGCCTAGATGATGATGTTATGGTTGTATGTTTCCTATATGCAATTATGAATGTGCCAATTTAGAATTTCATTAGCCATTTGATCTATTACACTATTGAGGTTTCTGGGAACATGTGTGAATGTGACGGACTCAAATTTTCTAACCATTTTTTTAGTGCACAGGAATTTTCTAAAGAGGTAGGGGTCATGTACTTGGTAGTAGTTGTTCAACTGAGAAACAAACAGCTGGGATTCTAAGAAGACATCAAGATGTTGAACACCTAACTAGAGAGTGGCTGCCAAGAGGCCATTGACACCATCATACTCAACCTGGTTGTTAGTCACACTGCCCACACATATTCTGTCGATATGGATCAATTCGTGCGACAAGGAGTAGATGACCCATGCAACTGAGACGAGGTTCAGAGACCATATGCTCGCTCCATCAGCAAATCCCATGTACCGGTCTGAAGTAGGATCCTTCTGGAGCAATGAGGGGAAACGATACATAAGAATCATTTTTTAAACTGTGTAAAACAAAAAAGGAAAAGACTATAATACAATTTGTAGTAACGTCACTCAAAGGGGTGATGTTAGAGGGAAAGTTGTTTGGAATTTCAGGGGATCAGCAGTCATTCCTTTGTGTGACATGATGAACCCTAGGAGATGGCCCGTTTGGAGACAAAAAACACACTTGAATGGGTTCAAGTGGATTTCGCACTTGCAACATCGTAGGAAGACTTGCCGCAAGTCATCTATGTGATGTGCTTGCTTCTATGACTGTGCAATGAGGTTGTCAAGATAAACCAACATGATGTGAATGAGGTCACGAAAACAGGGTGTCATGGTACACTGGAAGGTAGCTCCATTGTTTTTCAGGCCAAAGGGCATTACTCGATTTGCAAATGTTCCCCACAAGGTTGTGAACGTAGTCTTGTAATGATCTTATTTCCATATCTGAATTTGGTTATATCCAGAAAATCCGTCCATGAAGGAAAAGACCTCATGTCTGGTGCATGCATCGATAATCTACTCGATGAAGGGTGTTGGGAAGTTGTCTTTGGGACATGCCCCATTGAGATCATGGAATTCTGTGCAAACGTAGATGGTACCCTATTTTTTATTCATGGGAACAGGATTAGAAACCCAAGTGGTGTATGCAATGGGGTAAATGAAGCCGGCTATGTAACTTCTCTATCTCAGCTTTGAAAACGACTTCTTTGGAGGGATGGATAGGCCGCTGCTTTTGGCGTACTGGGGCCACATCAGGCCATGTGTCGGTGTGGTGTTCCACGATGGATGGATCAAACCCGGGTATTTCAGTGTAATACCAGGCAAAGATGTCGTAGAATTCTTGGAAGGGAGCTTTGTAGGCAACGAATTCTTCCAGGGAGCAGGATGCCCCTAGCATGATTTCTTCAACAACCTTGGGATTGGTTGAGATGTTGATTTTGATGGTTGGAGAGATGTGGACCATGTTTCCTTCTTCGAATGCGTCTGGTGCCGGGATGGGGTTCTTGAACTAGTCGAATTTCCCATGAATGAAATCTTTGGTTTCCACGGAAAACTGGTCAGATTGCGACATGAGTTATTCGAGGAGGAAGAATGAGCGATGGTGCATGTCATCCCATGGGTATTCCAGGGCAGTTAAGGCTTCAAATATCTCCTCATCATTGTGGAAGAAATGAAGAGATAAGTTTGATGGACCATTGTTGGTGGTGGAGACAATAGGGTCGCTTGAATTGGACATCATGTAAATGGACATGGTGTCTGAAGAAGGAGGTGGGGGGTGAACTTCTTCGATCAGGGTGATCTCAGATTCAAGGGAATGTTGACAAAGGTTGGCTAGAGATATTTGGAACTCGGGTGAATCTTTCCAGTGGTGAGAATAGTGTCCATACAGTCCACAAAGGGCGCAAGCATGGTTTGTTCTTAATGACTTGTTACGCTTGGAAGCTCAACCACGGGGAGGTTTTTGGTTGTATCCATGGCACCCAAATGTACACAGATTATAGGAATATTAGGGCAGTTTTGAGTTGGATGGCTCTATTCTTCATAGATGGCACAAGGTAGGATCTATCGAGGTTCAGTGGTAACTTTTTCATTCTTTCCCCTGGCCCTTTTTGGGTGCGATGGTGCGGGTGCGGTGGTTGGTTTTTGCGGGCCAGGTGGAGGATGAGACTCAACCGCAATGGGTTGCACGGGGGTTGAGACTAGTTGGAGAATTGGTGGTTGAGCTGGTGGATCAATATACCACACATGAATTCCCAATGTAAAGTTGGGTAGGTTGAGGGTGGCCATTACTGGCTTTCTCATGACACCAGGCAGGGGAAAGAAGAAGAGAATTGTATGGACTGGAGAGGAGACTAGATAACTCCCTGAAGGTTGTATGTGGCAATGAGGTTGTGGTTGCTGCTGAGCATATTGCTGCGGTTATGAATGATGTTATGGCTGTTGTTGATGGTGCGGCTGCGGATGGTGTTGTGGTTGCAGTTGGGGTTGCGGCTGTGGTTGTTGTTTGGGTGCAACGGTGCTAGATGAGAGCATGCACAAGTCTGTAGTCTTGTTTGGTGTTGGTGGTGGTGACACTAAGGGGAAAGGATCCATCATGGTGGTATTGGAAAACAAACTAGGGCCCACATTCAACAATGGGGAGGCTGGTATGTTTTCAACCATGGTGTTGACCCCTGGGATAAAATTGGAGTGTGTGGTCATCCCTTGTGAATCAATGGTGTTGGTCATAGGGATAACGTTGGTGGGTGTCATTATCCCTTGCGGATCATGATAATTTAGTTGGTCAACCGTCATGATTTTCCCTTCATGGGGGAACATCATGAGATGGAAGACAGTTGATGCCACAGCTCTCATGGCATACATATAACTTCTTTCAAGGAGAAGGTTATAGTCCAATTGAGCATTGACAACCTCTATGTTAATTAGAACTATATTCCTAGCTAATGTGATGGGGACATGGGGGAGGATTCCTTGGGATTTAGTGGGATGGCCATCATAAGCCTACAGAGTGGTGGAGGATGGTTGCAGAGTTGGGGATCCAAGTTTCTGCCAGACTAAGGTAGACATAATGCACGTGGATGCCCCCTCATCCATTATGCATCGGTGCACGACCAAATTCCAGATAGACACCGGGATTTGAAAGGAAATGGTTGATGGCATTCGTGGTTCTCCATTCTCCATGTCGAATGTGATCAAATTGGAGTCAGAGGGGTCTACAGCCTGTTGAGGCCTGAAAAATGGCAGGTAACAACAGCAAGGGATTCTCCCCAGTCAACGTTCCCAACTAGCCTGTGACTGGTTGATATAGGGAATCCGTCCGGTTTGCAGTCCGGCTACCGTCGGTCAAAGTAACAAAAATAAAGGTTTTACCGGTTGCGGCCTGGTCCACTGTGTATATTTGTATTTTTTATTTAAGTATGATATGCATATGCCTAATTAACCATGCAGGGTGATAAGGATGCAAGGAGCAGTCACAATGTGATGCGCAGGTTCTTACCTCTCGTCTTAGCACTCACAAGCATCTCAATCACATATGCAGTAATGAAGGAAACTAATTATCTATCTATCTATCTATCCCCGGGGAGCAAACTGTAACTTAATTACGAGCAATGTGTATTTTGCATGCATTATAAAGAGAAATTACAGGTAGTTGATGTTTCTTCCTACAACACATGAACGATTAAAGATATTTCAACAATTAGATAGCCAATTGTTTTATGAACAACATACATTACTCATGGTGGTAATTCCACAAAATAAACCAGAAATAATTTAAACAAGAACATAGGTTCTAAGTGTTAACGATCTCACGGTTAATGGACAAAAGATGGAAAAACAAAATAGTTCATCTTTACACCATCCACAGCATAAAATTTGAAAGTGCCACCAATCTTTCTCCAACAGGCAAACAATAATTCTTTATTGAAAAAAAAAGTAGTTCTTCTTACAATATTGCTTTACATGTCTAACCGGGAAAAATCCCCTTCTAAGTTCTACTTTCAAATATTTAAACTACAACCGCAGAATGCTTGGGCTGCCCCTCCAAACATATGACCTTTCGGTCCCTCAAAATGCTTCATCTTCCCATTTTATTTTCTGTGTGCGTTCATGATCTGATTAGTAACTGACATATCTTTCGGGTCTGTGCCTTTGTCGCCATTCACTTTGTCTTTTCCTTCATTTGTCCTGCTTGCGATCCTGATGGTTTCGGCTCTACTTTTACCAAACTGCCCATCTCCCTTCACACCGCAGTAGTTTGACCATTCTCTGGAAACCACCTGCAATCAAACGATGTGCATCATTCATTGGGATCACATTCAAATCATATCAACTGAAATGGATAGGCATTAAGAGAGGCTAGGTACCGCATTACTGTCACAAAGTTTAACAACCGCCGGCACCACTACTTCGTCTACCTATGGGTTCAAAAGAAAACACCAACGATAGGAACAAAAACTCATCGGAGGCTCAGAGCGCTAATCTCAGCAGGGCAGACCTATTCACAGCTGCAACGGTAGAAAAGAAAAGGTTAAGGACATGCGACCCACGGGCGGGAAATTTCCCAATCAGAAGTCGGAAGATCATTGACATCAGAAGCAAAAAGCCTTGCACAGCCGCAACAGTGGAAGAAGAAAAGACTATGGGCACATGATTAAAAGACGAACATGCATCAGCAGTCAGAGCGCTTTGCACATTGGGTGCTTAGCGGATCTGGGAGCCGCAACGAAGGAAACGTAAAGGATAAACCAATCCGCAATTCAAGGTCTAAATTAGAAGCGAGAACACTAAAAGATCAGAAAGGTAATGTTTTTCGCAGCCGCAACGGTGGAAACGTAAAGGACTACAGACAAGCGACCTGCATCGGTGGTGGAGCTCTTTTCACTTTGGGTGGCTAATTGATTTGGGAGCCGCAATGGTGGAAGCGAAAAGGTTACCATAGTTCATGACGTAAGGTCTGAGTTGAAAGGAAAATGACTAAACATCGGAAGGGTTATTGCTTCTTTCATCCGCAACGACGGGAACGTAAAGGACACAACCTTCCACAACGTCGGGTTTTAAAACGACTCAACGGCCTAAAGGATAGAACTTTCTGCAGCTGCAACGGTGAAAACCCCATAACTCAAGGATCGACGGAAATAACAATGTGGGGCCGCAAAACCAAACATTAATCAAGAGAGATCACAATTTTCCATCCGCAATGGCGGAGAAAGTATTGACAAACTGTGCCGATGTAAAACCCAAATTCAGTCGATTGAAACAAACGCATCGGAGAAAACATAGAAGCCATGACTGGTTATTTTTCCGCAACAGTGGGAATGCCAACCAAATACTCTTCTGATTCAAGCATGCTGAAAACGCATTTAAAAGCAACAATAAAGTTTGATCAAACAGTGGATTGTTTCAATCGTTAGAGGAAAATCTAAAACAAATGGTAGATCAATCCAAGCATTATAAATCTTTCTAGAAAATCATTAGATCAAATCAAAGAATAAAACCAAACTAATCCAAGCAAAGGAGGGTCTTGGAATTTTTTGGAATTTTTTGGAATTTTGCAGCTACAACAAAACCCCAAGGGAGGCTAGTAGGGCTTTCCGCTACGTTGGGAAAGTTTTGAGTACCTCAAGAGTGTACATGGCAGTAGGTGTTTGGGCCAAATCATCCACGATGCTGTAGCTAACAGCAGCTCTAGCCGTGGGGTTATTGGAAACCTAGAATATGGGGGGGTGTGGGAAAGGGGGTAACTGAAGAGGTGCATTGACTGTTTTAGACATAGATTCCGTTGATGAATTAGTGGGTTTGGTTTTGGTTCCATACTAATTCCATCTAGTTTGTAGATTCACCTCTTCAGTTGTCATAGCTAGCAAGTGGTGGACACCTATTTCTGTTGTGGGAGGTGCCCTCCATGTGTTGGGATTGGGTTAGGGAGGGGGTGCGGTTCCCACCAATCCTTTGACTGGTAATGGGTTTTGGATCACCATAGGAGGAGGTCCTTGCGGTGTCAAGTTGGGTTGGGATTGGTCCATTGTGTTGGTGGCATGTTGAACCTCGTTCCTAATGGCCTGCTTAGTGTGACCCATGAAGGAACACTCGAATGTGTAGTGCCTATAGACCTCACAGAATGTGCATGGTTGGTTTGTATGCAATGGGGCATTGCATCTCGGTGCATTTGGTCATGGAGGATTTTGGGATGGCCAGTTTGTCGTGACATTGTTGGGATGGTTTGGTTGTTGATCGCCTCCCTGCGGTTGATTGTTTCCTTGGTTCCGGGGTCGATTATTCCTAGCTTTCCCTTGTTGATTATTGCGGGTTGGCTGGTTGGGATGGTTTTGTTGTGCAAAAACCTGTCCCAATGGATTCGGTGGAGCAGGGGCGGGGGCTTAAACTGCTTGCACTGGTGGTGCATAGTAGATTTGGGTGGGTAGCGGTGCCACAAATGTGGGAATTTTCCCCACGTATTGCTGTGTTGGCCAAGCCAAGGCCTAATCCTGCTTCGGTGGTGCAAGTTGTGTGTAAGAAGTTGTGGCTCTGGACTGGGATATCATTCTTGCATAGGCCAGAGTTTGGTTTTGGTAGGCAACAATAACATTGTTTCTTGGTTTTGGTGGTACTGCAGGTGGTGTTGGATGGTGTTGTGGTTGGTGAGAGACTGAGCCTATGATTCCATCTACAGCATGGGATGCCTCCGGTGCATCTCGGTAGGAGGTTCCTACACGGGGGGCATCTAGAATGACAGTGCAAAGGTATCCAAACTGTGCATAGATCATATCAAACTACTGGGCTTTCAAGATGGCCTCCTCTTTGGATTGGGGGCGTTCAGATGCAACGTCCTTTGCTATAGGTGGGAGCAAGGTTTTAAGGAACCAATCCAGGAAGATCCTGTCATCAAGTTGGATCTTACAAAAACTACGGCGTCGCTGCCACTCATGGATGTGGTCAGTTATGTGGGTCGCATTATTTTGGCGGCAAGATAACAATATCTCCACCCATTTGTCATATTTGATGGGGATTTGGAAATATTGTAGGAACATGAAAGCCAAGGAGTTGAAATCTGGGTACTTGGCTTGTGGTAGATCAATGTACCACTTGGTTGTAGCACCTGTGAGGGTGCGTTGGAATAGTCTTAGCCTGATCTAATAATCTACGATGCTTTTTGATGAGCACCATAGATGAAATGCCATGATGTGGTTTTGGGGGAACTCCCCTGCCTTCTCTTCAAACTTGGGAATGTTTGAGGGAAGTTTGGTTAGCATGGGAGGCCAAAACGTTTGATGGCAGATAGGGTCATTTGTTAACCAAGCCAAATCAGGCAAGTTGAGATGTGCCATCAAAGGAAGGTTTGACCCCAAGTTGATGTGAGATGGGGCAGCCACGGTGGTGGAGTTTGCAGGTGCATAATGCACCTGCATTGTTGGGGGTACTGCTGGCACCTTTGTGGATGGGCCAGTGCCCCCAAGTGTGGTGGGAGGGATAGCGTGGGTGGAAGGGCCACTGCCCCTATGTAAGACAAGAGGGGTAGTGTAAGTGGAAGGGCCGCTACCCCCATGTAAGACAGGAGGGGCAGTGTAGGTGGAAGGGCCACTACCCCCATGTGTTGTAGGTGGGACAGGTTGACTGGTCAATATGGGTGGTGGGAGCTGAATTATGATAGTTTGCATAACTGTGTTGGGGAAACTTGTAGGGTTATTGGTGATAGTTTGTGGTGTGGACATGGGTCCAAGAGCAATTGCTATCCTGAAAAATGGATCCAGGTTTGCACCAGCCATGGGGTTTGATGGTGCAGTGTGCAGATCTAGTTCAGGCTGATATGGTTCTGAATCTGAATCAGAGGCTATGTGGCCTACTGACGATGTGGGAGGTCATCGAGAATGGTCTTGGCGATGTTGGTTTAATGGCTCGAACTGTGGCAGTTCGTCTCTTAGGCGTGAGGAAGAGCGTGAGGGATCAATCGTGTCAAACTTGTATGTCAAACTAGTGGTAATGATTTTTGGACCCTAGTTTCAATGGCTTCCTATTGGTTGTAGGTGGTCACTCGTCCACCAAGACTACCAGAAGGCAACACTTGACTTTTTCCTCATGGGAGTGCTACTCAATTGGTGGGGGTCATTTCCCATTTCACTTGGCAATTCCTCTCAGTGGCTAGCTACTTTGGGGTTCCCGTGGTACTCCTCACAATGAGTTTCTGGGCTGAGCGCAAGTACTTCCCATGGTTAAGGTACTCAGGGACTTATGTCCTTAAATACTATAGATTTTCAACTTAGTGTAAATTGTAAATTTTACTAGCTCACTCAGCGTCATGAACTGAGTTGGGTTGATTTATATGGTATCGTGTGTATGCCTTTCATTTTTCTGTTATATCCGGTGGCTGCTTAAATGGTTTATGAATATTCTGTAGAGTTCATAACATTGTGAATGAAAGTAGTAAATAGTAATCAGAAATTTTTGAGACATATACCATTTATAATCTTGAATCGTAATAGCCTTACTAGGTGACTACCTTACACCTATATTTCTCTTCAACCAGGAGAAGGTGATGGGCTCTCAACCCAATGGGACTAAGCCCATCTGTAGATCCATAGGTCACCCTTTGGATGGAAGGTTGGTCAACAGGGAGGACACTGAGCACTTCGAGAAGCCCTCCTTCTCTACCCCCTCTACCTTCCAAGTCACCCATTTTTAGTGGCTTTGAAAAATAGTAGGTGAAGTGCCTATTACTATACGAGATTCACCCTTGATCTTATCCCACAATACCCCGAAGGGTGATGAATGGGTAGAGGAGGAAGGGTTAGGCAAGATGTTGATTTTAAGTATGTTTTAATCAAACTATGTTCATTGACCTATTAAGTATTGACTTACAATTTGATTTACACTTTGATTTAATTAAGATTTGTTCTATAAATGAAATGGACATAAAAATAAATAGAAATAGAAATAAACATAGTTTGGATGGACAGAGGTGGCTGAGCCACACTGACATTCCTTAACTATTACAAAATCGAAATCTGAGTGATGGATCGCACTTTTCGGGTCAAATGTGGCGACGGGGTCACCAAATTTTTCCAGAAACAGGCGAGGGGGTCGCTCAGATTTTGCAGATAGAAGCGGGATGACTTCTGGAAAGGGGTCACACATTTTGGGGCTAAATAGGTGTCTTGGTCGCACCTGTGAGGCCAAAATGAGTGACCTGGTCCCCTTTTTGGGCCCGATAAGAGTGACCTGCTTCAAAAACTTAAATTTTTTTTGACCTCGAGTCAAATCCAGCCGATAGTAACCTGTATTGTAGCGAAATGGACTTGGATTTGCCTTGTGGAGGCTCAGCAGTAACTGAAAATGTAAATAAAAAAGAATCTAAGCTATATTTTAACAAAAAACTAAACTAGGGAAAAAAATGATCTAAAAATTGAAATTTTGAAAAAATAGACCCAGGGATCCTGTGGGATCGACTTGGTATGGTCACCAGTTTTGTAGCAGGGATTTCTCCCTTTATATAGGGTAGGAATGGCTACCTTCTATCTATAGGACAGAAGGATAGGTTCCTGGTGGTGGATGCAGAAAATAAAACAGAAACAAAATAGAACAAAAATGAGGAACAACAAAGAAAGAACCCCTCTATAAACAAGGTTAGGGTTCAGCTCCGATACCCTGCAAGAACATGTTAGAAAACTTTCAAGCAAATATGGGTTAGATAAAACTAAATAAACAAGACAAAATGAACATTATATCATTTGGTGGAATGGGCCACCATGCCTTAGCTTGGAGAATCACCTCTCTCTCTTGGCAATGGGGGACCTATGGCTCTATAGGAGGATGGATGAGAGGGAGTGTGGGTGGCTTGAGAGACAAATGGTCTCAAGGCATCCACTCAAAAAACATAACATTATGCAAGGGAGAAGTGTTTTGAGAGTGACCCCCACCCCTCTATTTATAGCTTTTTTAGGGTTCTAAGCCCCTGGTCAGGGATTTAGCCCCTTTTTTGGAATCTTAGCCTCTTTCCCTCAAAATGTAGCTCCTTTTAGGTTTTTAGGCTCCTTTGAGGGGGTTTAGCCCCTAGGAGAGCTATTTAGGATAATTTTAGGGGTTTTTAAGCCCCTTTTCATGTTTTTAAGCCTTCTTGAGGGTGTGGGGGTCAAATGGGGGTCATGCATGGGTGTCCTTCGGTGGTGTAGGCCATGTAGAGCTGAGTGAGGGATTTCTTGGGTTTACACACCATACTAATCTTGAGGAAAATATTGGAGGGGATGCCAACTTCCAAGCGTGGAAGTACATAATCTCTCTGAACCTTGAAGAAAATGACTTAGATAAGTTTATCATTGGAGAATCTCATGAACAAGAGGGAGATGAGCCTAAGGATGCTCATAAGAGAAGAATGGCTAAGGCTAAGAGAATCATTGCAAATTCTATTAAGGATCACCTCATCCCCAATGTGTCTTCATTCAAGACACCAAAGGAAGTATATGATGCTTTGAGAAAGTTTTTCAAAGGAAAGAACATCAACCGTAAGATGAATTTGACGAACCAGTTGAAGAATGTGAAGATACAAAAATATGAGAGTATATAGTATTACTTCACATGGGTGGCTCAAATCAAAGTACAACTTGAAGCGATTGAATAGAATGTCGAAGAAGGATAAATTGAAATGACTACCTTGAATGGTATCCCTAGATCATGTGATTCATTCATTCAAGGTATTTGTGAAATAAGGAGGATGATCTCTTTCAGAAGGATCGGAGAAGAATGTGCACAAGAAGAAGCTCGACTCGTGACAAGAGAAGAGAAGATGGGAGAAACTAAAAATCAATATCTCACAATTCATACCAGGAAGAACTTCAACAAGAAGGAGAAGAAGGAGAATGTTCATTACAACTAGAAGAAGGACAAGAAACAGAATAAGACCAAAAGAGATACTTCAAATAATTGATGCTACACTTGTTATGAAAAGGGAAATTTTGCAAGAGATTGTCCCATCAGGAAAAAGAGACACCATGCTCATATTGCCGAATATGGTGAACGAACAAACAAAAGATTTTGACAAGACAAGGATGATTCGGATGAAGAGTATGTTCTAACTGAAACACTTACATGCACTCTCTCACATGAAGAGCAGTGATTGGAATCATTCGTAAATATGTTTGAACATGAGTTAACACACAAGGTGAAACTTGGGGATGATTATAAATACCCCATCAAAGGGACTGGAGAAGCTTCATACAATATTTAATATGGGAAATCCTTGAATATGAAGGATGTGCTATATGTTCCAGGATTAAAGAATAATATTCTCTCCATATCTGCACTAGATGCAAAGGGAATTAGGGTTTCATTTTTCAATGGCCAAGTTCTGATGTGGTATAGAGGAAATACAATAGAGGATGTAAGAGTGATTGGTGAAGAATATAGAGGCTTGTACAAGATAAAGGGACAACCTAAACAAGCGTTGGTTCATGATTCCATTGAACCAAGTGAACTATGGCATAGAAGTCTTGCACATGTGCACTACAGATCACTATAGATGGCAAGCAAAGCAGTCTCAAGATTGCCAAATATCCAAAAAAAGAATGAAGGCATTTGCAAAGGATGTACACAAGGAAAGAACATGAAGAACACATTTCCCAACAGTGATAGAAAGGCTAAATGAATAATGGAGATAGTATACTCATATGTATGTGGACCCATGTCTTCTAGATCATTAATCGAGTATGTGCACTATGTTTCCTTTATAGATGATTTCCCATGTAAGAATTGGATATATTTCTTGAAAGGGAAAAGTGAAGTTTTCAGTAATTTCAAGAAATATAAAGCCCTAGTTGAGAACCTAACTATAGGAAGATCAAGATTCTCTGGTCAGATAATGGAAAATAATTCACATTAGAATAATTCAAGGAAATCTATAGAGAGTCTAGGATTAATAGGGAGTTGAGCACTCCATAAAATCCTCAACAGAATGGTGTTATAGAATGAAAGAACCAAACCATCATGGAAGAAGCAAGGGAAATGCTGCATGAACAGTATCTTCCTATGCACCTTTAGGCGGAGGAAGCAAGAACATTTGTGTATGTACAGAACTATACTCCTCATTGAGTACTTGACAACAAGACTCCTAAAGAGGATTTCTCAGGAGAGAAACCAAAATTTATTCATCTGAGAATATTTGGTTTTCTGGTGTACATACATATCCCAAATGAGAAAAGGACCAAGATCAATCCTACTCAGAGGAAGGGTATATTCATAGGATACAGTGATACATCAAAGGCATGCAAAATATACTTCCTAGGATTTAAGAAGATCAACATTAGTAGAGATGTAACCTTTGATGAAGACTCAACATACTTTAGATCCAAGAGGACACTTATCCAAGAAGTCGAGGAACCTAAAGAGATGAGACTCCAATATATGGAAATTGGAAAATCCATTCAATAAGACCTTGAATATCATGACATGAAGGAACCACAAGAATCAGTGGGGATGATCCTCGAGAAGGACTCCCTTAAGTGGAAACCAACATGGGAATGTGAGTTCATACGAAAAGATGAAAAGTATGGCACGCCAGAAGGAATACATAGAGAGAGAATGAGGTAAAATCCCTACAGTATCTATTTGTCTCTATTGTGTAACATCATTGACAAAGAAACTTCCACCTATGAAGAGGTTGCATAAAATAAAGAATGGAAGAATGCTATGATTGAGGAATATCATTTGATCATTGTTGGGTGTTAAAATACATAGATTAATACCAAGATGTTTGGATGTATTCTACTATCTTAAATACACCTAATATTTAATTATCAACCGGGGTTGGTAGGCTTTGAGTTGATGCAAAATATATGCGAAGGTAGAGGGTTTCCTAAGGCATTGTAGAAATGCTTTAATAAAAAAAGATTGAAAAATCTTTCGAAATGAAAAACCGAGTCAAACTCCTAATAGTTTAATTATTAATGTGATTTAACTAAAACAAAACATCAGACTAGGGTATATCAGACCATGTTATTTCAACTATTAAATGAGAATATAACCAATACGAAACCTATTAAATAAATTCAAGAGCTAACTATTCACAGAAAGTACATATTTGAAAATACAATCACAACAACTAGATAATTTATAAACAACTAATTTCTAAATGAAAAATATATTATCAACAACTACTTGAAAAGTTGGGGTTCAAGGAAGACTTAACTACTAAGTGAATGGAAAACTGAATAAATAAAATCAAGTAGAAAACTTAATAAATAAAACTAAATAAAAAGCAAGTAGAAAACTTAATAAAGAAAATTTTAAGTTCTTTTCTACAAGACTCTTCAATAATCACACAGTGAAAGGAATAAGTCTTATCACTATGATAAATTTACAAGGTACTAATATATTAGCAATTAACACACCTAACCCTAAAAATCCATATACAAAGGATAAATCAAACCAAACCATTAACATAATTTCAAAATATTACAACATTATTAAAGAAGAAAAATCGGAAACCAAAAGAAACAAAATCACAACGCGTAACTCAAAGCATGGGTTGGAAAGCGGAAAAATAAGGACAAAACTTAGTAAATACTTTAAACAATCTAATCTATGGTTCAAATAAAAACATAACCATCATCTAATGACTACAATCAGAGCATAATCGAAAATCCAAAGAAACAGAACTAAAAACAGGTTTAAAATGAAACTAGGAATGCTAACGGTCAGATGGAAGGCTAAACGATAGTCTGGAAGGAAGGTTCAAATGACAGTACAAACAGTCAGTCCGAATGAAACACTGTATATAGAGAATAATAAAAATAGACCTAAATGATTTAATTATCAACTGATTTTGTACATATGAAAACAAAATGCATAAAAGACAGAATTAAACCTAATTAATAATTTAAAATAATTAAAAGACTTCTAATGCTAATCTATTCTTTGAAAAGCATATCTTCTTTTATAAAACAAAACAAATTGAAATATAACTGAACTAATATATATTTAAACAAAAGTTAACAAAACTAATTCTAACTACAAATTAGACTTTACACTAACTAAATTTTATGTAACTGCAAATATAACATTAAGCATTTAACTGAAAGGAAAACTGAAAATAAACTAGAAAATAAGCTATACGTGACCAGTCATTTTAAGTCTATAAACAAAGACTACATTAACAACATAATGAAAACTACATTAACTACAATAAACGTATTTTACAGAGAACATGAAAACAAATATAAAAAAATTAGAAATAAAACTACTTATGTGTGATGAAGAGATAACAAAAACTCATACACAAATAGAAGCCATGAATTGTCGAGGGGCGCTCTCAGCAATCATGGGTAATGCCTGGCGAATGCTTTCACACACAGTCATAAACAGGAAGATGTAGAGCTTCTATTAAAAATAAGGAACAAAGTTACAATCTTCTTCTCTCAAAACAAACTAACTATCTACCTAATGGATTGATCAATCCCCTATCTCTCTGCATGGAGGTGTTTATATACACACTGTTTCAAGAGATTGAGAAATTTGACCCTTTAGTGGTCGACTTCTCTTCTAAATTTAGTCAATCATAAAAGGAAATAACAAATCTCAGGCCAACGCATAGGCATATCCCTTCTTTGGCATAATTCTGGTATTCTGCAATGTGAACGTGGCATGCAGGCATTAGAGGAAATTTCAACTCAAAATGGGCCTTTTAACTTTTATTCAAATTGCATGTCATCATGTGTTAGCCAATGAAATTGCTTTAAATTTGAAATACCGTATAGGTATTAAACACTATTTTAATATAATTTTGGGGATAGGTATCATAAAAAAAACTACTTTTTTGTTTGTATTTTTGAGATATCTCCCCGTGTTTTTACTCAAATTTCGATCAGGAGAGCTCGTTGGATGCGGAATTAAATTCCGCATCCAACGAGTACCCAATCAGCATACTTTTGATGGACCCCGCTACCCCAAAAATAAGAAATACCTGAAAAAATGGAATGATGACATCAAAGAGCTCTCCCGATCGAAATTTGAGTAAAAACACGGGGAGATATGTCAAAAATACAAACAAAAAAGTAGTTTTTTACTTTTCTTCCTCCAAAATTAATAAATAATATTTTAATTTTAACTATTATTTTATTAATTCATTTTAGGAGGCCCATTTTGAGTTGAAATTTCCTCTAATGATTTTCTTCAGCATGAACAGGGCGTTGTGGTGGTGTAACGACTTCTCCTTTAGCGTGGATGGTGGAGTGGTGTTGGTCACAACTGATGTACATGATGTCTATTCTAGAAAACAGGTCCTTCATCAGCGTGTATGATGTCGCATGTAGCCCCTTCCTTAGCACAACTGATAGTGTGGTGTCAAACGAAGGAGAGCACACAGTGAGCTTCCAAAACGCAGGTTGTTCCATTCTCCAAAGCATGCATACTGGTAGCAATTCGGCATTTAAACAGAGGAGGCCACAACCAATCCTTCTAGACTGGAGACATTCCATCCTATGAATGCATGGATGACAAGCAGCGAGATGGCGATCTTAGGTTGATAGCCTCTTCAATCATCAAACATGTGGGTAGCAGGCCGTTTGTAGAATTGTTTCAATATTAAATTCCTGAAATCGGTTATGGAAAGTGAGTAGCCTGATTAATGAGCTGGGCGAAAGCTAGAAGGTGAGCCAGAAGATGAGCTAGACAGCGGTTGCACAGATCGGGCTGAAAGGCAAGATGAATGTGTTTTATTTATAAACTCGCCCAATCATACTACACAACATGCAAAAAAATAAACATATTAATTAATATATCGAATATGCTTTAAATAATATATATTTGAGTTAATAAAATCATAAAAATGATATTAATAACTAAAGTTGAATAAACATTAGATTTGTTCTTACCTTGTGCTGAATAACGATCTATATGACAGAAAATACATGAAAGAAAATAAAATATGCATTTAAATGTGTTATTTTAATGCCAAAAATGATAACAAAATGAGGCTCAACATTCCTCCAAACCGGAGAAATGCCAGGTCCCACTGAGCAAAGAAAAAGATAAGAGATCATACTATCAAAGTGAACTTTAAAATGTGAGCCAGCAACAAGCATATGTATGAATGAGTGAGTTCATAAAGTTTATAATTAGTTCAACCATGTCCAAAGTAAAACTTTGGACAAGTTGAACATATGACACAAAAGGTATAAAATGAATCATTTGATAGTTTACATACATAATTGAGTAAAAGGATAGGATTACTAATAATGAAATGATAACTAAAAAACTTTTAAGGTCAAAGCATTCACATGGAGGTAAAAAATATTTGTCAAAAACAAATTTTTGGTTAGCAAATTTTAATCATAAGTGTTAGAATATCACCAAGTTTAGATTGGCATGTGATATTTCATTTGGATTATCCTTCAATCCTTCATATAGTCCTCCATATTGATCTTTTGTAAAAATATACTTCATGCTATAACCAAGTTCCCTTGCTAATTTATCCTGAAAAACACTTATCATTTTGTCAGAGAAAATAGATATATCATAAATAATAAAAATAGTCTAAATTTTCCTAATCCTCCTCCGCCAAACCAAAGGTATGGCATGTCCTCAAGCCATGAGAAATAAGATTCAATATTTCCATATAAAAAGAGTCTTATCATGCTCTCTTATTATTTTGTAAAAAAAAAGAAAAACTAACTAGTAACTGAAAATGATTCAGATATGTATATTCATGAAAAATATAACAATGCTGAGAAAGACCACTTGAATGTTGATAAAATAACTGAAAGCATGATAGAGGAAAAACTAGTCATCCGTGCCTTATTTTAAAGATATCTTGTCATCATAATATATTTTGAGTTTACCTCGGAGCGTGTGAGATTTTATAGGTATGGGTCCCATTCTTAGGATAATGACATCCTAGGTATTTGTTGAATTAGAAGGCTAAATCCAATCCCAACTTACAGTTATCCTCAAATAACATTAAAAACAATCAGCCTTAAGATAAAATTTGAAAATTTTTCTTCATATTTATCATTATTCTCCGAATCATGTGTATAGTAGTGCATTAACCAAATCTCTTTTACCCGATATTGTCCCACTGCCAACAGGCCTGTTCAGTACTCCGATGGGTTTATCTTGGTACCATGCAATCATATTCCCACTTCCAGTGATCCTGTTCAGTACCCTGACAGGTTGAATTGAATTTATTGAGATTCCTTGTTTTAAGTTTTTACTTAGCATTGACCTGCTGCCAGCGGGCCTATTTAGTACCCCAGCGGGTTTTCCTTGTATAATGATATTAAGTATATGGAACTCGATTGGTACTAGAGAGTGCTAAGCCCTGCTAAAACACATAATTCAATTTTGTAAAAACTTATAAGTAAATGGCCTTAATCATAGATCATGTCAAAAGATAATAACCTAAAGTTGTTCTTTGAACTTGCAATCCTTCTTCTTCATGAAAGATAATAATGTACCCCACAGGAAAAAATTACACCTACTATCGAGTTATCACACAAAGATACTTTAAGAGACAAGTTTTGTTAACAAGTATAGGATAAACTAGTAATCCATAGGTATAAGGTGAGATTTGAAAAGGATAATAATGAGAGTAAGTCTTATCACGCAATAGTTTAAAATAGAAAATCAGAAATATACATATCTGAATCATAAAAGGAACGGTTAAGAATGATCTATATAGAATCGTTTTTAATCATCACTATAAGCTGAAATTTTTTAAGAAAGGTTTAAGATATCTTACGATCATAAATTGTCTTTCAGATAATACTCCATGAGATGCTTATAGAAAAAATTCTTATAATCAAGCTACAAAACCATTTGTTAGATGATTAATATTTATTTATAAAAACATATATAACATTATAGGAAGAAAAGGAGTCACCTATAGTAACTCTTATTTATCTAATAAAACAAAAATATATTTACATGATATCCTATTCTACTAAAAAGAAAGAAAACAATTCAAGAATATGAATTCTTCCAATGTAACCATGTTCGAAGCAAAATTAGAAATATAGCTTTATCCAGATATAAGAAAAATATTACAATTATTACCGAGATATGAAGAATCAACCGAACTGTTTGATTTAGCAGTAATAAACATTGAAGGAGGGGATGGTACTGTGGCTTAGTTCCCTCTTGGAACCATATTTAAATGTGACTTATGTATTCTATGTTTTCTTCTTCATTTGTTATGTCACGAGATCTTTCATTGAACTCTAGGATGTATGAAGAATCTAAGTTTGCTGATGGGGAATATTCAGGTCCTAATGTCCCTCCCTCATTGAATGAGAGGCATTCCAGGTTGATCTTGTCTTCTTGTGGAAAAGGCCAAGTAGAAACCTCACTTTCTTTCGTAGTTTCTACAATCCCTTGATCTATAACCTCTCCAAATATCGTATGAATTTCTTGCAATAATGTTGATGAGGTAGGTAAGGTGGATAAATATTGTGGTTCAACATTGTAAGCATATTGTACCGCTTTATTGTTGTTAGAATGTGGACTGGGTTGAATAGGAATGTGCGTAGGGCATAGAGGATATTTATGAGAAGGTAATTGTGGCAGGTGTAATTGACTAGCTTGCGTGGTTGATCCTTCCTGGAAAGTGGAATATTGTTGAAAATCTTGTAGAATATGAAGTGTTGCATCATAAGAGAGAGTATCCCTATGATCATCAAATGGAACAGAAAGGATTTGTGAACAAGGTTGATAAGGGTTGAGATGAGGCTGAGAAGAGGGTATATTCTTACTAATCTTGAATTTTCCTCTTGAATACCTTCTACATAATTCACAAACATTATCATGTATGATAATTGAAATATGTCACATTCTCCCATCAGACTTAAAATTGCTAAATATTCACTTTTTATGACTTTGAGTAAAAGTCTTTTCAAGGTATCCTTTCCTGACTGTCTTATTTTGATCTTTGAAGGTTGTATTGAAAGTGTTCAACATAATTTTCCAAAGTTTCTTCTTCTCCCTGTGTTATTTCAAAGATGTCCTCATTGAACCTAAAATAATCTTGGTATCTTTTCAAGAACATATATTTCATCTCTTCCCAAGTTTGAATGCAATCCCCAGCTAAGCTCATGAACCATCGGAGGGCTCCTCCTTTTAGAGGGAAAAAATTCAGAGTTTGAACATTATATGCTCTACAAAGTATTTCCAATTGAAATAAAAATTCATCGGGGTCTTCATTCTCTAGTCCGTGAAAATTTGGAAAAATGGACAGGGGAACGTACTATATTTGTGCCACTCCTCCTGGATCTCTAATAGGGAATTCAAATGGAACAAATTATTCATCCTTCTCTCCTACCATATCTTCCCACAATATAAGTAACTATTCATATATTATATTGGGGTTCCTCTTTCAAATGTTCTTGTCAGTTTGTTAGTAGGATGGGTGGTACTTACAACACCACTAAGTGATTTAATTGTAAAATAAGTCCTACACTCGCATATGAGTAAATTGTATGGAAGTAAATTATCTAAAAGCATACGTACATCAAATTGAACTTATGAAAAAGTAAACTATCTATGTGTGCGAAAAGAAAAATATGCTTAAGGAAAATAAATCAAACTTTACGTAAAGTAAACACACTTGTGCGAAAAAGGAACAACAAGGCTTTGGGAAGACCCACTAAAGTGGATGCATCAGGTTATCACACTATGGAAACTCTACAGTGAAGTTGTCTTTGCGTCTTACCATTTCCGCTTCCCCCTTGCTAAGTAACGTAAAGGCAACGTATCTATCCTTATCTATCTAGACTATGTTCATGAAAAACTAAACGAAAGGAGAACCTAGACTACTGCTACTCACTAAACTTCATAAGCAAATTTGATTTTTTCTACCTTACAGAACAACTCCCTGGTAATGGCGCCAAAAATGTTGGGTGTTAAAATACCTATATTAATACAAAAATCTTTGGATGTATTCTACTATCTTAAATACACCTAATATTTAATTATCGACCGAGGTTGGTAGGCTTCAAGTTGATGCAAAATATATGCGAAGGTAGAGGATTTCCTAAGGCGTTGTAGAAATTCTTTAATAAACAAAAGATTGAAAAATCTTTCAAAATGAAAAATTGAGTCAAACTCCTAATAGTGTAGTTATTAATGTGATCGAACTAAAAAAAAACATCAGAATAGGGTAATATCAGACTATGTTATTTAAACTAGCAAATGAGAATATAACCACTGCGAAACCTATTAAATAACTTCAAGAGTTAACTATTCACATAAAGTACATATTTGAAAATACAATCACAACAACTAGATAATTTATAAACAAATAATTTCTGAATGAAAAATATGTTATCACCAACTACTTGAAAAGCTGGGGTTCAAGGAAGACTTAACTAATAAGTGAATGGAAAACTAAATAAAGAAAAGCAAGTAGAAAAATTAATAATTAAAACTAAATAAAAAACAAGTAGAAAACTTAATAAAGAAAATTTTAAGTTCTTTTCTACAAGTCTCTTCAATAATCACATAGTGAAAGGAATAGGTCTTATCACCATGATCAATTTACAAGGTACTAATATATTAGCAATTAACACACCTAACGCTAAAAATCCATATACAAAGGAATAAATCAAACCAAACAATTAACATAATTTCAAAATATTACAAAAGTATTAAAGAAGAAAAATCTGAAACCAGAAGAAACAAAATCATAACGCATAACTCAAAGCATGGGTTGGAAAGAGGAAAACTAAGGATAAAACTTACTAAATACTTTAAACTATCTAATCTATGGTTCAAATAAAAACATAACCATCATCTAATGACTACAATCAGATCATAATCGAAAATCCAAAGAAATAGAACTGAAAACAGGTTTAAAACGAAACTAGGAATGCTAATGGTCGGATGGAAGGTTAGAGGGCAGTCTGGAAGGAAGGTCCGAATGACAGTCCAAACACATAGTCCGAATGAAAGGCTATATATAGAAAGTAATAAAAACATACCTAAATGATTTAATTATTAGTTGATTTTGTGCATATGAAAACAAAAGGCATAAAAGACAAAATTAAACCTAATTAATAATTTACAATAATTAAAAGACTTCTAATGCTAATCTATGCTTTGAAAAGGATATCTTATTTTATAAAACAAAACAAATTGAAATATAACTGAACTTATTTATATTTAAACAAAAGTTAACGAAACTAATTCTAACTACAAATCAGACCTAAGAATAACTAAATTTTATCTAATTGCAAATATAACATTAAGCATTTAACTGAAAGGAAAACTAAAAATAAACTAGAAAATAAGTTGTACGTGACCAGTCATTTTAATTCTATAAACAAAGACTAGATTAACATCATAATGAAAACTACATTAACTACAATAAACATAGTTTACAGAGAACAGGAAAAAAAATATAAACAAATTAGAAATAAAACTACTTATCTGTGATGAAGAGATAACAAAAACTCATACATAAATAGAAGCCATGAATTGTCGAGGGGTCCTCTCATCAATCATGGATAATGCTTGGAAAATGCTTACACACACAGTCATAAACAGGAAGGTGTAGAGATTCCATTAAAAAGAAGGAACAAAGTTACAATCTTCTTCTCTCAAAACAGACTAACTACCTACCTAATGGATTGATCAATCATCTATCTCTCTGGATGGAGGTGTTTATATACACTATGTTTCAAGAGATTGAGCAAGTTGACCCTTTAGGGGTCGACTGCTCTTCTAAATTTAGTCAATCTTAAATGGAAATAACAAATCTCAGGCCAATGCATAGGCATATCCCTTCTTTGGCATAAGTCTGGTATTCTGCAATGTGAATGTGGCATGCAGGCTTTTCTTCAGCATGAGCAGGGCGTCATGGTGGTGTAACTACTCCTCCTTTAGTGTGACTGCTGGAGAGGTGTTGGTCACAGGTGATGTACACGATGGGTCTTCTAGAACACAGGTCCTTCATCGGCGTGTATGATGTGGCATGCAGCCCCTTCCTTAGCACAACTGATAGTGTGGTGTCAAATGGAGGAGAGCACACAGCGAGCTTCCAGAACGTAGGTTGTTCCATTCTCCAAAGTGCGCAGAATGGTAGCAATTCGGCATTTAAGTAGAGGAGGCCACGACTGGTCCTTTTAGACTATAAATGTTCCATCTTCTGAACACGTGGATGACAAGCAACGTGATGGTGATCTTAGGCTGAGAGCCTCTTCAATCATTAAACATGTGGGTAGCAGGACGTTTGCATAACTGTTTCAATATTAAATGCCTAAAATTAGTTATGGACAACATGCAGCTTGATTAACGAGCTGGGCAGAAAGCTGGAAGGTGAGCTAGAAGACAAGCTTGACAACAGTTATGCAGATCGGGCTGAAAGGCAAGCTGAATATGTTTTGTTTATAAACTCACCCAATCATACTACATAACCTGCAAACAAATACACATATTAATTAATATATCGAATATGATATAAATAATATAGATTTGAGTTAATAAAATCATAATAGTGATATTAATAACTAAAGTTGAATAAACATTAGATTTGTTCTTACCTTGTGCTGAATAACGATCTATATAACATAAAATACATGAAAGATAATAAAATATGCATTTAAATGTGTTATTTTAACGCCAAAAAATGATAACAAAATGAGGCTCAACAATCATAAAGAATGATGTCTGGGAGATAGTTTCGAGACAAGATAAAAAGTATGTCATGATTGAAAAATGGATCTACAAAATCAAGCATGCTATATATGGTATCATGAGACTTCTCACATAAAGAAGGCATAAAATGCAAAGAGACATTTGCACCCATGGAGATGTACACTTCCATTAGGACTGTACTTGCATTGGTGATAGTTATGAAATGAAAAATATACCAAATGGATTTCAAGAAAACTTTATTGAATGGTGTAGTTGATGGAAACCCATAGGTAGCATAGACTCAAATCAAAACTAGGACAAATATGGGACATAGGAGGAATCCACAGAGGCTCCATAGGGACTGGAAGCATAACTAGACAATGGAGAAAACTAAGAATAATGGGCACAACTCCTAAGTTCATACTAGTAGCCCAACCAATGGATGGAATGTGTAGTTCTTTGTTCGAAGCATACACGAAATGACAACTGCCAATAGAAAGTGATATCATTTCTCATCGGGATTTTTATGTTTTATTATTTTTTGGTCTTTTCATATTGAAAACATTGAAAACAAATAAAAATGATTATAGTACAATAAGGAGGAAACGAGTGTTGTGGGCAAGCAAACTAGTTCCAAGCAGTGGAACATACCTATGCTCAATCCAGGGAAGCGCATGTAGGATAAGGACACTCAGGGTGGATATTTCCTCTGGGAATGGGACAATCAAGTTGCAAAATATATATGAGAGGATCCTATTGGATAGGATTTAGGAAATCTCAGGATATATGGATTATAAAGATGAAGCAGGGAGACAACGTAAAGCTCAATACGGTAAGTAGACAGATGCAGTGCAATTCCAACTTGATACAAAACATGAGTCCTTGTGGTATATATCCATCATAAAGATTAGGAAATAATATGAGGTTCTTGCTCAAATGCATGGTGGGACTACAAGGGAATCTGATACCTAAGGGAGGACGCCTAACATGGGTACCAAATGATAAAACATGATCTAACTAGGGAACCCATGATTAGTAAAGCTCTACCACTTACATAATGTCACTTATAGTAGCAGAATGATGGTACAATGGAATTGCGAAATGGGTTTGTACCTATGGTTATGGTGGCATAGTCATAGGAAAATGCAAATTGCATGCGAAAAAGTGGTCCTATCCTATATGCCAGTTCAGTTTTATACCTTCCATAGGAATGAAAGAGCTAAAAGTTGGTGAGAGTGCACCAAAAAAGGACCCTACACAACGAAATTAGTCCAAAAAAAGTTGAAAATAGTCAGTAAGGAGTCCAAACTATAGGATATAGGGAGGATTGATCATGAGAAAAACATTCGAAGGAAATGGTGCATTGGACGATGGGACATAAAAAGGAATGTGATATGTAGACCCAACATGCACGTATCTAGTACCATCCCGAGGGGAATGAACACTAGTGTTAAGACCAGATGAATGAAATGAAAATCCTCCCAAAAATGGAGTGGAAGGTGGAATATGACCACTTTTGTATCTATGTGCAAAGTAAGGGGTCGTGGCACCCCCCAGTCCAACACAAGGGTCCACACTGGAACTTGAAACATGCGACAGAATACTAGTAGTGATGTTAGGCATGCCGAACATAAGAGGACCTGTACTCAAGGGAACACAAAGAGACTCAAGTAACTATGATCCCAAAAGTCAACTAGAGCACATAGAGCACACCCCTAAGTAAATCTAATTTAGATGAAAACAAGCAAAGAGGAATGATAAATGAGCTCCCAAAATGCAGCAGGTATGCACCAGGTATGTCTCTCCTAGAAGAGGCATGAGACTCCCATAAACTACAAAAAGAGGTGTGTAACCAATTATAGTGGCCCTCATCTTCAACACATATAGATATTATGTTATCTAACTTCTACCTACCCAGGACACTCACAAAAGAACCTCTACAAGTACCCCCTATGATACCTAGGTAAGGAAACTAAGGTCACCCCAATATAACCAATGCTCAGGTGGAGAATGGAAGGAGGGATCTAATGTATGAGGATGGTAACAAATCCCATATATTGAAAGCACCAAAGGTACCTCAAAATCCCCCAAATACGAATAAAATTATGGAAATATCTTTGGCACTCAACATAAAGTAGCAGGGGAGCTACCCCCACCAATAATGTGTGTGTTTCCTCATTCTTAACTCCCTTGTAAGAGGAGCCTCTTGAGAACACTAGTTATACCAAGGATTTCACTTCTCACTTGGATGAACAACTAGTTATTTTGTTTCATAGTCTTGGATAATTTACTCACCACAGCCTATTCCAATACTCTAAAATCCTAAGCTTGTTGGTGCACCTCTATCAAATAAAAAAGTGTAATCAATTTTAATTTAAGCGTTAATTTTGATGGTTGTGATTACTCAAGGGTAATGAACATGCAACTAGTGATGTTATGAATCTGTAATGAAGTAAATATGCACACCTAAAAAATAATGCCAAGTGCAACTTTGTTTTTAAACATGAAAAGTGGGGTATGCCACTACATGTAATGCATAAAGTTCCTTCCTATATGAAAGTCTAAACACTATTCTCAACCAAGAAACCCAATGCAAGTACCTCCTTAGATGCATATGTGATATGCAAGTAAGTATGCATTTATAAAATTATTATGTATTTTCAATATAAATGAATGAAAATGAAATAAAAGTAATTAAAATTTTAAGTCTCTACAACAAGAAAAAAACATAATCCAAACAAGAAACCAAGGCCAAAATACTAATGCACTAATGGAAAAACAAAAAGGAGATAAATCAAGTAGAACATTTTTTAAATAAAGAAAAATAATAAACAGAAGGTCTCTAGTCAGAGAAGGAGTAGTCAATAGACAATATTGGTACCCAGGAAGACCCAACCACACTGAAAAACCATCCAACAACTTCCCACATCAAGAACGCAACCAAAAGGGAGGATGTAGGTGACTGTTCAAAGAACAATAATATATGTATGTGACTAGGTAGAGGACAGCCTACGTATATACAGGATTGTATATACTTTGACCCGCGTATAGAGAGAATAAAGTGGTAAAAAGAATGCCAAGGTTCAAACCACTCGAGGGGACTATCAATGGACGAACATCCTACTAAATGCGACATCAAAACGAGGAGAAATAAAGAGAAAATGAGAGAAAAATTGCACCCAAAACCCCACCAAAAAGGAAGAGTCCCCAGCGAAGTCGCCAATTCTGTTACGAATTTTTTTTCTTATGGCTTGGGGGGGACCNAAAGAGAAAATGAGAGAAAAATTGCACCCAAAACCCCACCAAAAAGGAAGAGTCCCCAGCGAAGTCGCCAATTCTGTTACGAATTTTTTTTCTTATGGCTTGGGGTGGACCACAGCATAAAGGATAAAACCATAAATAAACCCATTTCAAATAATTGCAAATATAAAATGAAACTAACACTAAGGGACAATAATGGTACCTTATTCCAAATGTTTGAAGTAGATCATTGTTGATATTTCAACCAAACTTGTACCTAGACATTGTCCTCAACAACAACAACATATACAAGAATGATATATGTAAAGTGTTAGATTAATTACATCGATGGATAAGAATATTCATGATTACTCATGTAATGGATGAGAAATGGACATTTCTAATAATACGAACAGAGATACAAATGACAAACTTTGTTGACATGCCGTCAAAATTGAGAAACCGAATCCCTCCACTTGGGCCTCCACCACTTCACTCCTCCATACAAAGGAAAGCTCACAAAGACAAAGGAAACCTTGGGAAAGAGCACTAATGACTAATTCAAGGACAAATGGCCTTATTATCCCATTCCCAAAGGAAATATCCACCATGAGTGTGCTTATCCTACATATGCTTCCTTGGATTGAGCATAGGTATGTTCCACTGCTTAGAACTAGTTTTCTTTCCCACAACACTCATTTGATCCTTATTGTACTTTAATAATTTTTATTCTTTTTCAAGGTTTTCAATATGAAAAGACCAAAAAATCATAAAACATAAAAATCCCGATGAGAAATGATATCACTTTCTGTTGTAGTTGTCATTTCATGTCTGGATCAAACAAAGAACCGCACATTCCATCCATTGGTTGGGTTACTAGTATGAACTTAGGATTTGTCATCCTTATTCTTAGTTTTCTCCATTGTTTGGTTATGCTTCCAGTCCCTATGGAGCCTCTATGGATTCCTCTTGTGTCCCATATTTGTCCTATTTTTCATTTGAGTCTATGCTACCTATGGGTTTCCATCTGCATTATGCTCTTAGGGTTTAAAGTCGCCCTACAACAAATAATGAGTGTTTTTAGGTATGATCTTGGAAACATAAAAGTACAAAAATAATCCATGGGGTCCAAAGGGTCTGCATAGGGACAGGGAATGCCATAAAAGTGTGATCAACCATGTGTGGTAAAATCAGCTATAAAATTCCTATGGCTTGGGGTGTCAGTGTTCAACCAATTCTGTTACGGAGAAAACTTCCTATGGCCTGGGGTGTACCACAACAGATAGAGAAACTGTAGGGGGCCAAAAATCACCTATAAAATTCCTATGGCTTGGGGTGTACCACAACAGACATAGCACTGAAACACACAAGTATGGATGGCTTAAAAAATAAAATGGACCATGGAAATTCAAAAAAATTGCATGAAATTGGAAGAGGAGGGCATGAGAATCTACCTGGATCAAATAGGGAGAGATTCCATTGGATGATGTTCTCGGAATTTGCTTCTTAAGTTCTGAGCTCAAATACACTATGTTGGGTAAAAAATTCAAATGATATGAAAAATTTTAAATTTTTTACTATTTATAGAAAAATTTTGAAATTTTTACCCACTTTGTATAGTTTTTTACCATTTTGGAATGTTTGAACTAATTTGATGATGCAGGAGTCCATTTTGAGTGTGGTTTGATTGTGGATTTGATTCATTCATTGCTACTGCAGGTATTATGTCTAAAATGACATATAGGTTAGGTTTCACATCCGTTTGCATTTTGCATAACCTTATGACCATTTCATTTGAGCCTTAGGTACGAACCCATTCCACCTTGTCATGAGACCTTCTTACTGCTTTTAGAAGTGGCATGTTGTGAATGGTAGAAATTTACCATACATGGGTACCCTAGTTAGATCTTGTCTTGCATATGGCGCCCATGCCAACATTTTTCCTTTAGGGTGTGGGAGTCCTTTGTATGGTACCTCCATGACTTTGAGCAAGAGCTTCATACTCCTCTTGAAATTTATGCTGGCCTTTTCCCTAGGACTCCCTTGTATATTTCAAGTTGTAATTGCATTATCATGAGTTTTGCTTGCCTTTTTTAGCCTTATGCCCGATCTTGTCTCATTTCTAACCAAGCAGAGTCATTTTATATATCTTTTGCAGCTTGATTCCCCATTTTTTACCGAGAGGAGACTTTCCCATGAGTGTCGTTATCTTACACATGTTTCCTTGCATTGATAATAGCTATGTTACACTGCTTGGAACTAGTTTGTTTTCCCTTTGACACTCGTCTCCTCCTAGATTTGTAACTATAAATTACTTTTATTCTTTTTCAGGATTTTCAAAATATTTGAAAAAGTCCAAAAAAATCAAAAAACCAAAAAGTCGGTCAGGAAAAGATGTTATCTTTGGCAGTAGTCGAATTGTGTCACCTTTGAACAGAGCACTGTATATCACATCCATTGGTTGGGTTAGTAGTTTGAATTTAGGAGCTGTACTCGTATCTCTGAGTTTATCTCCACTGACTGGTTAAGCTTCCAATCCCTATGGAGCCTCTGTCAATGCCTCATGTGTCACGGAGATGTCCCAGTTTTGTATATCGAGTCTATGCTTCCTACATTCAGTCACCATTTTCCTTTATGCTCTTGTTCGAAGGAAGTTGAAGCCTGAGTCAGCTATTCCTCAGTTGTCTTGAATTTGCATGTCGGCCATTCCTGATACTATTATTGGTTCGTGCACATATTGTTCGATTCCTTCCACATTATACAACGTTTTTGAGTACCTTGTGTTGGTTGATGGGGGATGCCTTAATGCTCTCCTTCCAGTGGATTCTATCCCATCGAATTCAGATCATTTATTCTAGAATAGGAGTCTAGAGTCATTTAAGTTCCTTGAGACTTACAGTCATCAGTGGTAGGTTCTCTCGCCATCGACAATTTTGGGAATACATCAATGTCCCCTGATCGATGGATTCTTCCAAGTGTTTGACCTCAACACATTTATTCACACTTGTTAGATTGCACTCTAGTACCTTAATTACCATTTTCATTATCAGTGGGTGATCTTGCATCTGTTAATAGTATACATCAATGACCGGTAATCAGACGATGGACTACTATGTTCGACCTTGACACCTCTATTCACATAGTAGGACATGTACTTGTAGCGGTTTGTGTAGAAGACTTTCCAGATTGGTGGAATTTCATATATGGTACCTCCTTAATTGTGCCAGTGTTCATGAGATTTCAGTTCTTGTGACTTGAATCTAGTGTATGTCAGATATCTTCAGCCATTATGGAGATCTTGATCCATGGTATATCTTCAGCTTTCATGGAGATCTTGGTCCTTTGTATATCTTCATCATGGAGATTATGATCTATTGTATATTGTACGTGGCGATGAACACACATGTCACAGTTATTATATCATGCTTAGTCATGGCCATTGTACTCTTATGTATTCAGGACAACTATATGTATTTGTAGTCATGTGTAGAGTTTGATTATTGTATTATACTATTGGATGGCTGGTTCTTCCACTTGGTTCTTCATCACTCCACTTATGGGATGGATTTATAATGTATTCCGGCCATCGTGTTACCCCTCTGACCTCACACATTAGGGGGCATCTGTTATAGCTGATTTTACCACACATGGTTGATCACACTTTTATGGCCTTCCGTGTCCCTCTACAGACTCTTTGGACCCCATGGAATATTTTTGTACCTTTTATGTTTCCAAGATCGTCCCTAAAAACACTCATTATTTGTTGTACGTGACTTTTAAACCCTTTCTCGCGTATATACGCGGATATTACCCCTAAACCCGCGTACATCAAGATGTGTGTAAAAGGACAAATGTTTTTTGGAGTTTTCCTTGATGTGTATCCCAGTCACTTATCTCTTGGCCTTCCATATGCCTCAATATCGCTTGAATTTCACCTTCAATTACCCCATTTGAAACACTATATAAGGAACCCTTTGGATACATTGAAGAGGAGGAATTAAATGGCAAGAAAACTATAGTCCATTGTTGTCGTAGCTTTCTTATACTTGAGTCTGCATCCCTTTGTCCCTTGGAGCACTTTGTGTTCTTCCCAAGATTGCCTTTTCTTGTGAGCTTGCTATCAAGAGATGGAGGATTGAGGTGGTGGAGGCCCAAGTGGAGGACTTAGTTTCTCCGGTTTGCAGATGTGACGACAGAGGTTATCACTTATGTAATCTCTGATTTACTTAATAGAAATATCTTTTATTGTCCAATGATGTGCATTTAAATGAATATTGAATCCATGGATGTGTTTAATTGCTTATTTATCATTGATTATATATGCTAGAGTAGGCCTAACACTATATTATATAGCATGCTTGCCTTGTTTACTCTTGTTGAGAGAAAATTGCTAACGCAAGCAGGATTGGAAAAATATCAACAAGGATCTACTACAACCGTTTAGAATAAGGTATGTTCCAAGATCCTTTAGTGTTAGATGTTGTATTTCTCTTGCATATGGGGAAGGGATTGATTTCTGTAGTTTCTTTGTCTGTTGTGGTACACCCCAAGCCATAGGAAGTTTTCTCTGGTAATCAGGTTGCAGAGCCTAGTCCTTCCTCTTCACGAACATAGGAGGAGGACCTGTATGTGCTGCTAGGATGGGAAGTAGAATCATATCACTCACATGATTTCCTTGATGATTTTTTTCCATCAAATGAAGCTATCCTTGAGGCCATGTCAGGAGTTGAGCAACATTGGGAGGAATTGCATCATCGATCATATTTTCTTCCTAAGCTTGATCGTATGGAGTGTAATGAAATTATGGAGATTCTTAGCGAGAAGATTGGTAGCCCCGTGGTTCCATTAAGCTCTCCCAGTATGATGGATTATGGAAACATGGCTAATGTATCACCAACTATTCCTATCAATATTTTTCGTGATCCTGGCAAGGTTGAGAATGTCTACATTGGGGTGAATTGTTCCCCCGATGAGATCAAGGATTATACCAAGTTGTTTAAAGAGTTTCGTGGAATATTTGCTTGGTCATATGATGAGATACCAGGTATTGACCCTCGTATTGTCGAACATGAGATCAAAACCTATCCGGATACGAAGTTGTTTCGACAACGTTTGTGTGCAGTGAATCCTAGAAAAGCACCCGCCATTAAGGCTGAGATAGAGAAACTATTGAAAGATGGTTTTATCTATCCCATTCCCTTGACGAAGTGGGTTTCAAATCCCATTCTGGTGGATAATAAATAGGGAGTGATCCATATATGCACCAATTTTGATGACCTAAATCACACATGTCCTAAGGATAATTTCCCCACACCACTTATTGATCATATTTTGGATGAGTGTGCCGGGAGTGAGGTATTTTCCTTTATGGACGGTTTTTTCGAATATAATCAGATTCAAATTAAGCCCAAGGATCAACATAAGGCCGCATTTATTTTTCCTTGGGGTAATTTTGCATATCAAAAGATGCCTTTCCACATTAAAAATGCTGGAGCTATGTTTCAGCGGGCTATGACCTTAATTTTTCATGATCTCAAAACAATTATCAAAGTATATTTGGATGATATTGCTGCTCACTCTCATTTGAGAGTTTGTCATCCACATCATTTGAGATTAGTATTTGAAAGATGTCATCATTACCAAGTTTGTTTAAATCCTCATAATTGCATCTTTTGCGTGATTGTTGGTCGCTTGATAGGATTCATCGTATCCAAGGAGGGTATAAGATTCGATCCCTTAAAGGTTGAGGCAATACTCCAATTGTCTCCCCTGTGTAATATTAGACATCTTCAGTGTTTGCAAGGCCTGGAGAACTTCTTGCGGAGATTCATGGTTAATTTTTCCAATTTGACTAAAGGCTTTATGTGTCTTTTGAAGAAGGACACTCCTTTTTACTGGGATGAGCAAACCCAGGAGTCTTTTGATGCTCTTAAGCGAGCCTTAGCAAGGACCCCCGTGCTTAGTCCACCTGACTATAGCTGTTATTTATTGATTTATGTGGCCGTGTCCATGGAGATGGTTGGTATGGTTTTGGTTCAGGAGGATGAGGAGCTCCATGAGCATGTCATATATTATTTGATCCGAAACCTTATAGATGCAAAACTTTGCTATTCCCATGTGGAGAAGCTAGCCTTGGCTACTGTTCATGCGGTTCAGTGTTTGAGACACTACATTCTCCTTCGCCAAACCTTGTTCATAGCTCATATCAATCCATTTCAATTCATCCTCACTAAAAGGACGATTGGGGGGAAATACAATAAATGGATTGTCATTTTGCAAGAGTTTGATCTTGAGTTCGTTTTGGTGAAATCAAAGAAATCATTGATATTTGCGGAGATTATATCCGATTTTCCAAGTTTGGAGGTGTTAGAATAATCCTTCGGGATTATTGTAAATAAATAATTAATAGGAATTTGATTAGATAGGAAGCCAAACAGGCTGAGCGGAAGGTGAAACCCAACCGCCATGTACTTTGTATAAATATAGGCATTTGCATTGGAACTGGATATAGAATCGGGAGTTATTACCATCATGTGGTATCAGAGACAAGCTCCATAACTCCTGCCTGCCAGTCTGCCTGCCATTCTCCTGCTTTCTCTGCCGGTTCAGCTCTGGCATATGCCCTCTGCGTCTTCTTGCCAGGAGACATTTCAAAAGTTTCTGCCCATAGTCTGGAATGTGCTAGTCTGGCATATTCTCTGCGGGCATGCATATATTGAGATGTTTTACCAGTCCATTATCATAAACCCTAAGAGACTTTGATCTGCGCCAGTCCATATTGTTGGAGAATGTGCTGAAGTTTGAGACTGTGTTTAACTGATATCTCACCACTACGTTGAGAGACTGCATATTGATGCATTGAGAGACTGCATAAACCCTAATCTTTTTTTTACCTAATAAAGTGACTGCCATCGTGAAGGGTGTGCCTGCCGTGTGAAAGCTTAAGTTATTACCAGCGTGGAGATTGCGTTGTGTAACTGTGTAACTGTATGGTTTTCAACCTGCGTGGAGTTATTACCAGCGTGGAGGTTGCGCTGTGTATTGCAATCTGCCACGGAAGTGAACCCTTGATTCTGCTGCGTGGAGGAGTTGACCTGATCGTGGAGTACTGTGTGTCTTCAGTACTGTGTGAAGACTGATATTGTTGGCATTGAAGGCTGCGTGGAGACTACGTGAGATAATGTATGATGCGTGAATGGTGAAGCTGTGTACCTGCGTTGTATGTTGAACCTGCGTGAAGACCAAGCCTGTTCTGTGTGGAGAAGAGATAGTATTGTAGACTGATAAAGCTTCCTGCATTTTGGAGAAGCTCGTGATTCTATATGTTGCATGCGTTTATATGCTTTTGAGTATATATATATTCAATAACCCTTTTGTTCCAATGAGCCGGCTTACAATACGCTGTATGCTGCTCGTGAATACCCATTAAAAAATACGCTGTATGCTGCTCACCCATTAAAGACTACGCTGTATGCTGCTCGTGAATACCCAGTAAAGACTGAATTGTATGCTGCCTGTGACTGCTGTTGATATAATACATGCTGTTGATGGTTGATATTTGCTGTTGATGGTTGATATAATACATGCTGTTGATATTTCCATTTTGAGAGCTCTTCAGTCCAGAATTGTATGCTGTTTCGATTTAGTCACGTTGAAGGCCTGTTGAAGACTGCCTGGGAGTCATACCCAAGGCTACAAAGGTTTGTTGCTGTAACAATGGTCTATTTGATTTCTGCGTGGACTAAAGACTGCTAAAGACTGAGCGTGGACTGCATGCTGCGACCTGTGCTGTAGGCTTTAAAAGATAATATGCATTGATTATATATATATATATGCGTTGATCATATATATGCTGCAGTGAACCCTAATTTTTTTGAAGTAAACCCTATTTTTCTTGCAAAGTCTGGATAGGGGCTAAGATTGATATTGCAGACCAATATAAGGCTGTGTATGACTGATAGTAATATATATTTTGTATCTACTCATATATTTGCTATAAACCTGCATTGTATTCACCTTGGCAGAGACTGTAGACCTGCAAGGTTATTAATTTTTTATTTTCTCTTTGAAAATTACACTGACAGTTGTAATAATGCAATCTATAGCATCTATAGTCGGTGCCACCCTCACTGGGAAAGACACCTATTCAGAATGGTGGAGGAAGATCAAATCTGCCTTCATCTACAATGACCTTTGGGACGGCATTTGCGAAGGCACCCCAATAGAGACAGCAGATGAAAAGACCATAACCACAGACCCTCGACCTCCAGAATCAGAGAAAGAGAAAGCCATTTGGAGAACAAAAGAAAAGAAAGCCTTAGCTGTAATCACTACCACTGTCAGTGAAGAGGTGAGCCAGCACATATTGTCTGCAAAATCATGTTTTGAAGCATTAAAAACATTAAAATAACTGTATGATTCACACAGTGAAATGGAAGTTATTCAACTAATGTTAAAATTATTCAATATTGAAGTAAAAGACAATGATCCTATGTTAGTTTCCTCTGAAATCAAAGCCATCATGCACAAGATTCAAGCCTCTGGTATGAAACCGGATCTTCCTCTTGCAGCTTTTGTAAAATCTTTGTATCCTACTCACTCCAACTATCTTGAGTCATTGCAAGCTAGTGACAAGTTCAAATCTCTAACATTTGACACCCTGGTAGAAAAGATAGCTGACAGAGAGAAAGCCTTTGGTAAGAAGACAACCGAGCCTACTGGAGAATCACTTTGCTTTGCTCAAAAAGAAAAGAACCATGCCAAAGACCAATCCAAATATCATGCTAAAGGAGAAAGCAGCAAAAGAGGACGAGGAAGAAGAAACTTCAGATGCAGAGGGGGCAGAAATAACTTCACCAAAAGATCATATTTGCAGTGCAAGCATTGCGGAAAGACTGGGCACACATCAGATCAGTGTTGGGATTCATGGGACTCCATCAAAGACAAGCACCACCAGAAGAAAGATGATAATAAACATCAAGATGCTAGTAAATCTTCTGATTCTGCTCATTGTATTGTTGCACATTGTAATCTTGGATTTAATGAAATGACTTCTCTTTCATCTTACAAAGATTGTTGGCTGCTTGATACTGGTGCAACATCACATATGACATTTAGAAAAGACTGTTTTGAAGAATTGAATGAAACAATAGATGGCATAGTTTACTTTGCAGATAAGTCTAGTATTAAACCAAAGGGAATGGGCACCATTCGACTGAAGATGCCTGGATTCCCCGATTTCTTGTTGAAGAACGTTCTCTATCTTCCAGAGTTGTAGAGAAGCCTGCTAT
>LPNX010227518.1:318136-346100 GCA_001517045.1 Pseudotsuga menziesii | reverse complement strand
CAACAGAAGCAGAATATGTGGCTGCAGCTGAAGCAACGAAAGAAATAGTATGGCTCAGGAAGATACTTGAAGATTTGTAAGAAAAACAAGAGAACTCCAGTCCATTGTTGGTCGACAATACTTATGCAATCAAGCTGGCAAAGAATACTAGATTCCATGATCGAACCGAACACATCAACACAAAGTATCATTTGATTCGACATCATGTAGAGGCCAAGACAGTCCATCTTCGACATTGTTCCACAAATGATCAAGTTGCAGACATCTTCACCAAAGCGCTTGGACGAGAAAAGTTTGAAAGATTCAAAAACATGCTCGGACTTACGAACACCCCTTCGGATTAAAAGGGGGATTGTTAGAATAATCCTTCGGGATTATTGTAAATAAATAATTAATAGGAATTTGATTAGATAGGAAGCCAAACAGGCTGAGCGGGAGGTGAAACCCAACCGCCATGTACTTTGTATAAATACAGGCATTTGCATTGGAAATGGATATAGAATCGGGAGTTATTACCATCAGGAGGAGGAGGAAGTTTATGAGGATACGTTTTTCGATGAGAATATTTTCCTTATCTCAACTTTGGACCCATGGTATAGGGAAATCATTGTATATTTGAAAACATTGAAGGTCCCTACTCACCTGTCATGGGATGAGTGAAGATGATTACATCATGTAGCTAAGAACTACCTTATAGTGGATAACACTTTGCACCTCCGTAGGGTAGATTCCATTTTGCATCATTGTTTAACCCATGATGAGGTGGAGGTTGTGCTGAATGATTGCCATGGAGGGGCGTGTGGTGGTCATTTATCTGGGATTTCTAGAGGGAAAAAAATATTGAGAGTAGGATTTTTTTGGTTTTCCATCTTCAAATATTGCGTTAATATAGTCAAGAAGTGCCACCCTTTCTAGGTGTTTGCACGTAATATGCACTCGCATCCAGCCCCATTACATCCTATTGTCACTGCCGGTCCCTTCACCAAGTGGGGGCTTGAATTTATGGATTGCAACCCAGCTTCGGCTAGGGGGCATCATCACATTATTGTGGCTATTGGTTACTTCACGAAATGGGAAGAGGATATTCCAACAATTAAATCCAATAGTGAGACAGCCGTGCATTTCATGTTCAACCAGATTATCACCCGGTTTGGCATTTCAGAAGAGCTTGTCACTGACCATGGCAGGAAATTTCAGAATAAAATGATGGAAGAGTTGGATTCCAAGTTATGGTATAATCAATATAATGCATCTTCTTATTACCCTTAGAGGAATGGATAATTTGAAGCAGTGAATAAATCACTTAAGTCTATTCTCCAACGAACCATCACATGAAGCAAGACCAATTGGCATATTATGTTGTATCCTACGTTGTGGGCCTATAAAACTGTGGTTAAGACTGTTAACCCAAAAAATTCCTCACTCAGCTCTACATGGCCTACAACACCCAAGGACACCCATGCACGACCCTCATTTCACCCCATTGGACCCCCACACCCTCAAAAAGGCTTAAGAATGAACAAAAGGGCTTAAAAAACCCTAAAAAGAGCCTAAATAGCTCTCCTAGGGACTAAAGCCTAAAAAGGGGGATAAAACCCATCAAAGGAGATAAAAACATCAAAAGGAGATAAATATAGGGTGGAAGGGGATAAAATCCCCAAAAAGTGGCTAAAGCCCCAACCAGGGGCTTAAAACCCTAAAAAGCCCAAAAAAGCTATAAATAGAGGGGTGGGGGTTACTCTCAAAAAAATCCTCCCTTGCATATTGTTATGTTGCCTGAGTGGATGCCTTGAGACCATTTTCCTCTCAAGCCACCCACACTCCCTCTCATCCATCTTCCCTTTGAGTCATAGCTCCCCCATTGCCAAAAGAGGTGCTTCTCCAAGCTAGGGCATGGTGGCCCATTTCCAACAAAAGAAGGTATAATTTTTGTTTTGTTTTGTTTATTTGAGTTTTACTAACATATATTTGCTTGGATTTTTATGGCCTAACAAGTTCTTTCAGGTCTCCATTGTTGTATGCAGGGTCTTGGAGGTCTTTAACAAATAACCTTGTGTGCAGATGGGTTTCGTTTTTCTTTGATTTATGTTATGTATTTCAATTCTGTTTATTTTTCTTTGCATCCACCACTAGGAACCTATCCTTCTGTCCTATAGATGGAAGGTAGCCATTTATTCCCTGTAGTAAGGGAGAAATCCCTGCTATAGAACTGGTGACCATACCAGGTCGATCCCACAGGATCCCTAGGTCTAATTTTTCAAAATTTCAATTTTTAGTTTAGTTTTTTTCTTAGTTTATTTTTCTATTAAAATATAGCTTAGATATTTGTTTCTTTGCATTTATAGTTACTACTGAGCCTCCTCAAGCCCAATCCGAGCCCATTTGGCCATAGTACCAGTTACTATTGGCCATTCTGTGATTTGCAAATCACTCAACTACGCAAAAATGACCAAACCAAAATTTTGAAAATTCACCTATGTTCGGGCTCATTTTCTGCCCAAATAGTTGATCCATTTGAAAATATTCCTAAGGTTAGGGTAAAAGGGCCCGTTTTTGAAGTGGGTTTTGAACCATTTGAGGTAATTCCTCATGGTTTGATCACAATCCACTTCGCAAAAGCAAGACCTTTACAGGTGTGCAACCCATTTTTGGGCTTCACTGTTTGCTTTTATTGGGACTGTAGTGCGGCTCAGCCACCTCTGTCCATCCAAACTGTGTTTGTTTCTATTTCTATTTTTGTTTATGTCCATTTCATTTATAGAACAAAGGTTCAATGTGTAAATCAAAGTGTAAATCAATACTTAATGGGTTAATGAACATAGTCTGATTAAAACATACTTAAAATCAACATCTTGCCTAACCCTTCCTCCTCTACCTAGTCATCACCCTTCGAGGTATTTTGGGATAAGACAAAGGGCGAAGCTCATATAGTAATAGGGACTTCACCTAATATTTTTTGAAGCCACTAAAAATAGATGACTTGGAAGGTAGAGGGGGTAGAGAAGGAGGGATTCTCACGGCGCTCAACATCCTCCTTGTTGACCAACATTGCATCTGGAGGGTGACCTATGGATCTATGGATGGGCTTAGTCCCATTGCGTTGAGATCCCAGCACCTTCTCCTAGTTGAAAAGAAATATAGGTGTAAGGTAGTCACCTAGATAGGCTATCACGATTCAGGATTACAAATGGTACATGTCTAAAAAAATTTCTGATTACTATTTACTACTTTCATTCATAATGTTATGAAATCTGCAAAATATTCATAAACCATTTAAGCAGCCACTGAATATAACAGAAAAACAAAAGGCATACACACCATACCATATAAATCAACCCAACTTAGTTCATGACGCTGAGTGAGCCAGTAAACTTTACAATTTACACTAAGTCAAAAATCTGCAGTCTTTGAGGACATAAGTCCTTGACTTCCTTAACCGTGGGAAGTACTTGGGCTCAGCCCAGAAACTCATTGTGAGGAGTACCACGAGAACCCCAAAGTAGTTGGTCACTGAGAGGAACTACCAAGCGAAATGCATAATGACCCCCACCGATTAAGTAGCACTCCCATGAGGAAAAATCCAAGCGCCTACCTGCAGCCAATAGGAAGCCATTGAAACCGGCGTCCAAAAATCATTACCACCAGTTTGATATACAAATTTGACACGATTCATCCCTCACGCTCTTCCTCATGCCTAAGAGGAAAACCACCACAGTTTGGGTCATTAAACCAACATCATCAAGACCATTCTCGATGACCTCCCACACCATCAGAAGGCCACACATCCTCTGATTTAGATTCAGACCCATATTAGCCATTTTCTAGCATAGCAATTGTTAGTGGGCCCATGTCCACACCAGAAACTATCACCAACAACCCTGCAGGTGGCCCCAACATGGTTATGCAAACCATCATAAGTCACCTGGTTCATGTGGCAAAAATCTTCAAGCCACTCGGTGTGTCCTTGGGGGCAAGTCTCGAGTCAAGGCTGTCACCTTGTTCTTGACTCCTCCGTTTAGGCTCAACTCCTAACGAAGCCAAGGGGGGTAGACCCTATTAACTTACTAAGGATGATTTCTTAGTGTGACGATGTTAAACATAATCAGTTACTTAGGAGTTTGAATATTTTAACTATAGACAATTAAATATGACGAGATGCGAAAATAAACACACGGAAGCACAAAGCTTATACACAATATATATATGAAGCAAAAATGACCAGTGCCTTAAAATGGGGTCAAAAATATAATCAATATGCTTGCATGTGCTTGGAGTAAATTTTGTGCGATTGCATCTTGGTATGTTTTAAGTTAAATGTGAAGTATGAGTTGATTAAATTAGGCAAAGGGGGACTCCAGATATACCCGAGAGTACTTGGAGTATGTCCAAAAATAAACCTTTACGGCTACCCGCAAGGAATATGTGGGCTGAAATGGAGTCTCTGGGGCTATTGTTCATAATGCACCCATTAGGGTGTGACAGAGATCGGTGCCCCGAGGTCACTTTTCAGTAGGTTCCCGCTTCCTTTGGGTATTTTGCCACCGTAAAGGTTTGATCGAGGTGTTGTATTTTCACCTGATGGTTTGTCAGTTGGGGAGAGTGAATCCTAATTATACTAGTCACCCAAGTGCTTTTGATACAGCTTGACTGATCGGATGAACCACAGCCAAGTCCAGAGCATACACACTGGAGTCTTGTAAATTTTAATAAGTTTTTAAAAGCTGTGTTCTTGTTTAAAAGAAAAGCCTCCAAGAACCTCTTTCGATCCAAGTGGATCTCAATCAGGGAATCGAGGAGGGGTTAATTTTAAAGTTGCTGATAAACAAAAGATGAAAAATAAAACAACTACACAAATCTGGTTTTCTGATTAATCCTACCACAAATCTCTTTCCCCTTTCGGGTCACTCGAGAAATCGTGGGATAAGTATTATTACTTTGAAAAAGTAAGATATGGAGTATGGAATTAATAACAAGATCAAGTATACTACCCTTCAAATCAGATCAATTCTAGTAAAAAATAAATAAGCAGAAAACGACGAAAATGGCACCGACGCGAACCCCCCCAGGGGGGATGGGGAATGGGCTTGAAAGAGCCTATTCCAAAGGAAATTTTATTTATTATTGGTTACAATATCAGAGGACTGATATATCAGTTCTTTTTGGTCCTTATACAGGTTTAAACCAAGATCTTACAGTTATACAAAAATTTTAAGAATTTTGTGACAAAAGGGAGACCCCTGGGGGGATTTGAGCGCTCCAAAAGCCACTTTGGACAGCCGATTCCATTCTTATCTGTCAGAAATGCTAAAGGAAATAAAACATGTTAGAATAACAAATTCCCAAAAGAACTTTAAGAGTACCTTTGGGTCAGCCTACTTTATCTCAAAAAGTAATGAAATTGAACTAGCTAAATTGGCGAAAAAAGGAACCAAGGAAAGCAAGCTTTCCTTGGGATCTTGGCTTGCTGTTTGTGCAGCCAATTAAATGCACTGATATTGCATAATATTGAATTTTATCGTTCAGCAAATGAAACTACCTTAACAGCAAGCTATGGATTTTCACTAAATTGCTTGCGAAAATAAGGTACTTTTAGCTAGATCTCTTGAAATTGAACTTTAGGTGCAAAAAAAAACTAAGATATAGACTTTGGGAGGGATCTTACTGATCATATATATGTGTATTTTTCTTAAAGAGATAGATCAGAGTAATAAGAAACCTTTAAAGTAACCAGTTTGAGGAAAGTTTAATAATTTTTAAAGGAGAGAAAGGGGAAGAAAGGTGCTTGTTGTTGAAGCAAATCTGCAGAGGAAACTTGGTAGTGAAGCACCGATGGGCACGATCTTAGTAATATCTACTGGAAATCAATGGAATCAAACCTAAACCATATATCTTCCAGCCACGACAAACCTGTAAGCTACAACACAACTCCTGCAAACAGAACTATCAGATCTGAAGATACATAGGAGAAATGGATGATACAGTATGCAAATAACCTTATTTAACATACAGGTATTAAATCATTCAAAAATATGCAGCAAATAGAAAGTAAGTAATCTTACTTACAATGATCTATCCATATGATTTCAGAAACCATTCAGGCAGACAATAATTAAGTGCAAGAAATTGGAAAAATAGCAGTTTCACCTTGAATGCAGCATGACAATGACAATCCACACATGAAAGGTACTCCACAATTGAGCCTCCAAAGATTCTCTTTATTTCAACAAATGAAGATCAGTACATAGTTTACAATGGAAATCCCTTCAGTCCAGCTCTAACTAACTCGGAAGAGGGAGCCTCAAGCAGGATTTATACAATTTGCAGGCCATCCAGCCCAGGGGGGGCACAATTCCTCATGGAATCAAGTGAAATCAACTGATGGAGAGTTCATCAATGCAGAATTGGGGCTGAACTGAGCCTACTTGTCAACCGGGGGCCTGATCTGGCTGACACATCGGCCCAAAACTCATCCAGATGAGCCAAAACGTGTTGAGAAGAGAGGGAGGGTGAAATTCCCCATAAGGATGCTCAAGATCAACTCTGGATCTGATTTGATCACCTCCTTTAGTCAAGGATTCGTCAGATCCAGTCAATCTGCTTCAGATCTGACTGATTTCAATGAAATGGGCTGAAAATCCACTGATTTATTGATTTTGGATTTGCTCCATTATTCATCAATTTATTAATTAAAATAATCAATAATTGATTTTTGGGGCTTTCTGACCCGAGTGATGGAAAATCACTCAAAACTAGGAAATAGTGGGTACATGGGTTTACATGGTGCTCTTAGCTTGAAAATGAGCACCTACATGGCTGAAACCAATTATTTGGCCCGCTTTTATTACAAAATCAATTTTTCCAATTAAACTATTAAAAAATAGCCTAAGTTTTGGAAAAATTAAAATTTAATAAAAAACACTGAAAAGACTAAAATATTGAAAAATTGAAAAACACCTAGGGGGACTTAGACATGTTCATATGACTCAAAAATGATGTCTAGCATGTTTATACATTGACACATAGACTCTAATAACCTCAATAGGCCTAAATGCCAAGCCGACCACCCCAACTTTGGAGGTATGGAGTGAAAAACTCAGAAATTATCAGCCGTTTGTTCAACAACCAATAATAACCAAGGGAAAAAACACCTTGGGCTGATCAGATTGAAAAATAAAGTCTAAGAGACCGAGTCTTTTACATACACTATCATGCTAGAACATTTATTACAATTCCCCCATGGGGTATGAACATGTGATATGATACAACAAGCACTTCCCAGAAGTACTTCCAAAGGTCTTTTTGAAGTCTGAACAAGTTAACCTTGTCCGGTTCACTGGGCTCACTTGATAAAAACCACTAAGTACAACTTAGGTGGTAACATTCTTGCTCCAATTGTGGTACGTGTGCTCGATCTGGTCTTTAAGGCAAGGAGAGGATACGAGAACACCAGAATATCTGGTTGATATACCCTGTAAAAACATCTCAACTTGACAAGAAAAACCTCAGTAGCACAAGTTTTATAAAAAACCAAATGAACCATTAAGCTGATTTATTTAAACAAAATAAATGTAACTAAATAAAAGAAGTAAAGTTTTATTGTCACTAAGTATAAAATAGAAATGCAGAAAGTAAATGCTCTCTTTCAAGGAGCTTATTTTCCTACTCTAAGCATGATATAAAAAGGGTTAAGTGTAATCAGAAATCCAGTGTAACCACCTAAGCATTTTATTAACATAAAAAAAAATTTCCTTGTCTTCGATTACCAGCCAAAGTAAGGATACCTTATTCAGAAAATGCAAACCTGCGTGATGATTCATGATGGGTGGGATGGATGGGAGATCATAGGCATGAACAATGTCATAAAAATTCTTCCCAAACTTGTATGTGCTCATGCAGGCTGCTTCTATCCATGACTGGTTAGGACTGATATACCAATCAGAACGATGAGGTAAACTGACTACATCATCATACTGATCATCGGGGCTTATCAAATGATAACTCGTTGCACAAGCCCCAAGTAGCTCCAAATCATAAGGAACCTCTATATGTGAAAAAGATGGCTGAGACTGATTTTCCATTGACTGCATCACATCTGACTTTTCACAATATTGTTTCTCAATGTCTTCATTGCTAATACCCTTGTGCGGCTCTACATGGTATGATTTTGAATGATCACATGAAAATTCTGAATGTTCCTCTTCCATACTAAGGTTTTCCCAGGCATCTAGATCTGTGCTTTCCTCTATGTATGTATTGTAGATTGGACTTCCACAAATTTTTGAATAAACACTCCCATTGTTGGACATATCATGGATGGGATTCTTCATAATATTTTTACCAGTTGGATTATCTATGAAATTCCAATAGTCATCACTCCCATCCATGTCATATGTGGGGGACTCTTCATCCATGGCATTATGCTCCTGCCTATCCATGTCTTCCTTTTATTCATAACAATATTCTTTAGATAAAATGTTACAAGGAAATAAGCTTTCCAAACCTTCCTCAACATGAGGAGAACAAGGTCTAGTGTCACCACACATTGTAGTGATCTTATCATAGGTTTCTTTATGGGCTTCTGCTATGATATCATGAAGAGGATCTTCAATCTTATCTTCAATCAAGGAAATTTTTTGGACATATTCAATGGGATCACTTAGTATGTGTTGCTCAGTGGATTTCTCTAGAGGGATTTTTGGAAAGGTATCAGCATTGCAACACACTTGAGAATACACCAAATCTTCAATGTCTTCAGCTATGGTGACATGAGGAGATTCTTCAACAATGTGTTCCATCATGGGCTCCTCCTGGAGCTCTTCAATATGATCATCTTGGATTTTCCCTTCCTCAGAATCTTGCTCTGTATTGGGAGATACCTCATTTTCTTTAAGAAGACGCTTGATTTCTTCATTTCTTAAATAACCTATAGGATGCTTTTTTATGGGAGTATCATGGACTTCCTCTTTACTTAAATGTTCAAGAAGTGATTCCAAGTCTTCAATACTTTGTATCATGGAAAAAGGTCCATCATATGTTTCCGTGTGATACTCTGTCCCAGATAGGTAGAAGGTACAGATCTTTTCAAGGAGCCTTTTTAAACCATTCATACTACCCCTACCATCATGCCACTGCTCTAAAAACATCCAAAGGAAGCTTGGAAAAGAAGTTATACATTTATCAGGAAGGCCTTGATAGAACCAATAACAAGCCTCACCCCGAAAAGTACTAGCAAACATTTGCATCATATCGTCTTCATGAAAAATATTGAAGTCAACAATCAACTGAAGGAAAGATTTGACATGCCAGATGGCTGAGTCACCGTAATCTCCATAAAAATTTGGAAGCCAGTTATATGCATCCGTCAAACCATCACAACAGTTAGGAAAACCCAGGATGTTTGAGAAATCGATAGGTTGAAACCTTAAGGCTAACTGGGCACCAAATTTCTCCTCTAATTCATCCAAAATAGTATCCATTTGATATAATGATTAAACCTTGTACTGACAAGGTGGAACTGTCATGTGATGAGCTTTAAAGGTTTTAACATGTCGCATGGGCTCATCTACACACAACAAAACTTCACAAGTTTATGAGATAACAGGGTTTTATCCCTTCAATGGAGTCGCCATGTGAAAAAGAAAAATAAGCATTTATAAATCTTTTCACAAAAATTATTTTTTGCTTTTCTTTGTAAAAATAAAACTGGAAAAAAATCAGTGGAGTTGCCCGATGAAAATTAAAGATCTACTCTAAGAATTCATCAAACAAAGCAAAAACAAAAAGGAAGAAAACAAAAGTCGTACTCGGGAATAAAAATATTTATCCCCGGCAACAGTGCCAAAAAGTGTTGCCGCCTTTCACACACCTGGGTCACGTGGCAGAAATCTTCAAGCCACTCGGTGTGTCCTTGGGGGAAAGTCTCGAGTCAAGGCTATCACCTTGTTCTTGACTCCTCTGTTTAGGCTCAACTCCTAACGAATCCAAGGGGGGTAGACCCTATTAAGTTACTAAGGATGATTTCTTAGTGTGATGATGTTAAACTGAATCAGTTACTTAGGAGTTTGAATATTTTAACTATAGACAATTAAAGATGACGAGATGCGGAAATAAACACACGGAAGCACAAAGCTGATACACAATATATATATGAAGCAAAAATGACTAGTGCCTTAAAATGGAGTCAAAAATATAATCAATATGCTTGCATGTGCTTGGAGTGAATTTTTTGCGATTGCATCTTGGTATGTTTTAAGTTAAATGTGAAGTATGAGTTGATTAAATTAGGCAAAGGGGGACTCCAGATATACCCGAGAGTACTTGGAGTATGTCCAAAAATAAACCTTTATGGCTACCCGCAAGGAATATATGGGCTGAAATGGAGTCTCTGGGGCTATTTTTCGTAACGTACCCATTAGAGTGTGACAGAGATCGGTGCCCCGAGGTCACTTTTCAGTAGGTTCCCGCTTCCTTTGGGTATTTTGCCACCGTAAAGGTTTGATCGAGGTGTTGGATTTTCACCTGATGGTTTGTCAGTTGGGGAGAGTGAATCCTAATTATACTAGTCACCCAAGTGCTTTTGATACAGCTTGACTGATCGAACGAACCACAGCCAAGTGCAGAGCATACACACTGGAGTCTTGTAAATTTTAATAAGTTTTTAAAAGATGTGTTCTTGTTTAAAAGAAAAGCCTCCAAGAACCTCCTTCGATCCAAGTGGATCTAAATCGGGGAATCGATGAGGGGTTAATTTTAAATTTGTTTATAAACAAAAGATGAAAAATAAAACAACTACACAAATCTGGTTTTCTGATTAATCCTACCACGAATCTCTTTCCCCTTTCGAGTCACTCGGGAAATCATGGGGTAAGTATTATGATTACTTTAAAAAAGTAAGATATGGAGTATGGAATTAATAACAATATCAAGTATACTACCCTGCAAATTAGATCAATTCTAGTAAAAAGGAAATAAGCAGAAAACGACGAAAATGGCACCGACACGAATCCCCCCAGGGGGGATGGGGAATGGGATTGAAATAGCCTATTCCAAAGGAAATTTTATTTATTATTGGTTACAATATCAGAGGACTGATATATCAGTTCTTCTTGGTCCTTATACAGGCTGAAACCAAGATCTTATAGTTATACAAAAATTTTAAGAATTTTGTGACAAAAGGGAGACCCCTGGGGGGATTTGAGCGCTCCAAAATCCACTTTGGACAGCCGATTCTGTTCTTCTGTGTCAGACCTGCTAAAGGACATAAATCATGTTAGAATAAAAAATTCCCAAAATCACTTTAAGAGTACCTTTGGGTCAACCTACTTTATCTCAAAAAGTAATGAAATTGAACTAGCTAAATTGACGAAAAAAGGAACCAAGGAAAGAAAGATTTCCTTGGGATCTTGGCTTGCTGTTTGTGCAGCCAATTAAATGCACTGATATTTCAGAATATTGAATTTTATCGTTCAGCAAATGAAACTACCTTAACAGCAAGCTATGAATTTTCACTAAATTGCTTGCGAAAATAAGGTACTTTTAGCTAGATCTCTTGAAATTGAACTTTAGGTGCAAAACAAAACTAAGATATAGAATTTGGGAGTGATATTACTGATCAGATCTATGTGTATTTTTCTTAAAGAGATAGATCAGAGTAATAGGAAACCTTTAAAGTAACCAGTTTGAGGAAAGTTTAATAATTTTTAAAGGAGAGAAAGGGGAAGAAAGGTGCTTGTTGTTGAACCAAATCTGCAGAGGAAACTTGGTAGTGAAGCACCGAGGGGCATGATATTAGCAATCTCTGCTAGAAATCAATGGAATCAAACCTGAACCATAGATCTTCCAGCCACGGGAAACCTGTAAGATACAACACAACTCCTGCAAACAGAACTATCAGATCTGAAGATACATATGAGAAAGGGATGATACAATATGCAAATAACCTTATTTAACATACAAGTATTAACTCATTCAAACATATGCATCAAATAGAAAGTAAGTAAGCTTACTTACAATGATCTATCCCTATGATTTCAGAAACCATTCAAGCAGACAATAATTAAATGCAAGAAATTGGAAAAATAGCAGTTTCACCTCGAATGCAGCATGACAATGACAATCCACACATGAAAGGTACTCCACAATTGAGCCTCCAAAGCTTCTCTTTATTTCAACAAATGAAGGTCAATACATAGTTTACAATGGCAAGCCCTTCAGTCTAGCTCTAAATAACTCCGAAGAGGGAGCCTCAAGCAGGATTTATACAATTTGCAGACCATCCAGCCCAGGGGGGTGCAATTCCTCATGGAATCAAGTGAAATCAATTGATGGAGAGTTCATCAATGCAGAACTCGGGCTGAACTAAGCCTACTTGTCAACCGGGGGCCTGATCTGGCTGACACATCAACCTATACATTGACACATAGACTCTAATAACCTCAATAGGCCTAAATGCCAAGCCGACCACCCCAACTTTGGAGGTATGGAGTGAAAAACTCAGAAATTATCAGTCGTTTGTTCAACAAATAATAATAACCAAGGGAAAAAACAACCCGGGCTGATCGGATTGACAAATAAAGTCTAAGATACTGAGTCTTTTACAGACACTATCATGCTATAAAATTTATTACAATTCCCCCATGGGGTATGAACATGTGATATGATACAACAAGCACTTCCTAGAAGTACTTCCAAAGGTCTTTTTGAAGTCCAAACAAATTAACACTGTCGAGTTCACTGGGCTCACTTGATAAAAACCACTAAGTACAACTTAGGTGGTAACACTCATCAAACAACATCGTAGATGATTCGATCAGGATAAGACTATTCCAATGCACCCTCATAGGTGCTACATTCAAGTGGTACATTGAGATACCACAAGCCAAGTACCCAATTTTCAACTCCTTGGATTTCATGTTCCTGCAATATTTCCAACTCCCCATCAGATTGACGAAGGGGTGGAGATCTAGTTACCTTGCCACCAAAATACTGCAACCCACATAACTAACCACATCCATGAGTGGAGGTGAAGTCGTAGTTTGTGTAAGATCCAACTTGATGACAGGATCTTCCTGGATTGGTTCCTTCAAATATTTCTCCCACCTATAGCAAAGGACATCGCATCTGAACGTCCCCAATCCAAAGAGGAGGCCATCCTAAAAGCCCAGTAGTTTGATATGATCTATGCACAGTCTGGATACCTTTACACTGTCATTCCAGACAATCCTCGCGTAGGAACCTCCTACCAGGATGCACCAGGGGCATCCCATGCTATAGATGGCATTATAGGCTCGGTCTCCCACCAACCACAGTATTGTTCGACACCACCTACAATACTACCACAACCAAGCAACACTACTAGTGTTGCCTACCAAAACTAAACTCCGGACTATGCAAGAATGATGTCCCAGTCTGGAGTGACAACATCTTACGCACAACCTATGCCACTGCAGTAGGCCCAGGCCTTGGCTTGGGAAACACAGCAATATGCGGAACAAATTCCCACATTTGTGGCACCACCACCCACCCAAATCTACTATGCACCACTAGTGCAAGCGGTTCAAACCCCCGCCCTTGCTCCACCCACTCCATTGGGACAAGTGTTTGCACAACAAAACCATCCCAACCATCCAGCCCCCAATAATCAACAAGGGAAAGCTAGGGATAATTGACCCTGGAACCAAGGCAACAATCAATCGTAGGGAGGCGGTCAACAACCAAACCCTCCCAACAATGCCGCGACAAACTAGCCAGCCCAAAATCCTCCACGACCAAATTCATCGAGACGCAACTCCCCATTGCATACAAATGAACCATGCACACTCTGTGAGGTCTACAGGAACTACACATTCGAGTGTCCCTTCATGGGTCATGCTAAGCAGGCCATTAGGAATGAGGTTCAACATGCCACCAACACAACAGACCAAGTCCAACCCAACCTGTCACCACAAGGACCTCCTAGTATGGTTCTCCAAAACCCATTACCAGTCCAAGGATTTGTGGCAACCGCACCCCCTCCCCAACCCAATCCCAACACTCCAGGGGCACCTCCCACGGAAAAAATAGGTGTCCACCACTTGCTAACTATGACAACTTAATAGGTCAATCTACAAACTAGACAAAATCAGTATGGAACCAACACCGAACCCACTGACACATCAGCAGCATCTACGTCTAAAAAGGTCAATGCACCTCTTTAGTTACCACCTTTTCCATTCCCCCCCATACACCAGGTTGCCAACAATGCCACGACTAGAGCTCCTTTCAGCTACAGCATAGTGGATGATTTGGCCCAAACACCTACTGCCATTTCCACTCTTGAGGTACTCAAAACTTTCCCAATGCAGCAAAAAGACTTACTAGCTGCCCTTGGGGTCATAGACCCCTTTGACTCCAAGTTGATCACATTTGACACGGAGAATGGAGAACCGTGAATGCCATCAACCATTGCCTTTCAAATCTCAGTGTCTATCCAAAATTTGGTCGTGCACCGGTGCATAGTGGATGAGGGGGCATCGACGTGCGTTATGTCTACACTAGTCTGGAAGAAAATTGTATCCCTAATTCTGTAACCATCCTCCAAAACTATGCATTCTTATGATGACCATCCCACTAAAGCCCAAGGAATCCTCCCCCATGTCCCCATCATATTAGTCGAGAAGACAGTTTTGATTCACATAGAGGTTGTCAACACTTAATTGGACTATAACCTTCTCCTCAGAAGAAGTTATATGTATACCATGAGAGTTGTCACATCAACTGTCTTCTGTCTCATGATGTTCCCCCATGAAGGGAAAATCATGACGGTTGACCAATTGACTTATCACGATCCGTAAGGGCTAATGGCACCCGCCAATGTTATCCCTACGATCAACACCATTGATCTGCAAGGGATGAACACACACTCCAATGTTATCCCTACGGTCAACACCATGGTTGAAAACACACCAGCCTCCCCATTGTTGAATGTGGGCCCAAGGTTTTTTGCTGATACCACCATGATGACTTCTTTCCCCTTAGTGTCACCACCACCGACACCAAACGAGACTGCAGACTTGTGCATGCTCTCATCCAGCACTGCTGCACCCAAACAACAATCGCAGCTGCAACCTTAATCGCAACCATAACACCACCCGTAGCCATAGCATTACGTGCAACTGCAACCACAACCTCGTCCCCACATACAACCATTAGGGAGTTATCTAGGATCCTCTGCAGTCCATACAATTCCCTTCCTCTTTCCCCCGCCTGGTGTCATGAGCAAGCCAGTAATGGCCACCCTAAACCTACCCAACTTTACATTAGGAATTCTCGTGTGGTATCTTGATCCACCAACTCAACCACCAATGCCCCAGGTGGTATTAACCCCTAGCAAACCCATTGTGGTCGAGTCTCATCCTCCAGCCAGCCTGCAAAAACCAACCGCTGCACCCGCACCGTCCCACCCAAAAAGGGCCAGGGGAAAGAATGCGAAAGCTACCACAGAACCTCGACAAATCCTGCCTTGTGTTGTCTGCGAAGAATAGGGCCATCTAACTCAGAATTTCCCTGAGATTCCAATGATCCATGCACATTTGGATGCCATGGATAAAACTAAAAACCTCCCCGTGGTTGAACTTCCAAGCGCGCCAATAGTGAGAAACAAGTCATTGAGAAGAAACCATGCTTGCGCCCTTTGTGGACTGTATGGACACTATTCTCACCACTGTCAAGACTTGCTCGAGTTCCAAATGGATTTAGCCGACCTCCGTCAACATTCCCTTCAATCCGAGATCACCTTGATAGAATAATTTCACCCCCCACCTCCTTCTTTGGAAACCATGTCCATTTACATGATGTCCAGTTCTACCGACCCGCTCGTATCCACCTCCAACGAGGATCCATCAGACTTGTCTCTTCGTTGCTTCTACAATGATGAGGAGATAATTGAAGCCTTAACCTCCCTGGAATACCCATGGGATGACATGCACCATTTATCATTCTTCCTCCTCGAAGAACTTGTGTCGCAGTCTGACCAGTTTTCCGTGTAAGCCAAAGATTTCATTCATGGGAAATTCGACTGGTTCAAAAACCCCATTCCGATAAAAGACACCTTCGAAGAAGCAAACATGTCCAACATCTTGCCAACCATCAAAATCAACATCTCAACCAACCCTAAGGTTGTTGAAGAAATCATTTTGGGGGGATCTTGCTCCCTGGAAGAAGTCGTTGCCTACAAAGATCTCTTCCAAGAATTCCACGACATCTTTACCTGGTCCTACACTAAAATGCGTGGGTTGGATCCATCCATCATGGAACACCACATCGACACATGGCCCAATGTGGCCCCCGTACGCCAAAAGCAATGACTGAATCACCCTTCGAAAGAGGCCGTGGTCAAAGCTGAGATAGAGAGGTTGTGCACAACCGACTTCATTTACCCCATTGCCTACACCACTTGGGTTTCTAATCCTATTCTTGTGAATAAAAAACAGGGTACCATCCACTTTTGCATAGACTTCCATGATCCCAATGAGGAGTGTCCCAAATACAACTTCCCAAAACCCTTCATTGATCAGATTATCAATGCATGCGCTGGACATGAGGTCTTTTCCTTCATGGATGGGTTTTCTGAATATAACCAAATCCAGATCTGGAAAGAAGATCATTACAACACTACATTCTCAACCCCGTGGGGCACATTCACCTTTCGAGTAATGCCCTTTGTTCTGAAGAATGCTGAAGCCACCTTCCAACATGGTATGACACACTGCTTCCGTGACCTCATCCACATCATGTTGGTATATCTTGACAACCTCATTGCGTGGTCACAGAAGCAAGCACAACACATAGAAAACTTGTGGAAAACCTTCCTTCGGTGTCATAAGTATAGGATCCGCTTGAACCCTTTCAAGTGTGTTTTTTGTGTCCCAACGAACCATCTCCTAGGGTTCATTGTGTCACACAAAGGAATGACCGCTGATCCCCTGGAAATCCAAACCACTTTCCCTCTAACGTCACCTCTTTAAGTGACGTGTAGTTCATCTTGCAATATAGTCTTGTCCCTTTTTTCTTTTACAAATTTTTTACCACAAATCAAAAACCCCCCATTTAGGGGCAGCATCATTAGCTGTTGGTTCAAAGTCACCCAGAACCTGTTTGAGACACCCCTCACACCTCCGGGCCCAAATTTCTATCTCCTTATGAGACCATTGTCTCATGTTTAACAACCAAATTTTAGGACTGCTTCCCAAGAGTTACCTCGATTTATGAGCCACAGCATGATGATGCAAGTGTCTGCAAACCTATACTTGCATCACACTTTCCTACCGCTACTCATGCAAGTTCTCGGGCCACCGCCCGTAAGGAATTTCATTTTTATTTTAAGCATATAGTCGTCTACTTCATCCACTGCACCTTATGCGGATCACCGGACCATTGCCCGGAAAAGGGGTCATTTCCTTTGCATGCGTTTGGCATATAACTGCCTATGGACTTGCACTCACATCACATGTTGTCAAGTCTGTCCACCACAATTCACACATGACTCTCTTGACCTCTGTCCGAGAGCCACCTTGGTTTGCATGCCTCTTCCACACAGACTTGCATGCCTCTGTTATGATCTATCTTGTGCATGTATTGGTATGTTTGAAGGCCATCTACTCTGTCCATACTGTGCATATGACCCTTTTGATCACTGTCCACCGTCCTGACATGTGGCACTGCCTATGCCACCGTAATCGGTTGACCATACTAGAGTTTCCTTTAAGCTCTTTTCTGACTCCTAAAAGAATGAAAAAATTATCGAGCACAACTGCTTCCTTTCCTGCTCATTAAAGTATAGGAAAGGGCATCTACATTGTCTCGTTTACCTCCTTTTGCAGACTATGTAGACCATCAAATGAAAAGGACCACCTTGGCATATTCAAGCCAAGACCATTCCCCTATGCATACTTGTATGCTTTCTCGGGAAGAGGGGATGCACTTTATGAAAAAACTCACCATGGGTTGTCGTTAATCTCTTTTCTATCCTTCTCATCAAGGAAATATCACTGAGAAAACTTGGTTTGTTCATGCTCATAAAATTATTTGAATGACCATCCAATTAGTATAGGTTTAACCTTTTCCAGCCTAACTGGACTACCAACGGTAAAGAAGTCTCCCATCCCCTAAAAAAGGATGGGTGAGCTCTCCTGTGCATACTTTTATCCTTTTTTGGGTACAGGAGACGACCAATGAAAATATCCCCCACTGGATTCTTCTTCATGCTTTCGGGCTCTTGAAAATTGAAAGCACCATCGAACATTTACTTTCTTGGGGTCACCAAAAATCCATGATATCATACCACAATGGTGTCTCTAGATTCCACCCCACAGAAAATAGCTTGGCAGCACTCCAACTTTGGGTCACCTTTGTTCAGAGTACTCTACAATGGATCCCATCAATACCAAAAGTATCTACCTCCCCCAAGTATTTCCCTTCTGCAGTGACATTCCCGGTATTACAGCTATGATCCCATTCCCATGAGTCAGTTTCATTCACTACCTGGTTCACCCTATTCTCATACTCTGAACAAAAGAATTTTGAGTCTACTACACTCCCCCTACCCTTGTTCAACTCTTTCCCTCCCCTGCCCCCCCATTCAGTGGTTCAATCTGCAAATTGTCTCACATCTTTCGGTTATCTCCCTCGTGCTTCTGGTCAAGGAAACATCATTTCCTTGACTGGGGGCAGGTCTCCCTCTGTCGATGACAACACACATATTCCAGAGGATAGACCCAGAGGTCCCTGTATCTTGGTTTTGTTAACCTCATTGATGATTTCCTTGGACCACTTGAGAGGAGTACTTAGTGCCTCTCGGGATGGTTGTTTCTCACATGCTCGAATCCAACTACATCATCGCATCGTTGATATTCATACAAGGTATAGGTCCATGCAGTATTTGGTCAAAGACCTCGAATGTCACCTGACTCTAGCACATTGATGAGTCTATTCAAGGGACCTAAATAGGTTTATGTCCCTTGTGATTTTCGGGTTGCGTTGGAGATAGTGTTCAGAAGCCCTATCAGCGCTTCTATATAGATTTATGGTTGATGCAGCATACTTGTACCACAGAGACTTTGACTCTCCATCAGTGAGTCCATACATCTATATACCGTCCCAGATCGAGCAGACTATCAGTCATGTAGATATAGCATTCCATAAGAATGCCATGGGTCCAATGTAGTAGTTCTTCAGATCAGTATTGTATTCAACATCGCATTAAGGAAACCACTATGTATAATCAGTTGTATATGATCGGCTCTTGTATTTTAGAGCATAGATCACATTATTCTTTTGACATTGTCATGAGCATGGGGATTCCTGCCTCATCCATATACATGTCACACATTATTTGTATATCACCCATTGATGGGAACGATATTAATACAAAAACCAAAAGGCACCATGTCCCAGCCCAGGATGCACCGCCTCTCCAGAGAAATTCCTATGATGTCCGTTAGCCATACAATGAGCTCCTACCCTCACACATCAGGGGGTAATTTGTTAACCCAAAAAATCCCTCACTCAGCTCTACATGGCCTACACCACCCAAGAACACCCATGCACGACCCTCATTTCACCCCATTGGACCCCCACACCCTCAAAAATGCTTAAGAATGAGCAAAAGGGCTTAAAAACCCCTAAAAAGAGCCTAAATAGCTCTCTCAGGGGCTAAAGCCTCCAAAAAGGGGCTAAAACCCCTCAAAGGAGCTAAAACCCCCAAAAGGAGCTAAAGATAGGGTGGAAGGGGCTAAAAGCCCAAAAAAGGGTAAAGCCCCAACTAGGGGCTTAAAACCCTAAAAAGCCCCAAAAAAGCTATAAATAGAGGGTTGGGGGTCACTCTCAAAACACTCCTCCCTTGCATACTGTTATGCTTCCCGATTGGATTCCTTGATACCATTTTCCTCTCAAGACACCCAGACTCGATCTCATCCATCTTCCCTTTAAGCTAGAGCTCCCCCATTGCTAAGAGAGGTGCTTCTCCAAGCTAGGGCATGGTGGCCCATTTCCACCAAAATAAGGTATAATTTTTGTTTTGTTTTGTTTATTTGAGTTTTACTAACATCTATTTGCTTGCAGGTTTATGGAGTAACATGTTCTTGTAGGTCTCCATTGTTGTATGCAGGGTCTCGAAGGTCTTTAACCCATAACCTTTTGTGAAGAGGGATTTCATTTTTCTTTGATTTTTGTTATGTATTTTAGTTCTATTTATTTGTATTTTCATCCACCACCAGGAACCTATCCTTCCATCCTATATATGGACGGTAGCCATTCCTACCCTATAGAAAAGGAGAAATCCCTGCTACAAAGATTACCACTGGTTTCTCTCCATATCAGCTTGTACATGGGTTGGAGTCAGTTTTACTGGTTGAATGTGAAACCCCTTCTCTGAAGCTAGCTGTAGAGCTTTTACCTGACAATTCCGCATTGGAAGAGTGTTTGGTCCACTTAGAGCAGCTCGATGAGCAGCATCGAGATGCCTTAGTGGCTATAGAGGTTAAAAAGCATTGCATCAAGGTCCAGTATGATAAGTCTATCCGTCCAAGGAGGTTTAATGAAGGTGACTTGGTCCTTTTATGGGACCAAGATAAGGAGCCCTTGGGGGAAAGGAAATTTAATCCCATGTGGCATGGTCCTTACATGGTTAAACAAGTCTTAGAGAAAGGCACTTATGATCTTGTTGATTATGAAGGGACAACCTTGGCGGAGCCTAGAAATGGGCTCTATCTCAAAAAATACTATGCATGATCTTCAGCCAGGATTGATTGTTGTATATTATTGTATAGTTTTTCATTGCATAGTCAGGTTTCCTTATGGTGATCAGTTTTGTTGATTAGCTTTCATTTCTTATGGAAGATGTCGATGGAGTCTTCCGTTTACATAGGATTCGCTAATGGTGCTAGCCTCCACACTCAAAACTCATCTTCGGCTGCTTGGGTGATTTATGGTCGTACGGTTAAGTATTGTCTTCAGGAGGCATATGTTTACAGCCTTCTTCAAACAATGTTGTTGAATATAGTGCCATCATTGAGTTATTGCATGATGTCATTTCACATGGTGTTCATTCTCTTGAGGTACATCTTGATTCGCAATTAGTGGTTTAACAGCTTAATGGATTGTATCGTATTAGGGATCCAACATTATTACGAATATTCTTACATGTGAGATTTCTAGAATGAAAATTTGAGAATATAACATACATTCACTTTCCAAGAGTTTTTAATCAAGTTGTTGACTCATATGCTAACTATGTGTTAGATAGGCATCTGTTTCATAGACCATAAGCATATCACAAACATACATTTTACACACATGTAAATATAAATAAAATTGATCATCATAAAAGTTTTTTAATATCCAAAAAGTGATGTCATCATACATAAGTGTCATATACAAAATTGGGACTTCCAAGCCACCAAAATATAATACGCAGTCATACAAAAATGAATACACTCAGGTCTCTAAGCCTAAGGAGGAGGGGGGTTCTGATCATGATATAGCACTGCGCCTCTAGCTAGCCATCAAAAGAGTCAAACCCATGCTTGTGGTACACCAACCACCTGATGCTACATGGCCTCAAGTAAGTCCTTGACTTGTGCCATGGGTACCCTATGTGTCAAGCAAACGAAGTTTGTGTGGATGCTTTGGAGCGTCTACTCTGCATCCGCACCCATGATATCATCTCCTCTTCCCCTTCAGCAATGACAAGGGAAGCCTTCTGTCCACCATGGTCCTACATCTACATACACATGACAGGTTGTCACTATGTGTAGTCACACCAAAAATATGTCTTTTGAGTCAATATATCAAAACAAAAACAAAAAAATAATTCAAAACTTAAAAAGTGGGCTTGGGATTCTTTACCTATGTCGCCATAAGCTGCTCCTAGTAGTAGCGGCATATCCGAATCTCTACGGAAGTCTATCCCTACATAGGGGTAGTCGTCTATGGCGACGATCTGTATCCGCCACCATGGAAAGAAGTATGTTGGGTAGGGGTTAACCACTCTACCTTTTCCCATTCTGCACATGAAATTTTCCCAATGTGATTGGGATAGATATTGAACTCCATGTGGAACAATGTCCACCCTAGGGCTTATCCCTGGCACCCGCTCAAAGAATAGCGTGCTCAATATGCTGTCGAACCCAAATTTTCACACCCTTCCCATCTTGCAGTCACTGAGCTGTTGTTTCATGTTGCTCAACAGCGTTATACTCCAGTCATACACTGTAGGTCACATACACTCTACTACATAGAACATCATTGGCCATGAGGCCTGGTGGAGTGAAGCTAACCCTACAATCCTTCCTAATGCCAAAAGTATGGCCTTCAGCCCCATAATCTAGATAGAGTTTGTCAGGATTTGACTCACAACCATTTCTGTCTCTGAAAAGCAGTACACAGCTATGTACTCATCAATAGTTAGCCCAGCTCTTGGCCCACGATATCGGAGGTTCACAATCTCCTCGTCGGGATAAACCAGTGATAACGTAGATGTCCTCAACCTCAATACAAAGCGACATCCCGTCAATCTGAAATGTCTCAGATTATGGATCCCAGTAGTCCACCAGCAGCTGGAGTAGTCTTGGTTTGGCCCTCAAGCTGCCGAAACACCAAAACTTGTATAAACCACATGCCCGTACTGCTTGTTGGGCCATTATATCACCTTACACAGCCTCCTCCACATCACCATGCTCTCTTTCCCTCCACTTTAACACCATCCTGCACAAAAAACCAAATTTTTGATCAATTTTTTCCTTTAAAAACCTTGTTTGTGGCCCTATACACGACTGTTCTCAAAACAACCACGTATGTACGTGGGTTTTGGTGTTTTTTTCACTTATGGCAAGCCCTATATGCGAAAAAAGCCCGATTTCCACGTGGGCTGAAACGCACAAGTATGGATGGCTTAAAAAATAAAATGGACCATGAAAATTCAAAAAATTTGCATGAAATTGGAAGAGGAGGGCATGAGAATCTACTTGGATCAAACGGGGAGAGATTCTGTTGAACGATGCTCCCGAAATTCACTTCTGAAGGTCTGAGCTCAAATACACTATGTTGGGTAAAAAATTCAAATGATATGAAAATTTTTAAATTTTTTACTATTTATAGAAATTTTTTGAAATTTTTACCCACTTTCTATAGTTTTTGACCATTTTTTATTGTTTGAACTAATTTGATGATGTAGGAGTCTATTTTGAGTAGGGTTTGACCGTGGCTTTGATTCGTTCGTGCCTACTGCAGGTATTATCTCTAAACTGGCATATAGGTTAGGTTTCACATTCGTTTGCATTTTGCATAACCTTATGACCGTTTCATTTTAACCTTAGGTACGAACCCATTCCATCTTGTCATGAAACCTTCTTGTTGCTTTTAGAAGTGACATGTTGTGAATGATAGAGCTTTACCATACATGGGTACCTTAGTTAGATCTTTTTTTGCATATGGTGCCCATGCTGACATTTCTCCTTTAGGGTGTGGGAGTCCTTTGTATAATACCACCATGACTTTGAGCAAGAGCTCCATACTCCTCTTGACCTTTATGCTGCCCTTTTCCCCAAGACTCCCTTGTATGTTTCAAGATGTAATTGCATTATCATGAGTTTTGCTTGCCTTTTTCATCCTTATGCCAGCTTGCCTGACTTTGATTATCAACCATATAGCACGACCTTGTCTCATGTCTAGCCAAGCAGAGCTGTTTTATATATCTTTTGCAACCTGATTCCCCATTTTTCACTGGTAGGAGGCTTTCCCTCGAGTGCCTTTATCTTGCACATGTTTCCTTGCATTGAGAATAGGTATGTTCCACTACTTGGAACTATCTTTTTTTCCCTTTCACACTCATCTCCTCCTAGATTTGTAACTATAAAGAACTTTTATCCTTTTTCAAGCCTTTCAAAATATCTGAAAAAGTCCAAAAAAATATAAAAAAAAACAAAAATATGGATAGGAAAAGATGTTATCTTTGGCAGCAGTCGAGTCGTGTCGCCTTCGAAAAGAGCACTGTATATCACATTCGTTGGTTGGGTCAGTAGTTTGACTTTAGGAGTTGTACTCGTATCTCTGAGTTTATCTCCACTGGTTGGTTAAGATTCCAGTCACTATGGAGCCTTTGTCGATGCCTCATGTGTCGCAGAGATGTCCCAGTTTTGTATATTGAGTCTATGCTTCCTACATTTAGTCACCATTCTCCTTTATGCTCTTGTTAGAAGGAAGTTGAAGCCTGAGTCGACCATTCCTCAGTTGTCTTGACTTTTCATGTCGGCCATTCCCGATACTATTACTGGTTCGTGCACATCCTGTTCGAGTCCTTCCACATTATACAGCATTGTTGAGTACCTCGTGTTGGTTGATGGGGGATTCCTTAATGACCTCCTTCCAACGGATTTCATCCCATCGACTTCAGATCATTTATTCTAGGATAGGAGTTTAGAGTCATTTGAGTGCCTTGAGACTTACAATCATCAGTGGTAAGTTCTCTCACCATTGACAGTTTTGGGAATACATCAATTTCCACTGATCGATGGATTCTTCCAAGTGTTTGACCTCAACATATTTATTCACACATGTTAGATTGTGTTAGAATATAATCCGTCGGGATTATATATTGTAAATAAATAAAAATGAATAGTTATGTAGGAAGCCGAAAAGGCTGGGCGGAAGGTGAAACACAACCGTCACATGTAATATATAAATGTATGCATTAGCCATGAATAATATTGAATCGGTAGTTATTACCTATCAGTGGTATCAGAGCAGGTGCCTGCCATAACTCTTGCCTGTACAGTCTGCATTCTGCTACTATCTGCACCCTGGGCTTTCCTCAGTCTACAGATTGCATGCATTGGTGCATGCGCTGGCTGCTCTAACGTTTATGAGAGAAGCGACTTCTTTGTTTGAATAATTTCTTGTATTGAGAACTTGTAGTGCTGTATTTTGAGAATTGAAGACTGTTTTGAAGTATTCCTTGAGAGATGCAAAATTGTGGAGACAGTTTGCTTGCCAGACCTCCGTTTTCCCTTTTGTCAATTTGTTGCACAATTTTGAACATTTGCTACCAGAAAGCTTGAATTAAATTTTCTATATAACTAACCTGCATCAAGGATTCATTTTCTTGTTTGAGAGTGCTTCCACTCTGCTGTCTTAGGCTCTGCTGGACCGTCTCAGAGAATACGAAACCCTAAATTTATATCTTTTGATAGGATATACTGGACCGTCTCAATTAATACGAAACCCTAATTTTTGGATTTTCGTTAATGTATGGGACAAGTTCTTTGGTCGATTCTGCATTTTGTCTTCTTTGTTGGTAGGATGTTGTCTTCAGCAACATCTTTTAGCAGTTTAATATCCATTTTCAAAAAGAGAAAGGAAGGCGTGGAGTATCATGCGTATGACCTGCAAAGAGAATGAACATGCTACGTTAAGTGTTGAGGTGGTGCGACCGAATCTAAAGTTTATGTTGTGTGGTATAAGACTGCTGCGTGACTCCTCCATCTGAAGTTGAGAGCTATTTAAAGTTGCTGCGACCTATATTTTATGCTGCGTGGTATAAAATTGCTGTGTGGAGTCTTTCTGAAAACGTCTACAACAATTCTTAACCTAATTTATGCCCTATCAACTGCGTGGAGGCCCGTGAATGCTGTGTATTGCTGCTGCTGTGACAGAGTTGAAGATTGACATTATCAAATTGCGTGAATACTGAGCCTGTGCCTTCTGCATTGTGAAGACTGTGTTGGTGTGCCTGGTGTGACTGCGTTGTGAAGACTGTGAAGACACATTGTTGGATCTCTCTATCAGAGTGGCACAGCAGAAGCATGGTGTGGCTGTGTTGGAGTGGTATATTGTTGAAAGAATCACATCATAGCAGTGGTGGTGGTAAGACTGAGGTTTTGGAGAGTTTTGATTAGCCTAGCACTCCGGTGCCCACTTCTGAGTTCAAGTGATTTGGGGCACTTTCGTCTTTGTCAGCTTCAGCTACCAGGAAACAAAATGAGAGGATGCAGCTATCCATGCTATCAACCAGGTGTTATAAATTTTTAAGTTGAAGAACAGGATTGATTCGGTCATGTCAAATTGACTTGGTTTGATGGAAGTATCTTGTAATTTGAGTTCCGTGGCTGTTTACTATTAAGAGCTGAAGAAATTTTGTTTATTTCCAGAGCTTTTTGGATATATAGTATTTACATGAGAGCTGTATAAATGGATGTGGCAGGTATGATCTGCTTGATGCAAAGGCGTGACCAATAAAATGTTGTTGTAGAAGTGTATATTCAGAGCCTTTTTCAAGAGCGTGGAGACTACGAATACTGTTGGTGGAACGTGTAAAGACTCAGCCTGAATAAGCATTTTGAATTTGGAGCTGCATACTGCTGGAACGTGAACCAGAGAGCTGAGAAGACTGCTATGACCTCCAAGGTGACTACTATTTAAGTTTGAAGTGCTGCATAATTGTGTATGGTGCACTTACCATATAAACTGTACTGTTGCAAAATTGTTTTAGTTTGATGTAAATACTATGGCAGCGACATATACCTGCATAGTGAATAGAGCTTATTTCTAGCTAGTGCAGCTGTAATTTTACATAGACTGTATTGTAAAAAGTAGCAGAGATTTAGACCTGCTTCTTTCATATAGCTGAGATCGTTGACTGGTGCTAAAAATTTGCTTATGAACTTATTGACAGCATATTAAGATTGTAAATCACCTTGGCAGAGGCTGTAGACCTGCAAGGTTTTTGTTTTTCTGTTATCTCATTCTCTTTGTCATATTAAGTTCATTATTGTAAATTACACTAGCTATTGCAAAAGATGCAATCTAAAGCATCTAGAGAATCACTTTTCTTTGCTCAAAAAGCAAAGAACCACACCAAAGGAGAAAGCAGCAAGAGAGGCAAAGTAAGAAGAAACTTCAGAGGCAGAGGGGGCAGAAACAACTTCAGCAAAAGATCAGATTTGCAGTGCAAGTGTTGTGGAAAGACTGGACACACATCAGATCAGTGTTGGGCTTCATGGGAATCCATCAAAGACAAGCATAACCAGAAGAAAGATGATAATAAAAATCAAGATGCTAGTAAATCTTCTGATTCTGCCCATTGTATTGTTGCACATTGCAATCTTGGAATTAATGAAATGACTTCACTTTCATCTTACAAAGATTGTTGGTTGCTTGATACTGGTGCAACATCACACATGACATTTAGAAAAGACTGTTTTGAAGAACTTAATGAAACAATAGATGGCATAGTTTACTTTGCAGATAAGTCAAGTATTAAACCAAAGGGAATGGGCACCATTCGACTGAAGTGCCTGGATTCCCTGATTTCTTGTTGAAGAATGTTCTTTATCTTCTAGAGTTGCAGAGAAGCCTGTTGTCCTTGGTGGAGATTCAACAGCGAGGCCATTCCATCCACATGTTTGATGGAATCGTAGAAATAAGAAATTCCTCTAACAACCAAGTCATCATGAGTGGATATGAAGATGGGAAGCTGCTGAAGCTAAAGGTGTAGAAATAATAGATCAATGCTATGTGCAATGATGCTAAGAAGAAGCACAGGAAATAGATCTTTCTACTAAGAATTCTCACAAGCATACACAGGAAAATAAGAGAGAAGAAAAAAGACTGAATCACATGAATGAAGAGATGAATATTGGTGTGTATCCTTCCATTGAATAATTATGAATAATAGTGTACATAAATATTGCTTCCCTCATGGGAAAGTCTAATTGTATGGAAACAACTCATAAAGCTCAAAAAGGATGACTTACCCAAATATAGCAAACCCCCATAGGTGGATAAAGCACTTGCTAAATCTATCAAGGACCTCACGAGTTGGAAAAAGCATGAGTGAGTTGTCAAGGAGATGGAAATAACATGCTAATCCTAGAAAATGGAGAAAAACTAATGGAGGATGGGTTGGAAACAAAAGCACCCAGTTTCATAGTTG
>LPNX010227518.1:267037-315728 GCA_001517045.1 Pseudotsuga menziesii | reverse complement strand
AGTCAGGCATCTCAGAGTTTTTGGTTCCACCTATTATGCCTTGATTCCAAAGGAGCAAAGAAACAAGCTTGGTGCTCGAAGCAGAAAATGCATTTTCCTGTGGTACGGAGAATACTCCAAGGCATACCGTATGTATGATGAGGTAAACAAGAAGTTTGTTATTTCCAGAGATGTCATTTTTCTTGAAACTAATAAAAATGACCAGTCCATTGAGAGACAGCTTGATCATTTGGAAAGTTATCCTCATCCAGAGACATATTCTGAAAATGAATATGAAATTCCAAACCTTGAAGGGGGGATTCCTATTCTGGATAAACCTTTGGAATTTCCATATGAAGCACCAACTCCCCCGCATGAAGAAGTTCCTGCTACTTCACTTGAACAAGAGGTTCAACTGGATGATGTGATTGAGAGAATTGAAATACTCTCAATCAATGATGAAGCACCACCAGCTGATCAACCAGGACCATCACGGAAGATTCCTAAATGGGCCACAAAGACACTTGAAAGTGTCCATCCAGATGAAGTTGGAAAGACGGGAACGAGAAGTTCGAAAAGACATGGAGGAGGAGCAGATAATTTAGGTGATGACATGGATGTATCATTTGATTGTGAATTTAATTTATCTGCTAACTTTGAACCAACTTCCTTTGAAGAAGATTCTACTCGGGTTGAGTGGAAAGAAGCTATGTAGAATGAGTATGATGCACTCATAAAGAATGGAACTTGGAAGCTGGTTGACCCTCCAGTTGGAACCAAACCAATTGGCTGCAAGTGGGTGTACAAGAACAAATACAGATCATATGGCTCACTTGACAAGCACAAAGCGAGGCTTGTAGAAAAAGGCTATGAACAGAAGGAAGGAATTGACTATGAAGAAACGTTCTCTCCTACAGCAAAATGGGATACCATCCGTACCTTACTCTCGTTAGCTGCTCAGAAAGGGTGGAAAGTTCATCAAATGGATGTGAAGACTGCTTTCTTGAATGGAGACTTGAAATAGAATGTCTTTATGTCTTAGCCAGAAGGCTTTGTTGTGAAAGGAAAAGAACAAAAGGTATGCAAGCTTGTCAAATCCTTGTATGGCCTAAAACAAGCGCCTCGCGCATGGTATGAAAAGTTAACCGAGCATATTTTGAAGTTAAATTTTGAACATTTTGATCTTGATGATGCAACACTGTTTATAAAGAAAGTTGGAAGATCTGTTGTGTATCTTGTGGTGTACGTAGATGATCTTTTGATGACAGGGAACAATGAGAGCTATATAGCATCCATAAAGAAAGATTTGAAAAACATCTTTGAAATGACAGATATGGGACATCTCCACTATTACTTAGGAATTGAAGTCACTCAATATCCTAAGTACATATTCATATCTCAGAAAAAATATGTTGGAGAACTACTAAACAAATTTTGCATGACAGAATGCAACCCTATCTCAACTCCAATGGAACAGAAAATGAAGATCACATCAAGCGAAGGAAAAGAATTTGAGGATGCGACCAAGTATCAACAACTTGTAGGAAGTCTTATCCACCTTACAACAACTAGACCAGATATTTCTTATGTTGTTGGCATACTTTCAAGGTTCATGCATAAACCTTGTGAAGGACACTGGTCAGCTGCAAAAAGAGTTCTAAGATACTTGAAGGGGACTCAAGATGTTGGACTCAAGTACTCTAAAGTGGATGACTTCAAACTTATTGGGTACTCAGACTCAGATTTTGATGGTGATAAGGAGACAAGAGTATCAACTTATGGATACACTATGAGTCTTGGATCAACAGCTGTCTCATGGAGATCACGCAAACAGTCAGTTCCGGTAGATTCAACAACAGAAGCAGAATATGTGGCTGCAGCTGAAGCAACGAAAGAAATAGTATGGCTCAGGAAGATACTTAAAGATTTGCAAGAAAAACAATAAAACTCCACTCCATTATTGGTCAACAATACTTCTGCAATCAAGCTGGCTAAGAATCCTAGATTCCATGATCGAACCAAACACATCAACACAAAGTATCATTTGATTCGACATCATGTAGAGGCCAAGACAGTCCATCTTCGACATTGTTCCACAGATGATCAAGTTGCAGACATCTTCACCAAAGCGCTTGGATGAGTAAAGTTTGAAAGATTCAGAAACATGCTTGGACTTACGAACACCCCTTCGGATTAAGAGGGGGATTGTTAGAATATAATCCGTCGGGATTATATATTGTAAATAAATAAAACTGAATAGTTATGTAGGAAGCCGAAAAGGCTGGACGGAAGGTGAAACACAACCGTCACATGTAATATATAAATGTATGCATTAGCCATGAATAATATTGAATCAGGAGTTATTACCTATTAGATTGCACTGTAGTACCTTGATTCCCATTTTCATTATCAGTGGGTGATCTCGCGTCTGTTAACAGTATAAATCAATGACCGGTAATCAGACAATGGACTACTATGTTTGACCTCGACACTTCTATTTACATAGTAGGACATGTACTCATAGCGGTATGTGTAGAAGAATTTCCGGATTGGTGGCATTTCATATATGCTACCTCCTTGATCGTGCCAATGTTCATGAGATTTCAGTTCTCGTGACTTGAGTCCAGTGTATGTTAGATATCTTCATCCATTATGGATATCTTAATCCATGGTATATCTTCAGCTTTCATGGAGATCTTGGTCCTTTGTATATATTCATCATGGAGATTCTGATCCATTGTATATTGTATGTGGCGATGACCACACATGTCACAGTTAGTATATCATGCCTATTCATGGCCATTGTACTCTTATGTATTCTGGACTACTATATGTATTTGCAGTCATGTGTAGAGTTTGATTATTGTATTATATTTTTGGATGGCTAGTTCTTCCACCTGGTTCTTCATCAATCCACTTCTGGGATGGATTTATAATGTATTTCGGCCATCATGTTACCCCTCCGACCTCACACATTAGGGGGCATCTGTTGTAGCTGATTTTACCACACATGGTTGATCACACTTTTATGGCCTTGCATGTCCCTCTGCAGACTCTTTGGACCCCATGGACTATTTTTGTACCTTTTATGTTTCCAATATCATCCCTAAAAACACTCATTATTTGTTGTACATGACTTTTAAACCCTTTCTCGCGTATATACGCAGATATTACCCCTAAACCTGCGTACATCGGGATGTGTGGAAAAGACCAAATGTTTTTGGATTTTTCCTTGATGTGGATCCGATTCACTTGCCTTTTGGCCTTCCATATGTCTCAATATTGCTCATATTTGACCTTCCATTACCCCATTTGAAGCACTCTATAAGGAACCCTTTGGATACATTCAAGAGGAGGAATTGAAGAGCAAGAAAACTATAGTTCATTGTTGTTGTAGATTGCTTATACTTGAGTTTGCATCACTTTTTCCCTTGGAGCACTTTGTAATCTTCCTAAGTTTTCCTTTGCTTGTGAGCTTGCTATAGAGAGATGGAGGATTGAGGTGGTGGAGGCCCAGGTGGAGGACTTAGTTTCTCCGATTTGCAGACATGTCGACAAAGGTTGTCACTTATAAAATCTCAGATTTACTTAATAGAAATATCTTTTCCTGTCCAATGATGTGCATTTAAATGAATATTGAATCCATGGATGTGCTTAATTGCTTATGTATCATTGATTATATATGCTAGAGTAGGCCTAACACTATATTATATAGCATGCTTGCCTTATTTACTGTTGTTGAGAGTAAATTGCTAACACAAGCGGGATTGGAAAAATCTCAACGGGGATTTACTTCAACTATCCGGAATAAGGTGTGTTTCGAGATCCTTTAGTGTTATATGTTGTATTTCTCTTGCATATGGTGAAGGGATTGATTTCTATGGTTTCTCTGTCTATTTTGGTACACCCTAATCCATAGGAAGTTTTCTCTGTAACATTATACACCAACTAGCTTAAGCTAGACTTGTGGAATAGGGAGTTTAAACTCTCCACAAGTGTTTAAATTCAGACGTATTTGGCCAATCAATAAGTAAACCATTTTCTATGTTGGTTGTATCTCAGAAGCTCCTCTCAAATGGGAGTTAAGCACAAGACCGCGTGGAGGATTGGACTAAGGAGATAACCCTCTGATTCCTTGTCGAAGCATAGACCAAGGTTTGTGCACATCTGGGGATTTTGTCTTAGACAGGGTTTGGGGATTTCCTACCTTGCCCATGCGTATGAACCAGGATTGCGACTATCCCCTCAAACTGTCAATATAGTTAAGGTAGCCTCTAGTCTCTCTGAAATCTAGGGTTCATACACATGTACACTAGAAGGCTATTTCTGGTTGACCTTGGATGGGCTTGGAAGGTAACGTTTGTAGAAAGTGTGGGAGGGTAGTGGGTGATTCCTCTGCTTGTTCCTAAGAACATATTCAATGACGCTAAGTAACTGTCTCTCAGCTTTATTCTAAAAATAATATCTTATACCCCTTGTGATTGTTGAGACTTTAGGAAATTTTGTAGTGATTGCTCTGTGGTTTGTTTGTGTTTAGCCAGCCTTAGGGTGTGAAGAGTCAAATTTTCAATCGTGGAGGACCTACCTCTCAGAAGGTCAAGAAGGTTGCAAAACCTTCCTCCACTTGTTACAGTGGAACCTCCACCACCCCCTTAAAGGTAGAGATTAGACATAGATGGTTCTTTCGAACCATCAGGAATTAGTGAAGTTCTGGGTGAACCAGAACTCAGGACAAACCAGATTGATACAACCCTAGTAGAGATAGAAGACTTACAGGATGACGAGTTTGTGAGAAACTTTAATTCACCTCTTACTGACTTAAACGATCTAGTGATCGTCCAGTTTCGTCCTTTCAATTCACCTGTGATTGGTTTTCCTCTGGGAAGACTAATGTCTAGTGCAGGAGAAATTCCTTCTACCTCCACCTCAGCCACTTTGGCTGAAGGAGTACCACCTCCCCTGGTTGGTGCCCCTAGAGCAAATAGACCTACTACTCCTTTAACTCCACCTATTCAGGTGGTTCGAACACTGACTTCAACAAATGTAGTAGGCACTTCTAGTGGGGTGGTCACTGGGATCCCTAGTGTACCTTCTGCTTCAACTTATTTTGCACACACTGCTCAGAGTGGTCTAGTTGGATCCTCTTCATTTGTCTAGGGTTTCCCTTGGAATGGGGGGCACATTCCGCCATCCACCCCATACGTAGATCCAACACCTGCATATGTAGGAGTGCAGTTCGGAAACACTAACCCTTATGGTCAAGGTTTCCAAACACTGGTTTCGGATCCCTTCATGAGCTCTCCTTTTTCTCTTTTTAGCAAAGGGATACCTGCTTCTATTTTCCAAACTCCAGTTTCAATTGGGGCAGCTCAAAACTCATACACTACACCACATAATCCACTGGCTTATGCATGGAATCCTTTCCAAAGTAGTCCGAATACTTCGCAATCGATAGTTGGGGGCAACCCCACCTTCACATTTGGGAACCTAGGGGAAAGTCCTTCTACTTCCCAAGATGGTACTTCTCATGCTCCAATTAGGCCCAAGATTCCTTTCTTGGCAACTTTGAATTTTCCATATTTTTCCATGCTAATGAATGATCTGGTACGACATGATGCTTCTTAGCCACCTGTTCCTACCAATATACCCTCGTATATCCCAAAATTCGAAGGAAAAGATGGTGAAGACCCAGGGGCTCATATCACCACTTTTCACTTGTGGTGCTCCTCCAAATCACTAAATGATGACACTATTCAGTTGAGATTGTTCCAAAGTACTCTTACTAGTGTCGTAGAAAAGTGGTACAACGAACTTCCCTCTATTGCATTTGGTAGTTTTTGGGACTTAGCGAATGTGTTCCTTAACCATTTCCAACTTCATGTCCGGTATGATGCTGGGATAGACTTATTGTCCACCTTTCGATAGGAAAAAGCCACTCATATTTTGGATCACATCCAATATTTGAGAAGGCGAAAGAGGCTCATTAAGGCCACTATCCCTCCCGAGTTTTTACTAGAATGGTTCCTTAAGTCCTTATTGCCATATATATATAAGGATGTGTCCACTTCGGGAGTAACTAATGAGGAAGAGGCTATCCTTAGGGCCCAATAGTTATATTTTATATATTCTCATTCTGGGATTCTATATGAAATCATCCCTGATGCACCAAGACCAACCCATAGTGTCGAAAAACCTAAGCCTAGAACCCATTCTAATGGTGTGGTTGGTTCAGTGAAATCTCCCACTATGGATATTTTGGCTAAAAAACTCCATGAGTTGTCTATCAAACACTCTACAATGGAGGTAGCTGAGGCTTCCCTCTCACCTCAGAATGCAAATGTTTTTGCAAAATCCTCCCAAAAGGGAAATCAGTATCCTGGTGGGAGAAAGAAAAAGGGGAAGAGAGGTGAGGGAAACCAAAACAAGCCAAATCCCACAAACAATGTTGATGGGGGGGAAAATAAAATAAGAAGGTGAAATTTCCATGTAATTTGTGCCAAGAATATCACCTGACCCATCAATGTCCCCTTATGGACCAAGCTCATAAGCTGCTCAAAAGCCAACAACCGGTTGTCCTAAAGGATCATTTTCCCCAAGGACAGAATTCTGCTTCAGCTTGATGTTACGGAGAGAAATTCCTATGGCTTGGGGTACCACAATAGACAGCTTGACTCCAGAAATCAATCCTTTCCAATATGCAATAGAAATTAAATGTCTAACACTAAAGGATCAGACCTCGTACCTTATTCCGGACGGTTGAAGTAGATCCCCGTTGAGCTTTCCAATCTTCAGCTTGAATTGCTATAACACTTCCTCAACAACAAGTAAACAATACAAGCATACTATATATCACGGTGTTATATCTATTCTAGCATATATAATCAATAATGTAAAAGCATTTGACATAATCCCATGGATAAAATATTCATTCAAATACACATCATTGGACAGGAAAAGATATTTCTATTAATATAAATCAGAGATTAGAAGATACAACCTCTGATGGCACGTCTGCGAATCGGAGAAACTGAATCCCCCACTTGGGTCTCCACCACTTCAATCCTCCATCTCTCGATAGAAATCTCATAAGTAAAAGGCAAGCTTGGGAAGAACACCAAAGTGCTCCAAGGGACAAAGGGATGCAGACTCAAGTATAAGTTCTGGCAACAATGGACTATAGTTTCTTTGCTCTCAATTCTCTCTTATGCCTTCAATGTACCAAGGGGTTCCTTATATAGCTTTAAAAGGGATAATGAAAGGTCAAATCCGAGTGATCTCAAGGCATAGGGAAGGCCAGGAGTCGAATGAGTCAGATCCATGACAAGGAAAACTCCAAAAGGATTTGGATAATGCACATCCCGATGTATGCAGTTATATGGGTCAAACCCGCGTATGTACACGGTTATCGGGTTAAAATCCGCATATAGCATTTTTCATGTGTTTTTAGGGATGATAAAGGAAACATCAAAGGACAAAAAATGGTCCATGGGGTCTAAAGAGTCTGTAGCGGGACAGGGGAAGGCCATACAAAGTGTGATTCACCTAGAGTGGTGAAATACGCTATAATAGATGCCCCCTAATGTGTGAGGTCAGAGGGGTCATACGATGGCCGAAATACATTATAAGTCCATCCCATAAGTGGAGTAATGAAGGATCCCAAATGGAAGACCAGCCACCCAATCATCATAGTACCATAATACAACTCTGCATATAACTGCAAGTACATATAGCCGTCCCGAATACATAAGAGTACAATGGCCATAAATAGGCATGATACATGATGTCACATATGTGTTCATAGCCACGTACAATATACATAGATCAGAATCTCCATGATGAAGATATACAAAGGACCGTGATCTCTAAAATGGATGAAGATATATAACAGATCAAGATCTCCATAGTGGCTAGAAATGTCTGACATATACTGGAATCAAGTCATGAGAGGTGAAATCTCATGAACACTGGCACGATCAAGGAGGTAGCATATAAGAGATGCCACCAATCTGGAAAGTCTTCTACACAAACCGCTACGAGTACATGTCCTACTATGTGAATAGAGGTGTCGAGGTCGAACATAGTAGTCCATCGTCTGATTACGGGTCATTGATGTATACCATTAACAGATGCGAGATCACCCACCAATGATGAAAATGGGAATCAAGGTACTAGAGTGCAAACTAACAAGTGTGAATAAATGTGTTGAGGTCGAACACTTGAGAGGATCCATCGATCAGGGGACATTGATGTATTCCCAAGAAACTGTCGATGGCGAGAGAACCTGCCACTGATGACTGCAAGTCTCAAGGCACTCAACATGACTCTAGATTCCAATCCCAGAATAAATGATCTGAATTCGATGGGATGAAATCCACTGGAAGGAGGGCATTAAGGCATCCCCCATCAACCAACATGAGGTACTCAGCAAGGCTGTATAATGTGGAAGGACTCGATCATAAAGTGCACGAACCAGTAACTATACCGGGAATGGCCGACATGCAAAGTCAAGATAACTGAGGAATGGCCGACTCAGGTTTCAACTTCCTTCCAACAAGAGCATAACGGCATATGGTGACTGAATGAAGGTAGAATAGACTCGATATACAAACTGGGACATCTTTGTGACACATGAGGCATCAACAAAGGCTCCATAGGGACTGGAAGCTTAACCAGTCAGTGGAGATAAACTTAGATAAACGAGTACAACTCCTAAAGTCAAACTATAACCCAACCAATGGATGTGATATATAGTGCTCTGTTCGAAGGCGACATGACTCAACAGCTGCCAAAGATAACATCTTTCCTTGTCCATCTTTTTGGTTTTTAAATTTTTTTGGACTTGTTCAATTATTTGAAAAGCTTGAAAAAAGAATAAACTAGCTTTTTAGTTACAAACTAGGAGGAGACGAGTGTCATAAGGGAAAACAAACTAGTTCCATGCAGTGGAACATACCTATGCTCAATGCAAGGATACATGTGTAGGATATCGACACTCAGGGGAAAATCCCCTCCCGGTAAAAAGGGAAATCAAGCTGCAAAGGATATAAAAAATGGCTCTGCATGGCTAGACATGAGACAAGCTCGGGCTATATGGCTGAAACGCAATGTCAAGGGAGCCGGCATAAAGCTCAATAAGGCAGGAAAAGATCATGATAATGCATTCACAACTTGACATAAGGGAGTCCCGAGGAAATGGCCAGCATAAAGTTCAAGAGGACTATGAAGCTCTTGCTCAAGGACATGGCGAGACTAAAGGGGGACTCCCGGACCTAAGAGAGGACTCACAGCATGGGTGCCAAATGCAAAAGGGAGCTAACTAGGGCACCCATCTAAAGGAAATCTCTACCAGTCACATAGTACCACTTCTAACAGCAGCATGAAGGTTCTGTGATACCATGGAATGGGTTCGTACCTAAGGTTAAGATGGAACGGTCATAAGGAAATGCATAAGTGCAAGTGGATGTGATATCCTAACCTATATGCCAGTTCAAACATAATACCTGTGATAGGCATGAACGGGTCAAAACCTCGGAGAGAGTGTACAAAAAGTGGACCCTACATACCACATTAGTCCAAAACAACCCAAAATAGTCAATAAAGAGTCCAAACTAATAGGGAATAGGGAGGAATGATCATGACAACAGCACCCAAAGGAAACAATGCAGTGAACAATGGGACATAAAAAGGAAGATAAGGTATAGACCCAACGTTCATGCATCCACTACCACCCCCACAAGGGTGACCACTGGTGTAAAGGACCGAGTGTTGCAGCTGCAACAATATTCCCCAAATTTCTTAAATTTTGGTCCCCTCCTCATGATTTAGCATGGTTTTTTAATCGTTTGGACCCTTGAACCTTTTGGTCGTGCTTTGAGTTTGGATGGTTTTTTTTGAAGATTACCTTTCGTCCTGGTTTTTAGAAGTTGCTCATGTTTGGAATTGTTATAGATCGCAGATTTAGAGTTTGTTTTGCTGAGTTGAAAGTGGTTCGGGCCTTTTGTCCTTTGCAAAACGTTGTTTAAGAGGCGAGATAGTTTCAATCGCTACCAAATTTAAAGTTTTTGTCACTGAGATCGGAGGCTGTTGTCCTTTTTTTCTTCCGCCGTTGCAGCTCCCAAAGTAGCTAAGCACCCGAAGTGTAAAAAAATCCACCCTCCGCTGCGTGTCACATGGCTATAACCTTTTGATCTTCCGCTGTTGCGGCTCTCAAACCAGCTAAGCACCCGAAGTGAAAAGCGCTCCACCGCCGATGCAGGTCGCGTGTCCGTAGTCTTTTCCCTTCTGTCGTTGCGGCTACGAAAAGCTTTCATCTTCCGATGTCAACATTCTTCTGACTTCTTATTGAGAAATTTCCCACCCACATCTTAGGCCTTATCTTTCCTAATTTCGATAGAATTAAGTGGTTTCGTAGCGCCCGTCAATTTTAAGACCTGCTTCTGCGGTGGGGAATGAATCTACCCTTCCGATGTAAGTGTTCTGAGCTGTCGATGAGTTCTGTTTTTCATCATGTATAATGTATGTCAAGCCTAAAGGTGGATGAGGTAGTGGTGTCAGCATTTGTCAAAATTCTTAGATCAAGTGGTGCACCTAGCCATTTCTTGTGGATCAGTCGTTTTGGTTGGTTTAATTTGGATTTTTGTTTGGAATGCAATCCCGGTGAATGATGCACATTGATTAACTGTAGGAAGATCCAAAAGACTTTTCATATTGCCGCGGCGCAAAGGTACAGACAAGAGGCAGGCTCTCAAGGGGCACGGGCAAAGTAAAAGAAAAAATGGAAAGCAACAAAGGTGCAGCTCTGAAAGGTCCGTCAGTTACTCAGCCGATCATGAGCATGCGCATAAAAGATGGAAAGAGGGATATGAAACGTTCAAAGAACCGAATAGTCACACGTTTGGGGGGAACCCAAGCAGTCTACTGTTTTGTTTAAATATTTGAAAGTGAGAATGAACAAGGGATTTTTCCCTGGAAAAACTTGTAACTTAATGCTTGTAAGAGGAACTATTTCATTTTACAACCAGAGACTGCAAATTTTTCCTGTTGGAGAAAGTGTGATGTGGAATGTATCAATGTGATTAAATGAGCAATGTTGAATATGAACTATTTCGTTTTCAGCTATGTCTCATTAGCTGTAAGAGCATTCTAATTTCCTAAACCTGTGTTTTGTCGGAATGTTCTTCAGTACCTTTATGATGTTTTTCCACTATGAGTAATGGGAGTTTTAACTGTTGATGAGCTATCTTATCATATATACTTGTATTCATGTTTATATGTTTGGTTATAAGAACAACTATCTGTGATTTTCCATAACACATGAACAGGGGTGCATTACTCATGAATGAATACCCAGCTCTCTAGAGATAGTTGAGTTAGTATTTATTTTCTTTCATGATTTGGATGCTTGTGAGTTCTAAGACGAGAGGTAAGAACCTGTGCATCACATTGTGATGACTCTTTGCATATTTATCACCCTGCATTGTTAATTAGGCATGTGCATATCATACTTTAAGTCAAAAATACAAAACATACGGTGGATCGGGCCGCAACCGGTAAACCCTTTTTTTACTTGACCTACGGTAGCCGGACCGCAAACCGAACGGATTCCCTATACCAAACAGTCACGAGCTAGTTGGGAACGTTGACTGGGGAGAATCCCTTGCTGTTGTTTCCTGTGAATTTCCAGGCCTCAATAGTTTTCTAGTGCTAGAAGGAGGGCCTCCAGTGCATGGCTGGCCGAGGAAACCTGTTTTCCCGAGATTATTCCACCGGTAACAGTTTTGAAAGCAGTGGGCTTCATAATCCAATCCCGGAAGAAAGGAGTAGAGAACATCTATATTCTATTGGCAACGAAGTTGTTAATGATTTGAGAAGACACACCATGGCATATGTAAAGAAGATTGGAGGATTGCCAATCATCCCTGAATTTCCCAGAAGGGAATATAAAAGGAAAGATCGTCCTATGGTTAAAGACTCAGTGCTAGTTGGAGACTGGGAAGAACTTGTAGAAACAGCCCTACAAGAAGTTGTGCTACGTTTGAATCAAGAAGGCCCAGATACTCCTCACAGTTCTCCTACTCACACTCCTACTTTCTCACCTCCTCACTCTTCACCCAGAATCATGGCAGGCATAAATGCTAATCCACCACCTAACCCACCAAATCCACCACCTGCTTGGAGAGCCAGATCACCGTTAAACCTGACACCTCCGTTACATGATCTACCTGAATCCTTTGACAAGATGTTTCCCAAGTTTGATCCAAGTGAGAAGATTCTAGTAGATGACCACCTGCAAATTTTTTACTTGGCAATAGAAGGATTAAGGGCTGGAGAGTATGAAGATGTAGTCTGCAGACTGTTCCTGCATATCCTTAAAGGAGCTGCAGCATCATGGTACTTTGGGTTGCCTACAAACTCTATCCCTGATTGGGATACCTTTTAAAGGATCTTTAGGAGTAAATATGCGACTCAGAAGACTCATGCAACCCTCATGAAATGGCTATATGCCTTAAAGAAAGAGAAAAAAGAAAAGCTGCATAGTTTCACTCAAAGGTTTGCAGCCTATCTCAAGAGTTTTTCTGAAACGGATAAACCTTCAGACAAGGTCCTGATTGAATATTATACTTCAGCTTTAGGCCCTGAGTTGGACATGTTTGCCAAAATAAAGGCCAAGCCTACTTTGGCGGAAACCTATGCAGAGGCAGAAGTGGTGGAGGCTGAAAGAGAAAGTATCGAAGATTATCCCGAACAGTCAGGAGAGAAAGGTGTGAGAAGGAAAGCCTTATTGTTTACTAAGCCTAAGGAAGAGAAATCGCCAGATTTTGAAAATATGGAAAAAATGATGCAGAAGCTTTCCAACAAAAACATAGACTTGGAGAAAGAGAAGGAAACACAAAAGTTCTATAAGCCCTATTATAAGAAAAGAGAGGATAACAATCAGTCCCAACCTCCTCCTCACAATTCTGAATCTATGAATTTAACAGAGGTAGGCATGGACAATTTTTGCACTTTCCACCAACAACCACACTCTGAAAAGAATTGTCCTCAATGGATAAACTCGGTGACATTGGTCATGAATCAGCTGTTGGATTCTAGATTAACAGAACATGGAGATGAAGAAAGAAAAGAGAGTACCACTTCAACGAAGGAACAAGAAGAAGAAACCATGGTTCTGTGGAATTCTGTTTCGTTATTTGATGCTGAAGAGGAAAAGAATCGGGGCTACAAGGATGTCATGGAAACCAATGTAACAACAAGAAGCCAGGGGTCGATTAAAGAAGACAGTCTCATACTCCCAAAGATAAAAAGGCTGCAGAAAAGTGTTAAGAAATTTCAAAATAAGTCTACAGCTGATAAAATTCCTGAATTCACCATTACCAGCCAGGATCCTCTGTAGACTGATACGTTCTCCAAGCCCACTGAAGAAAAAATGAATGTTGATAAGCCACATCCTACTAAATTGCAGATGGATTATGACATCGTGGAAGATATCAAGAAAGCAAAGGAAAACGTTTCACTATTTGAAATGTGTAAAGTGCCGCAACAAAAAGAAAGACTATTGAAAGCACTTGAAGCATCAAATGAGAAGCTTCCCACCGACAATCAACCTCGGGAAGAAGAAGAAATCAGAGAAACCAGTGTTGGAGGTAAGTCTAAGAGCAAACATCCACCTTTCCTCCCAACTTTTGAAATTTTCAATCACAACGTACATGATTGCCTGGTAGACTCAGGGGCGTCGGTAAATGTCATGCCAATATCGGTCTGTAAAAAGATAAATGGGAAGCCTAAGCCATCCACATGGAGGGTTGTTCAGTTGGACAGGACGGATGTAAAAGTAATTGGTGAGATGGAGGATGTTCTAGTCTGCCTGGCGTCAAATGATAAAGTGTGCCAAGTCATTAATATCGTGGTGGCTGATATACCAGATGCTTACGGTCTTGTTCTGAGTAGATATTGGTCGACCAAACTAAATGGATATTTTTCCTCGGATTGGTCGCATATGTGGCTTCCATATAAAGGAATCCCAAACCAAATTAAAATTCTGAGGGAGCCTCACATGAAATACAACGTTACTCAACTGGAGGAGAAGAATGAACCAGTGGATTCTGTGTTGGGAAATTATTTTATTGAGTTGGAACCAGGAAATTACCAAGCAGAAGAAGCCAGCAACACATCAGACACCTAGCCTCATCTCCTTCGATTCTCGCAGGCTGATGAAATTGACTGTAACATAGTAAACTTAGCAGTAGGAGTAGATTCACATGCAGTAGTTAGAGATTTTTGGACATTGTTTTTTGATGGCTCTAATACATTAGAAGGGTCAGGGGCCAGGTGTGTCCTGATCGACCCTAAGAATAATAAACATTTCCTCTCATGTAGATTAGAGTTTGAGTGTACAAATACCACGGCCGAGTATGAAGCGCTGGTGCAGGGTTTCAAGAAAGCAATCAAATTAAAGGTAAGTAATCTAAAAGTTTTTGGAGATTTTGAAATAATTGTTAAACAGATATGGAATCAAATACATTGTGTTTCCCCTCACCTGAAATCTTATCAAAATGAGGTATGCGATCTGCTCAAATGTTTTAACGCATTTAATATTGTTTCAATTCCCATACTTAAAAATGCAGCAGCTGATTTGTTAGCCACATCAGCCGCTAGGTTCGTACCTACTAATAATAGATGCTCTGTTGAATTGCTTTTTAGGCCCTCGGTACCTGATATGATCGCCAACCTACGAGTATTCAATGACGATCAGCAAATTATAGAATACTTAACAAATGACGAGGTATTTAAAGGAGCAATTATCGACGACGAAGAACATCAATCCAAGCTAAAGTATGATAATTTCATCCCTAAAGGAGTCAGAATGTTAGAAATAATGTTCGATTTAAATGAAAAGTTCAGAAGACCAGCCAACGTGAAGACTCACAGCTCATCTTTACAGTTCGAGCTGATAAATTTAGGGACTGAGACGAATCCCAAATATGTGAATCTTGGCAAATGTTGTTCACCAGTAGAAAGAGATAAGTTCGTCAGTCTGTTTAAACAATATAAAGATGTTTTTTCTTGGACGTACGAAGATTTGAAAAAATATGACACCAGCATCATCAAGCATGTTATTCCCATCAAAGCTAGCGTCAAACTGTATCAGCAGCCTTTGATAAAAATGCATCCAAAGTTGGAACCGTTGATTCAGAGTGAAGTTAAGAAATTATTGGATGCCAGAATCATTTTTAAGGTCAGACACTCTGAGTGGGTCTCAAATTTGGTGCCAGTAAGGAAAAATCTGGAGAAATCAGGCTCTGCATGGATTTCAGGAATTTAAACCATGCTTCAGACAAAGATAACTATCATGTTCCACCCATGGAGAAGCTGCTACAAATGGGCTCAGGGTCTAAACTATTTTATTTACTAGACGGATTCTCAGGCTACAATCAAGTATTAGTAGCTGAAGAAGACAGGTTGAAGACAACATTCAGGACCAAATGGGGAACTTTCGCTTACAGAAGAATTCCTTTTGGGATTATAAACGCTGGAGCCACATTCCAGAGGGATATGGACATAGCCTTCCGTAGTTTGATTGGACGTAGTGTGGTGATATACCTCGATGATATTACAATATTCTCAAAGAAGAGAGGAGAACACGTGTTCCATCTAAGGCAGATTTTTGAACGCTGTCGGAAATATGGCATCTCACTCAATCCCAAAAAATGTGTGTTTGCTGTTACGGAGGGTAAGCTGCTTGGTCACATAGTTTGAAAGAAGGGAATCTCTATTGATCCGGAAAGGATCAAGGCCATTGAACATATTCCCTTTCCCGATAATAAAAAAGGGATGCAATCGTTTATGGGAACAATAAACTTCGTGCGAAGATTTGTGCCTAATTTCGCTTAGATTGTCAAGCCTCTGCAGCAAATGGTGAAGCAAAATGCACAATTCAAGTGGACTAAGATTGAGAAGAACGCATTCAGCAAAATTAAAACTATTTTTGCACACCCACCCTCCATGAAAAGCCCAGATTTCGACAAATATTTTATTCTATATACTTTTGCATCTAATGATTTGCTAGCAGCTGTGCTTACTCAAAAAGAAGATGGTGGGGATGAATGCCCAATATCTTTCATGAGCACTAGTCTACAAGGGGCCGAATTAAATTACCCTGCTATTGATAAACAAGCCTATGCAGTATTCAAAGCAGTGAAACAATTCAGGCCCTACATATTAAAAAATCAAACCAAGGTGATCGTCCCATACCCAGCTGTGAGGTCCCTTTTTGTACAGAAAGCGTTAGGAGAAAGAAGGGGCAATTGGGTAACAGCTCTTCAAGAGTATGACCTTGAATTCAAGCTAGCTTCCATAGTCAAAGGGCAGGGGTTGTGCAAACTGATCACTGAAAATGGGAACAATGAAAAACACATCTAGGAAGACAAGGTTGAATTACATGCGATGGATGTATGTCCTTTGTTCACAACCCCCGATTCTTGGTATAGGGACCTCGTGCATTACTTGTAGGCAATACTGTTTCCAGAACATTGGAATTCTAAGCAAAGAAGAGCGCTGCATCTTAAATCAGCTTCCTATCAAATTGTTGAAGGAATATTATTCAGAAAAAACTATGACGGAGTTCTCCTGAGATGCTTAGAGAAAGAAGATGCGAAGAAAGTAATGACAGATTTGCATGACGGGCCTACTGGGGGACATTATTCAGGAGATACTACAGCCCACAAAATCCTCAGAGCCAGTTACTATTGGCCTACGCTCTTCAAAGATGCACACGCATATGTCAGGAAGTGTGATATTTGCCAAAGGTGTAGTGGGAGACAACCTAAAGCAGCGGCACCCCTAAATCCTGTGATTATCACGGAGCCATTCGAGCAATGGGGGTTGGATATTATTGGAGAAATAAAACTAAATTCCTCCCTACAACACAAGTACATTCTGACCGCGACTGATTATTTCACTCGCTGGGTTGAAGCTATCCCGCTGCGCAAGATAAATGAAGACGCGGTCATCAGCTTCCTACAAGATTATATCATGACCAGGTTTGGAGTTCCAATTTCGTTAGTCTTTGATCATGCTAAGTACTTTTCATCAATTAAATTGACTACTTTTTCTCATGATAAAGGGATAAAATTGCATTATTCTGCTAATTACTATCCACAAGGAAATGGCCTGGCTGAATCCTATAACAAAAATCTGATTAGAATTTTAAAGAAGACTATAATAGAAAACCAGAGGAGTTGGCACTCAGCACTACCAAACGCCCTTTGGGCTGATAGAGTCACCCCCAAGTCTTTGATAGGAGTGTCTCCATATACCCTTGTATACGGTAAAGAAGCCATTCTTCCTCCCAATATCATGCTACCTTCTTCCATAATAGCTCAAGAGTCTAGAGGGTTGGATGATGAAGTTTTACAAATAAGGATCTATAATCTCCTGAAAGCGGAAGAAGCTCGATCTAAAGCCAGAGAGCACTTTAAGCTACAGCAAGAGGTGATAAAGAGATGGTTTGACAAACATAAGGAAGGAACCAAAGACTTTGAGGTAGGGGATTTGGTTCTCAAATGGGATCATCCCCATGATGAGAAAGGGAAACATACGAAGTTCCAACAGTTGTGGGTAGGTCCTTTTCAGATTGCAGCAAATCTTGGCCCTTCTACTTATAAGTTGTGAGACCTACAAGGGTGGGAAGAGAACTTACCAGTAAATGGTTTGGTTCTCAAGCCTTATTTTTCCTGAGTTTTGTTTGAGTTCTGCTATCTTATATATAAATAATCTGGCTTGGTCGTCTTTTGAGTCTTTGAGTTATGATTTTTGGTTTTGTTTTAGTTTAAATTTTTGTATGATTTCAATAAAAGAAGCAAGTTTTGGTTGCATGGAAAGAATTAGAATTATGGGCTAACTAATCCTTGATTATGAGACTGTGTATCATGGTTTTATGTGATAGAATTTCTTCTAGTTTAGCAGTTTTCCTAAATGGCTTTGCACACATTGAAGTCCTGCTTAATCCCTGTAAATTAACTCAAGATTAAAAGGTCTGGAATACTATTTTGAGGCTCCATCCATCTCACACTTAAAAATTTTCCTAGGGGGTGATAGCAAAAGACCCACGGAAAGGAAGAAAGGTAAACAGTATATTATATATAAATGATCCCATGCCAAGAATTGAAAGCCAAAAGGCTAAGAAGAGTCAAAACTCCAAAGAAAGCAATATGTATCAAAACAAAGTACTAAATCATATGAGTATAAAATTGCCAAAAGTTCTTCTCCGTCCGTGAGCTGAAAATTACATACATCTCTCACACAAAAGGACACTGTGGATAGAGGAGCCTGAATAAAAAATTCAGAAAGAATGGCATGAGAAGGACTCAAAAGGAAAAAAAGTCCAAAAGCACAAAAAAAAAGGTGCAAAATGGCATGGGAATGAGGAACAAATGAATATTTCTGTTTACCATATGTTACGATCCTGTGGTGTCCAAGCTAGAAGCTCCTCGAAGACAAAGGTAAAAGCGAAACTCACATGCCTGGCCTTGAAAGAGTTATCTTGACTTTGAAATCTATGTTTCCATTTTCCTAAATTGGACTGTCCTCAATGATTGAAGGTACATATATCTGCCATTTGGGAAATCCATACATCTATAAAAATTCAACATGTTGGTTTTATTGTTAAACAATCTGTAACTTAAGGAGGAAGTTGTCCAGAGATCTAGGTTCACCAGGTAGTCACCAATTGTTGCAGCTGCAACTGTGTTCCCCAAATTTCTTAAATTTTGGTCCCCTCCTCATGATTTAGCGTGGTTTTTTAATCATTTGGACCCTTGAACCTTTTGGTCGTGCTTTGAGTTTGGATGGTTTTTTTTGAAGATTACCTTTCGTCCTGGTTTTCATAAGTTGCTCATGTTTGGAATTGTTATAGATCGTAGATTTAGAGTTTGTTTTTCTGATTTGAAAGTGGGTTGGTCCTTTTTTCCTTTGCAAAACGTTGTTTCAGAGGCGAGACAGTTTCGATCGCTGCCAAATTTAAAGTTTTTGTCACTGAGATCAGAGGCTGTTGTCCTTTTTTGCTTCCGTCGTTGCGGCTCCCAAAGTAGCTAAGCACCCGAAGTATAAAATGCTCCGCCCTCCGCTGCGTGTCGCATGGCTATAACCTTTTAATCTTCCATCATTGCAGCTCTCAAACTAGCTAAGCACCCGAAGTGAAAAGCGCTCCGCGCCGATGCGGGTCGCGTGTCCGTAGTCTTTTCCCTTCCACCGTTGTGGCTGTGAAAATATTTCATCTTCCGTTGTCAACATTCTTCTGAATTCTGATTGAGAACTTTCCTACCCACATCTTAGGCCTTATCTTTCCCAATTCTGATAGAATTAAGTGGTTTCATAGCACCCGTCAATTTTAAGACCCGCTTCTGCGATGGGGAATGAATCTACCCTTTCGATGTAAGTGTTCTGAGACGCCGATGAGTTCTATTTTCCATCATGTATAATGTCTGTCGATCCTGTAGGTGGATGAGGTAGTGGTGTCAGCATTTGTCAAAATTCTCAGATCAAGTGGTGCACCTGGCCATTTCTTGTGGATTAGTCGTTTTGGTTGGTTTAATTTAGCGTTTTGTTTGGAATGCAATCTCGATGAATGATGCACATTGATTAACTGCAGGAAGATCCAAAAGACTTTTCATATTGCCAAGACACAAAGGTACAGACAGGAGGCAGGCTCTCAAGGGCCACGGGCAAAGTAAAAGACAAAATGGAAAGAAACAAAGGCGCAGCTCTGAAAGGTCCGTCAGTTACTCAGCTGATCATGAGCATGCGCAGAAAAGATGGAAAGAGGGATATGAAACGTTCGAAGAACCGAATAGTCACATGTTTGGGGGGAACCCAAGTAGTCTACTATTATGTTTAGATATTTGAAAGTGAGAATGAACAAGGGCTTTTTCCCTGGAAAAACTTGTAACTTAATGCTTGTAAGAGGAACTATTTCGTTTTACAACCAGAGACTGCAAATTTTACCTGTTGGAGGAAGTACGATGTGGAATGTATCAATGTGATTAAATGAGCAATGTTGAATATGAACTATTTCGTTTTCAGCTGTGTCTCATTAGCTGTAAGAGCGTTCTAATTTCCTGAACCTGTGTTTTGTCGGAATGTTCTTCAGTACCTTTATGATGTTTTTTCACTATGGGTAATGGGATTTTTAACTGTTGATGAGCTATCTTATCATATATACTTTATTCATGTTTATATGTTTGGTTATAAGAACAGCTATCTGTGATTTTCCATAACACATGAAAAGGGGTGCATTACTCATGAATGAATACCCAGCTCTCTAGAGATAGTTTAGTTAGTATTTATTTTCTTGCATGATTTGGATGCTTGTGAGTTCTAAGATGAGAGGTAAGAACCTGCGCATCACATTGTGATGACTCTTTGCATCTTTATCACCCTGCATTGTTAATTAGGCATGTGCATATCATACTTTAAGTCAAAAATACAAAAAATATGGAGGACCGGGCCGCAACCATTAAACCCTTGTGTTACTTGACCTACGGTAGCCGGACCGCAAACCAGACGGATTCCCTATACCAAACAGTCACGGGCTAGTTGGAAATGTTGACTGGGGAGAATCCCTTGTTGTTGTTGCCTGCGAATTTCCAGGCCTCAATACCGAGAAAAGGGAATAAAAATCCTCCACAAATGGAGTAGAGGATGGAATATGACCATTCCCAAATCTATGAGCAGGGTAAGGGGCTGTGATGCCCCCAAGTCTGACACCAGGGTCCGTACTAAGACCAAGACGGGTGATAGGATACCAGTCATGCCAAAAATAAAAGGACCTAAACTCAAGAGAGCATAAATATACTCAAGTAACCACGATACCAAAGGCCAACTAGCGCACAAAGAGCATACTCCTAAGAAAATCTACAGCCAAAATACAAGCAAACCAAGGGGACGATATGTGAGCTCCCGAATGCAGTAGGTATGTCTTTCCTAGGAGAGGCTCGAAACTCCCATACACTATAAGCGGAGGTACATAACCAATTATAGTGGCCCTCAGCTTCAACGCGTAAAGCGACTGTGTTGTCCGACCTCTACCTGGCCGGGACACCTACAAAATAATCTCTACAAGTACCCCCTCGATATCCTAGGTAAGGACACTAAGGTCACCTCAATATACTCAATGCTCAGGTGGACATTCGTAGGTGGGATTGACCGTATGGGTAGGGTAGCAAAGCCCGAAACTCTCGAAAGAGCCCCCAAATACGAATAAAATCCTGGAAATATCTCCGGTGCTACTCAGTTATGACTAGGGGTCATCCCAATCAATAACCACTCACATTGCCTCGTGATTAAATCCCGTTTGAGAGGAGGATCCTGAGAACACTGATTATACCAAGGATTTCACACACTCACCTGGATAGATACCTAGATGTTGTTGTTTAGTGATCTTGGAGAATTGACTTACAATGAACTATTCCAAGATCCTAAAACCTAAGCTTGTTGGTGCACCCTAGAAAATAAAAGAGTGTAATTCATTTTATTTAGCATTGATTTTAGTTGGATGTAATTACTCAAAGGGAAATGGCCGTGAAACTAGTGATATGAAGACTCAGCAGTGAAATAAAAGTGCACACCATAACAAACAATGCTAAGTGCAATCTTTGTCAAATAAAAAATAGGGTATGCCACTACATGATATGCATAATTATATATTCCTTTCCAAATGCCCATGCAATCCTTCCTATATGAAATCCTAAACACAACTCTCATCCAAGAAATCCAATGCAAGTACCTCCTCAAATCCATATCTAAGATGCAACTAAGAGTGCAACTACTTTGTACTTTTCAATATAAAAGAATGAAAAATGCAATAAATGTCATCTAAGACTCTCAGTCTCTGCAGAAAGTATAAAAGACAAGCCCAGCAAGACACCGAGACAAAAAAGAGGAATGCACTAATGGCAAAACAAAAAGGATAAATGACTAAAACTTATTTCAAAGAAAAATCAATGAAAAAGCGGTCTCTGGTCACAAAAGAAGCATCCAACAGACAACATCAGACCCAAGGAAGACCCAACCACACTCACAACCCACCCAGCAACTTCCCACAACATCAAACTCACCAAAAGGGAGGTTGTACGCGACCGTTTAAAGAACAGCTGCGTATGTACGCGACTTTTGGCCAAAAACTTGCGTATGTACGCGACTTTTGGCCAAAAACCCGCGTATACAGAGAAGGCAGTGGTAAAAAGAAGGCCAAGGCCAAACCAATAAAGGGGAGTGTCAATGGACAAACATACTATAAAATGCGACACAGAAACAGGGATATACCAAGATCAAGTCAATAATATCAAGCCCATTGTGCCCCCAATCCCAAAGAAAAACAAGGAACATCCCCAACAGAGTCGCCAATTTTGTTACGGAGAGAAATTCCTATGGCTTGGGGTACCACAACAGACAGCTTGACTCCAGAAATCAATCCTTTCCAATATGCAATAGAAATTAAATGTCTAACACTAAAGGATCAGACCTCGTACCTTATTCCGGACGGTTGAAGTAGATCCCCGTTGAGCTTTCCAATCTTCAGCTTGAATTTCTATAACCCTTCCTCAATGACAAGTAAACAATACAAGCATACTATATAGCACGGTGTTAGATCTATTCTAGCATATATAATCAATAATGTAAAATCATTTGACATAATCCCATGGATAAAATATTCATTCAAATACACATCATTGGACAGGAAAAGATATTTCTATTAATATAAATCAGAGATTACAAGATACAACCTCTGACGGCACGTCTACAAATCGAAGAAACTGAATCCCCCACTTGGGTCTCCACCACTTCAATCCTCCATCTCTCGATAGCAAGCTCACAAGTAAAAGGAAAGCTTGGGAAGAACACCAAAGTTCTCCAAGGGACAAAGGGATGTAGACTCAAGTATAAGTTCTGGCAACAATGGACTATAGTTTCTTTGCTCTCAATTCTCTCTTATGCCTTCAATGTACCAAGGGGTTCCTTATATAGCTTTCAAAGGGATAATGAAAGGTCGAATCCGAGAGATCTCAAGGCATAGGGAAGGCCAGGAGTCGAATGAGTCGGATCCATGTCAAAGAAAACTCCAAAAGGATTTGGATTATGCACACATCCCGATGTACATGGTTATATGGGTCAAACCCACGTATGTACGTGGTTATCAGGTTAAAATCCACGTATAGCATTTTTCATGTGTTTTTAAGGATGATCAAGGAAACATCAAAGGACAAAAAATGGTCCATGGGGTCTAAAGAGTCTGCAGCGGGACAGGGGAAGGCCATACAAAGTGTGATTCACTTAGAGTGGTGAAATCCGCTATAACACTTGAAATGTAGCAGGGGGCACCCCAAATTCCCTTGACCCAAATTATATCAACATGGTTTGATCCCAGAAATTAAGCCAGACTAGGAACAAGAACTATGAGACAGAGGTTCCGGAGAAGGCTAAGTCTATAGGTGAAACTTCTAACCCTCTCACAATTGAGAAAAATGCCGAAACTATGCCTAAGATACCAAAAGGTGTCTTTAAGAAAACATTGCACAATCCTAATTCTAGGGCTATAGCCAATTAATCTGTAGTTGAAGATTTATCCCAAATCCCTTGTGCGATGTTGGATTTAGAGGTGTTTTAGAGTTGTCCCACCCAGCGAGATGCACTCTTAGCAACATTAGGTAGTATGGATTCATTGAGCCTCATGGCGAAGTTTAATTTGTCTGACGTCAAAATTCACCTACCATATCATGTGGCCTTATTGTTAGATGTCATCCATGGCGGAAAAACCATTGGAAGGGAAATTGTCGATGAGGGTGCTTCCACATGTGTCACATCCTTGTCTTACTGGAAGGCTCTTGGATCTCCAAAGCTAGTTCCATCGACCACCCTACTTACTGCTTTCGACGGAAATTCATTTCGTCCACATGGTATCCTACCAGCTTTTGAAATAAAGTTGCAGGGAAGGCAGTGTCTATTGAAGTAGAGGTGATTGATGCACCATTGGATTATAACTTACTTCTGGGGAGAATTTGGACTGATGCCATTTTCGCTATTGCATCAGCCGTTCTTCGGGTAGCAGTGTTTCCACACGAAGGGAATTTGGTTACTGTAGACCAACTCAGTTTTACTCGGAAGGGCCACATGGAAACTAATGAGTCCACTGTGCCATTGGATGATCAGTTTAAACCAACTTCAGAGAGCTTAGGGGCTAGAATGTATTCATCATTAATGGGCACATTTGATTTTCCAGCTCCGATTAATTACTTAGGTTCTACTAGTGTAGGGAAGTATATTGCAACGGTTGTGGATAGAACAGACCCTTGGGTTCTTCCTTCCCATCATCAACTTGAAGTGCCCTTATCGACAGTGGAAGTATCTTATCAAGCTATCATTCATACCGTTGTTGATCCCATTTCGGTCCCTCTCACAGTCTCAGAGGAGCCAAAATAAGCCTATCTGCCTACTTGGGAAGAGAACTCTTTACATACTGAAGACTGCTTAGACATAGTTCTTCCATTCGACGAAGCCATTTTGGAAGCTATGTGTGGACGAGATAAGATTTGCAAATATCTTCATCATTGATCCTATTTTCTTCCAAAATTAAGCAGGATTGAAACTCAAGAGTTCCATATCATACTGGAAGGTGATGTTGATACACCGATTAATTCCTTACCTAGGGAGGGAATATTTGCCGAGAGGAATATGGAAAACATTTCCATTACTAATCCTATAAACATCTTTGTGAATCCCAACGTTGTGTAAAATGTATTTATTGGCGCAAGCTGCTCTCTGGAGGAGATTTATATCTATATAGCCTTGTTTAAAGAGTTCTATGACGTGTTTTCCTAGTCATATGAGGAGATTCCAGGCATTGATCCATCGATAGTAAAACATGAAATACGCACCTATCCTAATTCCAAACTAGTTTGACATAAAATTAGACCTCTCAATCCGCGTAAAGCGACAGCTATTAAGGCTGAAGTTGAAAAACTGTTGAAAGCCGGTTTCATTTACCCGATAGCTTTGACAGAATGGGTATCCAAACCTATTCCTGTCGACAAAAAACAAGGGACAATATGTGTCTATACTAACTTTCACAATTTAAACAAAGCCTATCCTAAGGATAGCTACCCCACACCATTCATAGATCAAATCATTGATTCTTGTGTGGGGAGTGAAGTATTTTCGTTTATGGATGGTTTGGGCCAGGTATAATCAGATTCAAATTAAACCAGAAGAACAACATAAAATAGCTTTCATTTGTCCTTGGGGTACATTTGTATACAAGAAAATGCCTTTTGGATTGAAAAATGCAAGGGCTACCTTTCAGCAGGAAATGAATTTTTCCTTTCATGACATCAAGTCTATTATCGAACCCTACCTAGATGATATACCAGCACATTCTCGAAAGAGGATTTATCACCCAGATCACTTGCGTTTAATTTTTGAAAGATGCAGACATTATAAAATATGTTTGAATGCCCACAAATGTGTTTTCTGTGTCGATTCAGGTAGGATGCTTGGGTTCATTGTTTCTAACAAAGGTATTCAGGTGGATCCTTTGAAAGTTGAGGCCATAGTAAAATTGCCTCCTCCTCATTCCATCGAGCAGCTTTAGAGCCTGCAAGGGAAGTCCAACTTTATCCAACATTTTATCATGAATTATGCCAATATCACCAAAGGTTTCATGTGCCTATTGAAGCAGGACACCCCATTTGTATGGGATGAAACCGCACAACTTGCGTTCGAGGCATTAAATAAATATTTGTTGTCGGCACCTTTACTGCATCCACTACATTACTCTCAAGATTTTATATTGTATATGGCCACATCGGAGTCAACCATAGGGGTATTACTAGTCCAGGAGGATGATAAGACCCAAGACCATGTCATCTACTATCTTAGTCATTCTTTAGTTGGTCCTGAACTTAGGTATTCCCATGTCGAAAAGTTGGCATTAGCAGCTTTGTATGTTGTTCAGAGGTTGCATCACTACATCTTACTGAGGACTACGATAGTAGTGGAGGATGTTAATCCTTTCTAGTATGTTTTGTCCCGATGGATAGTTGGAGGAAAATTCAACAAATGGATAGTCATTTTCCAGGAGTTTGACTTAGATTTCCAGTCCACCAAATCCAAAAAATCCTTAGTTTTTGCGGATCTGATTGGAGAATTTTGGGTTGAGGAAGATGTAGCCATTGAAGAAGATGCATTCCCAGATGAACGCATATTTTTTATTTCCACCTCTGACCCTTGGTACGGAGATATACTTGTCTATCTCCAGACTTTGAAGTTCCCTGCAACCTTTTCATGGGAAGAATGGCACAAATTATGTTTACATGCAAAAGAATACCTCATTATTTGAGATACTTTATATTGTAGAGGGGTAGACCTTATTTTGCATCGACGTATTACCCACGAAGAGGCCGATATTGTCCTAAATGATGCCAATAGCAGAGCGTGTGGGGGTCATTTATCTGGGTTAGCAATGGCCTAGAAGATCTTATGTGCCGGTTATTTCTGGCCCACTATCTTTAAATATTGTGTGGAAGCCGTGAAGCACTGTCATCCATGTCAGCTTTATACCAGAAATATGCGGTCGCATCCTGCTCCGTTATTTCCCGTCATCTCAGTGAGCCGCTTCACTAAGTGGGGGATAAATTACGTGACGTGCAACCTAGTCTCTGCTGGGGGCACAAATATATCATTGTCACTGTAGATTACTTCACGATATGGGAAGAGGCAATGCCCACCTATAAAGTTGATGGGGAAACTGCAACTTTTTTCGTTCTCAACCAAATTATTGCATGTTTCAGTATTCCTAAAGAGATTGTCACTGACCATGGTAGTCACTTCCAAAAAAACATGATGACTAAATTGACCACTATGCTATGGTTTAAACAAGAACATTTGTCTTCTTTCTACCCGCAAGCGAATGGTAAAGTCGAGGTAGTAAATAAGACCTTGAAGACTATTCTCAAGTGTACTATTAACACAACCCAGTCAAATTTTCACATGATGTTGTATCCTACACTTTGGTCTTATCGAACAAATGTGAAAACTACCACAAGGCTCTCTCCTTTCCAACTCGTTCATGGGGTGGAAGCAGTAACCCCGGTTGAATGTGAAATCCCATCTTTAAATATTTCCATTCATGTGCTACCTGATACGACTGAGTTGGAGGAATGTTTGTTACACCTAGAATGTCTAGATGAACACTATAGGGATGTGCTGACAGCAAATGAGGCTCATAAAAATAGGGTAAAAAATAAGTACGATAAATCGGTCAAACCTAGGATTTTTTCTGAATGGGATCTTGTCTTACTTTGGGATCAAGACAAAGAACCCCTAGGGGTAGGGAAATTAAAGTATATGTGGTAAGGACCTTATGTCGTGTCAAATTTTTTGAATAAATGTGCATATTAATTAACTGATTTCGAGGGAAATAAGCTTCCTGAGCCTAGAAATTGGATCTACCTAAAAAAGTACTATGCTTAGGCTTAGCACTTTTTCTTGTATTTTTATTGTATCTAAATTTATGTACAATAGTTCTCCAGTTTGTGTTATTATATCATCTATTGGTTTTTACAGATGCCTTCTGAGTGGTTCGTAGGTTTTGCAGATGGCGCTAGTCATCACACTTGCAACCTGGCTTCAGCCGCATGGGTTATTTACTCACCCTAAGGATAGCTAGTTTCCTCTGGAGTCACTTGCCTAGGTTCTGCTACCAATAATCTGGCCGATTACAGGGCTGTCATTGAGCTTTTATGGGATGCCTTGTCATGAGGCATTACCTAGCTAGAATTCAAGCTTGACTCTCAACTGGTAGTTTCTCAGCTCAATCAAGATTATCAGGTGCGAAACCCTATTCTACTATGTCAGTTTATGCAACTTAGGTTATTGGAAATAAATTTTTATTTATTCCATTTAATAATATTCCAAGAAATCAAAATTCATTAACTGATGCATATGCGAATTATATCTTGGATTAGCATTTAACACATATTTCATAAAAATACACAACAAACACATTTGAAAAACACATGTAAATAAACTAAATATATATATGTGTGTGTGTGTGTGTGTGTGTGTGTGTGTGTGTGTGTGTGTGAATATCTATCCATATAGATAGGTCAAGTTTTTGATCCTCGGATACAGTCATAATTGTATAATATACAAACATATACAAAATTTGGATTGTAATCCATGAAATGCTCCTAGGTCTAAGCTTGACCACCCTGGTCATCCTAACCACCCTGGCCACTCTGATCATCTTGGTCATCCTGATCTTGGGCTTCTTCAACTTTTTTAGCTACAACAACCTCAGCGGCATCTATGTAAACAAGCACTACTCTGGATACCCTTCTCATAAGGTGTATCCAGATAGGTGGGATACCAACCACTAGTTCATGCATAATGGCAAGGATCTGCTCAATACGTAAAGTAGGTACTCTTTGGGTAAGCTTGGCCGGATTTCCCTCAAGAACCCTAATCAAACCATGATCCTCTCCTGCCACTTGTCGCATATACATATGAGGATGCCCAACAGGGTGGACTAGTCCAATAACTGCATTTTTAAACGTTTAAAGGATTAAAAATCTTATACATATGTATATATTTATGACTAAAAAATTCATAAAAACATTTAAAAACTTGAAAAACCAAAATACCTAATGCTCCCCATGCTCCTCTAGGAGGGAGGACAAGGTCATTGTCACCCCAAAAATCCATCCCAGCATATGGAAACTGCTCCAATGCTGGTATTTGTCACTCCCACCATAGGTAAAATTCATCATCGTACACACTCTGAACTGATCCACCACTACCCTGGCAAAGGAATATTTCTCCCCACTTACTCAGTCTAGGATGATGGGGAGAGAAACTCGGTAGAGGTACTATGGGACTGAGACCAGGAACTCTCTCAAATAAAAAGCCACCAATATGCTAGAATAACTGAAGTTTTTCTGTTGGCCTCTATTGCAGTCAGAGAGTTGCTTCTTCATTATCGGGATTACTCTCGAGCACCAGTCAAATAAGGCTCCCTGTAGATATTCCACCGCAATTCTCATTTGGTTTTGAGTTTTAAGATGAAGTGATGATGATCCTGCAACCCTCACTATTGTGCTTACCAATACCTGTAATGGCAAGTTACGAATATGAACAATAGGGATGCAAGTACCCCTTTTTTGAGTACCAGGTGCACAGTATGTGTCAATGTAGTTCTGAACACTTAGAAGGTCACCACCCCTTCCGTTACCTTCCAAGTTGACAGGAGCTCCCCATCGTGACAAACCTGATATGAAATAGATGTCTTGTAGTGTAATCTCTAGAATCTCACCTTGTAGGTCAAATGCACCTAGATCATGATCCTAGTAGTTTATCAAAAACTCCAGTAAATGGACATTGGATCACATGGGTGAAGTACAAAAGAATTTAAGAAACCCACTCTTCTGCAATTCATGCATTGTGGGGGAATTTTGAAGAGCATATTGGTCCACGTCTTCATGTTCCCTCTCCCTCCACTCCAACACCATGTTTCAGCCTATCAATAAAAGCCATTTTCAAACATTAAATTCATTCAAAAAACTTTTATTTTGGCCCTAAATATCCTTTTCCTATCTCACACAGTATACGCGGTTGTCCTTTGGACATGTCGCGTATCATACACGAGTTTCTTTTAGGCAAGCCGTGTATAAAACACATGTACGTGGCTGTCTATGTTGCATACCCGCGTATACAACGTGAACTTCTTAAAACTGGCTTAAAACATCAAAATTTTCATATAATTAAAAATTTGCTTGGATGAAATGAAAGAGCATGGAGAGCTGATTTACCTCGCACTTGCGGATTGGAAAATCATCTAGCGGTTTGACCACACTGAGCAATTCAAGAAAGAGGTAAAACTTGTCTCTATTGGGTGAAAATATGNTATTTTTGCACTATTTATAGAAATTATTTCAAAAAGTGGGTTTTTAACCTATAGTTTGTAATTTTTATTAAAATCAAACTAATGCCATGTCATGTTTTCCTAATGAAATAGGTCCAAGTTTATTCAAAGTCATTTTTCACTCATATAGGGTAGGATTTTGATCATTTATATGCATTTTTTCATTTATACCTAATCCACCTTAACCCTAGGATTACTAATTTTGACAACGGACTATGGTATTCAACCATTAGTACCTTGTTTATACCATTGTTCTTCTATGGATAGGGATTTCCTTCCATGAGTACCCTTGTTTAGAACACATTCATTATCTTTTGGTACTCATGCCGCATTTGTCATAGGTTTAAGGGAGCCTTCTTAGCTATTTTTCATGCCAAATTGAGCCTCATTTTGGTCTCTCTTTACAAGCTATCCCCTTTATAAGACTCCTCGTCCTTATGGAGTTTTCTTTAGGCATAGGTATAACTCCTCAAATTAGACTTGAATTCCAAGTAAATTTTTCCATTCAGTATCATTAAGAATATGTGAATGGGTATCCACATTGGTGGTAGGTTATCTCTTTCTCAGACCATGTGGAATAATATGAGAAATGATCACTCCGTTTTCTATGGAATTGAGAAGAGTATTCTCAGGCATAGGTTTATCACTTTTCCAAACCTGAGAGACTAAACTTATGGAAAAGCAATGCCCGATATGAGCTTAGTTTTCTCTTTTTCGTGCTCTGGACCTAAACATGAAAAATATTTCGAGTGTACTTTATTTCTTTGTCATGCTCGTTAAACAAAAAGAACAAAACATCAAGTTTACTGTTGTAACCCCCATTCCTTGTACTCAAATGGATCTTTCTAAGTGATCTTTCTTTCCTTCACACTCATAAAACTCAAGCTATAAGATACTCTTGAAGGAGCAATGGGTAGGTGGTAATTTGACCTCTTTCAGACCTCCCTGACTAAGTACAAAAAAGGTTCACCTTTTCTTCTTCAGAAGTTAAGAGAGTTCTTCCGAGGTATGTTTTATACTTTTTTGATTTCAAGAGACTAAATTGGACGAAAAAGGACCCCCCTGTAGTCTTCTTTGTAGTTTTCAAACTCTTTAAACATGAAAACACCAAACGAGCATGTACTAGTTCAGGCTCGTAAAATCCATGAATAAGTGACATTATCAAGCATTATTCCCTCTTCTCTTCAATCTTGTCAAAAATGAAGAGAGACCTAAGTTGACTTTCCTAGACTCGTTAAAATTTAACAGGAAAGGTAAGGAAGAAGTTTTCTTTTTGGGTTACAGTCGATGGCAACATGTTCTCCTTGAACATAGCACTCTCTGAACTTTCCAATACTCATGTCTAAGTGTACACTTTCAGTTCAACTATCACTTCGAGTTTCTTACTCCTCAACTTGTCATTTATGCTTGGGGAATCTGATTATGTCTCCTACATGACAAATAAGTCTAGCTGTACTATCTGCAAAGTTAAAAGCTCCTTTGGTCATCTGTGTGTCGTGCTCATTGTTCAATGATTTATCCCTATTTCTACTTATTATCCTGATTCCATCATTATCCTCTCTGGTATCACTTGTGTCTACCTTCCTTTATCCAATTCCTAGTCATTCTTATGATCCATTGGATCTATTTCCTTCCTCATCATAGCATGGTTTCTCAGCAGTACTTCCTGAAGACGAAGACCTAGATTTTTTTACGATGGTACACTAGGATTCACTTTCATCATTGGTGAATCCCTTTGCTTCAGTTGTCAATTATCCCCTATTTATTGATAATCTGTTGAGTCCTATCCATGTTTGACTTCGACACATCTATTCACATGGCCTGGATTGTACTGGTTCCTTTGGATTTTGACAAAGACCTTAGGTTCATATCTATAACCTAAGCTATGCAAGATTTTTTTGTGTTCACCTACACAGATTCCAGATTTTGAAGACTCATCATTGTATATTGTGGCTTCAATCCACCATTGTAATATACATGGTCCTGTACCCGTATCATATGATGTAATCAAATATTGTAAAGGAGCTAGTGTTCCAATATATTGAACATGGAATCCTTAGATATGATTTTGTATATGACATTGATATGTATTTGTTTCAGGTACTCCCTTTGCTTCCTCGGACTTCTGAGTTCTCCAAGATAATGATTATAATGTATTTCAACCATCGCTTCCCTCTAACCTCACACATTTGGGGGCATCTGTTATCATCCAAAATGGCACTTCTCCATCCAAGTACCGACATTCCTCATGTTGGTACACAAAAGGACAAATTTGGATTGAAGTGGCCAAAACACTATAGATGGGCATGACCTTTAATGCATTATCTTCAAACCAGCCTTGTATATTTTTATTATGAGTTTTGGGTTGCATACGTGACTATATGCATTGCAACTTTTGCATCATACATGAGTATTTGCATTGAAACCCGTGTATACTTGCATATGCGAGTTCCCTTTACGCAACTCGCATATCATATGCGACTTTCCTATATTAATACCCACGTATACCTTAATTAAAAATTAAAAAATATAAATAGAGATTAGATGAGATTATTTGGGGCCTATTCCATAACTATCCTAACCATCTCAACCATCCCAACGTTTGAAACCACACTATTTCCCAAAGTATAAATAGAGGCCTTGGGGTGGGGGATAATAAATCAATTTTGGAGAGAAAAGTTATGCTGGTGGTATACCTTTAGAGTCTTGGAGCAGCAAAACTCAGAGTCCTTTGGTTGCAAAGGATTCCTTGTCTTAGAAGCTGGGTTGTATTCTTATCTTATTCATCGATTGTTAATAAAGAGAATTCGTCTTCCAATCTTGTATTGTGTACATTTCATGTGTATTGGTTAATGAATATGTTTTTTTATATTATCAATATGTTTTTCATCTAACCTCTAATATATATATGCGTGAGATATTACTTGAAGGATTTTCTCTTTGCACGTGAAGAGGTACATCCCTAGAAGCTTTGGAAAGGAGTGGAGTGAGAGAAGATCAAGCTTGGATCAACCATCATTAATCGGGTCAGTCAAGACTTTCTTCCTATTCTCTTTCCATTCCCTATAAAAAGTTGATTGTCTGCAAGTTAGTAGTAAGTTGGTAACATCATACCCTAGGTTACAAGGGTGCTTAATCCTGAACAACAGTCAGGCAATATCAAACTAAGTTGATTTTGGGTCATCTCATTGAATTTTTGGGTCATTAGGATAGTTAGTTTCAACCCTAATTTTAGTTGGTCCACATGTGGCATCATTAACCATGGTCCCAATCATCTTTTGACCATCTTGTTACCTTTAATTAATTGAATTAGCTAGTTGGATTTTCATATGTTCTTCTCATTTCATAACTAGTTCGAGGAAATATTCATTATCGTGCCTTTTCTGTGAAAAACAGGAACACCACAATCATTAGGTAAATGGGAGAACCCTCTCTATATTTCTAATTTAATTACAATTATAACACCAAATTACAACTCCTCAACCTCCTTGATAATCACCTCCTTGAACCTCACATCCCCCCTTTTCCATAGGGATGAAATTATTAGAAACTCATTGCAAAGAAAGATCCAACCTATTGACTAATGCATCCAAATCTATACATTTATCTAATGATGTAATTAGTAGAACCGCAAAATTCACAATGAGCATGATGTAAGTTTCAGTCATTTTAGATAAAACAATGACGCTAATCGTTTCGATGACACTCCACAAGTTACACCGATGTTGACGGTGTTATTATCAACCTTCTTCTATGATGTGTCACACAACCATTTCATATAGATTTATGAGTTTCTTTTTCTTTTCAATCCCTGAATGTATCGACAAAATCTCCCAAGTCCCCTCCGGATGCTTCAGCGACACTTGCCGAGTGCCTCAGATGAACTCTGTCGATGTTTAGTTTATTGGCAAGTTTACTTTTAATACTAGTTGTGTCGGTATATTTTGTCGAGTTTCCCCAAAATATGGACATTCATCATCATCAGCATCATTTTCCAATATCTTTCGAACGTTTCGGAGACACTTCATGAGCTTCTTATGACAGTTTCGACGATAATTACCCAATTCTTTTCGACCGTTTCGACAGTGATTTATGATTTCCTCTGAAACAACACAAGGATAAACTTAAAATGAATCCTACTGACCGTTTCAGAGCAACTTTTCGAGTTCCTCCGATACCTCAAGGAAACTCGCCAAGTTTCTCCGATATGTCGGAGAAAAATATGAGTTTTACTTGGCAAAAAAACCTCTTTTTCTCAATCCTTTGGAAAATATAAGTGTTTAGGGTGGACTCCTTTGAGTTAGAAAACTAGTCTAAGTATGCTTTTAAACAAAAAAAGAAGGAGAGGTCTAAAATACCAAAATTGTTGGGGAAGCAGTTGCAGCAGCAACAGTTCTTTGAGTTAATTTTTCTAGATTTAATAAAATATTTTAAATATTTATGAAAAAATAAATGTTGTCGATATCCTTTTTCACCTTTTCCTTAACATGAGGATTGAGACGATATGAACACCACTTGATATGCTTAACATCAAGTTTAAGGGTAATCCTCATTTACTTCAAGTCACCTTGAATCCATTTTAGGTTAGTAAAGTTTCATGGAAATAATTCACCGTATTCCTTAAGAAGAGAAACAATCTTAGACGCAATTTTATCATCCTTATAATCATACACATTGGAAATCTTAGGGTTGTTGTCTTTCCCAATATCAGGTTTCTACAAATTTGTGGGTTTTTCATACTAGTAGTTTTTTTATTCTTTCCTTGGATGATCCTAGATCCCATTTGTATCACAATCATCTAATTGGTCAATCTTTTTGCAATAGAGAGACACTTTTGTCTCATAACTAAGAATCTACACATGAAACAATTCCTGATTATAGGGGTAAACATGTGGGTTCCTTTCAGTCCACAACTTGTTAGTAAACAAGTCATTTTTTAATCATCTTCAAAGAACTAGTAACAAGTTTATGCCTTCTGAAAAATTAAAATTCTTCACAAAACTAAGTTTGCAATTTTTTCTAGTCCCAAGTTTGTCTTTGGGTTTCCTCATGTAAGTATCATGCTCTAGGAATGGGACTGAGATGGATAAACTTATAAACCCAAAGATCATATGGTAGTGCCTCCTTCCCATTTTTGGGTATTATATTCCACAAATACAAAAGCATTGGAGTATTCATTATAAATATCCATGTTTAAATAATCCCAAGGTAATTTCCTCAAAATAATTAAAGATTCATTTTTAGGAAAATAATCAAACCTGCAAACCATAAATGTCTGGATTGATGACCATGAGTGAAGGTATTCTATATGAGTGGCACACCATATTGCATGAGTTCCATTATGGGAATCCTTTATTCATATAAAACTCTACTATTTAGTTATGTAAAGAATTCAGTCATATTTGAAACCCCGTCATAAATTGGAGGGATAGGAACCCCAACTCCAATCCATCTAGAAAATTTAATAGTTTTTTAAAGTTTACATGAGATTTCATGCCTCCTATTTTTTCATTAAAATCCTCATCTAAATCACTTTCAAATGAATGAATTCTCCTCCAACTTATTGAACCATATTATATGGGATTAACATAATCATTCATTTTCACTACTAGAAGGTTATATATTTGATGTAAGACATCAGGTTGCATATTATCATCGATTGACTTGATATAGCAAGGTCCCTGCTATGGGTCCAAAGGCTAGGTGACTTGAATTCCATCATATTCAAACGTCATAGTCTCATTTTTCAACTTGATGATACCATAGTTCTCATAACTCCAATATATCCCCAATAATGTTTGATAATGATCTATTTTGTCCATTATTTCAATCACTTCAAAGGAAATTAAATTATTTACTCCAATTAAATCAACCTCCACATTCTCTAGTATCCCAATAGCAAAGATTAGATATTGATTGCCCATTCGTAACTAGATAGGAGAATAAACCAATGAGGGCTACACATAGCCTCCCATTATTTCTTAGAAACAATATTAGTATCCAAATTGAAATCTAACATGACGTCCTTAATATCACATCCATCTACCTACACATCTAACTAAAATACGTTACTAGTTCTTTTATTTCTTTAACTTATGATATTGTCCTTTCTTTTAGGAAGGTTAGATGAGATAATCCCATCCTCCTCTATTACCCCCGCAAATTTTTGAAGAGTATTTCCAAAAAACAAATCTTAGGTCTCTGTTATCCAAAATATTAGTAAGCATATTGAACTTGAGACTAATAAGTTTCTGAGTTGTACTTGGAGGTTCAATATCTACTTTTTATCCATGAATATAGAAGTGTACATTTGATCCCACATTTTTAAAAATTACTTCATCTACGACCAATGATGAATGAGGAGAAACCATGTAGTTGAAAATCTCATCATCCCCTGTGAAAATTTCTTTATGTCAGTCCATATCAAACTAAGTTGATTTTGGGTCATCTCATTGAATTTTTGGGTCATTAGGAAAGTTGGATTCAACCCTCATATTAGCAGCTCCACATGTGACATCATTAAGCATTGTCCCAATAATATTTTTACCATCTTGTCACCTTCAATTAATTGAATTAGACAGTTGGTTTTTCATATGTTCTTCTCATCTCATCACTAGTTCTAGGAAATATTAATTATCGTGTCTTTTCACCCAACAATAGGAACACCACAATAATTAGGGTAAATGGGAAAACCCTCTCAATATGTTCAATTTAATTACAGTTACAACACCAAATTATAACTCCTCAACCTCCTTGAACCTCACATCCCCCCTTTTCCCTAGATATGAAATTATCAATATGAAGAATGATCCAACCTATCAACTAATGCATAAAAATATCTACATTTATATGTCATGTAAATAGTAGAACCAAAAAATTCACAATGAACATTATTTAAGAAAAAGGAATACTTTTGAAAGAGGGGGGAAAAAATGAGGGGAGTGTGCATATTATTGATAGATTTTACGTAAAACACATTCTTCACCCATGACAATAATTATGGGCACCAACTTGTGCAACACCTAAAGAAGGTATTGTTGGGCCTAGTCCCATAGAGGGATTAGGCACAATCCCCGTCTCAAACTTAGGCATTTAAAAGCATGGTGAACTTAGGTCAGAAATTTGGCACACCATATATTTCCTCTACCTACCATGGGATAATCGATTTCTGTTTTTTTTCAATTAAGACAACTATCTAGTTTTATACTTGCAATAAGTAAGATCCGACTATATGTATATATATGTTTGACTACTTGGGTACTTAAACAAGGCTTCAATGTTTATATGTTGCTCCAATGCAGCTCCTGGGGTGTCAATAGTATAAATTTGAATTGAGCACATAGATATGTGGACGAACACACAACTCACAAGATAGATCAAACAATTTTACTTAGAAATTGAAGAATGAAACAGTGCAAAAATGGCTTGCAACTGTGAATGCTTTCATTAATCAAAAGTAATTTGATGATTAATTAAAATGTAATACACTGGTATTAATAACCAGTCAATTTGAATGCATAAGAGAGGAATTTGAATTGATTGACTCTACCTAACTGCATGGATAACTGGACATGTCTAAATCATTATCAGAGCTCAACTAGTTAGCCCCAGTTGCCTCAATCAGTGAACCAGTCGGTTAGAATCAATTAACTAGCATAAATGAATTTGGTAGGTGTGGAATTGTGCCCATGTGGGCGTCACCTAGGGACCAATATGATATCACGTTCGTTCATATTGGGGGTTAAAAATCAAAAAATTCTTAACCAATATATTGGTGGTAAATTAAGGGTAAAAAGGGTTTTTTATTTACTATATAAATATCCAATATGATGGGGCATATTTTATTGCAAAGGGTTTCCCACGCCTCTACCATAAGCCTGCATGATGCTACATAGGGTTTTTCTCCATCTATTTTTCTGGATTTGGAGGGCGGATTCTCTGGTGCATAGCAGTGTTGGAGGAGGGCATTTTCTCTGGTGCATAGCGTTTTCTTCCACCATTTCCTATATTTGGTCGTGGGTTTGTAGTGTTGGAGTAGGGTGGTTTCTCTGGGGCATAGCAGTGTTGGAGGAGGGCAGTTTCTCTGGTGCATAGCGTTTTTTTCCACCGTTTTTTGGATTTGGTTGTGGGTTTGTCGTGGGTTTGCAGTGTTCAAGGAGGGCAGTTTCTCTGGTGCATAGAAGTGTTGGAGGAGGCATTATTGAGACCATATTTGAAACAAAAGAATATTCTTATTCTCCATCTGTTATCCGTGGCAGCGTTTGTTGCTGAAGCGTTTGCCTATGCCCACGCTATGTATCTGGATTTGGATATAATGTTATATGATATTCATAGCAATGGAAGAGGAAATACTGCAAGAAATTGAAGCTGTTAAGGTAGTCTATGGTTCAAATTGCAGCATCTTAGAGGAAATTCCCCCTCATTTGAAAGTAATCCTAAAGTCTCGAACTGTAGAAGATTTGTCACAACAGGTAAGTTGCCCAATTTCCATTTTCTTTGACGATCATCGAAGTGAATATTGTCTATTTACCTAATTTGGAAATGGATTAGAATGGCAGAGAAACATGGTTTTTTTTTATGATCACTCTGCTGTTAAGAGTTGTAGAAAACACACCAAAAGATAGGGGCTTGCACCACATAACATGGACTTCCGTAGGCTTATATGCTAGGAAATCGTTTCTACCAGAATTACCCAAGAATTGCACCCAATATCATCCTTTTAATAAATGTGCCATTCAAGTGGGGAGGAAACAATGATATTGAAACATGTTCAGAATCTTACTACTACGTTAACCTCACCAGTGAACCAAGGCCCTGCTAGTAAACACAGTCTGATTTTTGCTGCCCTGAGCTATGTATGGTTAGGCAGTTAAATGAATAAGAAATAACATAAAATAGGGAACACAGTTGGGAGCCCCAGATATATGGTTATCATTAATTCATGCCCTTCTATTTGCAAGGTTGCCTTTTGCCATAATTTCTCATCATGAACAGATGCTTTAACAACATCTAAAAATTGACATTCTAATGAAAACACTCTTATGCTGACATTCCAGTGAATTAAATTGTGAACATTCTGTCTAATCAATTTTTTCAGGCTTGCCTATGTTTGAGTATTAATTAATCCAAGCCATTGATGACATTCTAGTGGATTAAATTGTGAACATCCTATCTAATCAAGCTTTGCGTTGTCCCTATGTTCGAGTATTCAATAGATTAGATTTTGAACATTTTATCTATTCTATTTCCATGTCAATGTTGTGGATTTCATTGTTTTAATTTGAAGTGATGTGGGTTTGGGTAAATTGAATGGAAGAAGGATAAATATTCTATGGATTAGTCCTTTTCTATTTTTCCATAACCAGAATCTGGCTAGAAATTGCAATTTTGGGTTGTTGAAATCATTGTTTTTAATGCAAAAATGGATTTAACACCCTCTTACATCTCTATTGCAACTTGATTTGGAAATTTTAAAAATTGATTCTGCAATTCCATCAATCCAAAATGATTCTTTCTAGGTTTTAAGCTGAAAATGTTGGTTTACCTTCCGGTTATTTTGAGTGGTCGGAAAAGAGACAATTCATAAAACATTTATACTATGGAAATTAATTGTAGTTGTTTAAATGTAGCAGTTGAGTTATATGAAGGCGTTCCTCACTAGGGATTTGAGTAGTCAATTGTTGTGCATCACAGTTTATTACCTTAAGCTTTTGAGCTTTGTGAAGGCTAAGCCTAGGGTTTGTAGCCTAGACTTAAGCATGGTTGGTTGTATTGGATAATACCATGTATGCCTGTTATTGTCTACTGTTGGATTTTATCTTTGTATGAAACATAACACCAAAATTTCTAATTGGAGTAATATTTCTGTATAAATTTCCTTTTGATGGTGGGAACATCACTGTTGGGAATGAGAATCAACAGCACAAGAACAGAGTGTTCTAGGAGCGTTTTTTTATATAAAATATATATTTTTATGCATGTATATTAATAAATGCATGCATAATGGTGAATTAGCTGCAAAAATATGGAAAAATAGGTGTGTTGTAGATTAAAGATAATCATTAAAGCATTAACCATTTAGTACAAAAATAACATGAAATATATAGCACAGGGACTTCACTTAGTGAACGTCTCACATAACACGTGCGATCATGGGATATTAAATAATACCCTTAATTTCGAGAGGTATTGACCCAAACTCTTTTTGTTGAAACCCCCTTACAATACTTAAAACTTTCTCCCCGCCCCATTTTATACCTCAATCATTATAAAACACCCTACCCACCCCCATCTTAAACCCCTCATCCCCCTAATACCTTCAATATATTGGTTTGATTTTTTATAATTTTAAAACCCACAATATGAACTAACATGATAGGATATTGGTAAACAAGTGAAGACCTTGTGAGAAATAGCAGTTATAACTTACAGTGTTGTCATCAAATGACCAACCATAACATCAACCTTCCAGTTTCAAGTTTCAACATATAACATTTGTCGTCAACAAACTCTAAGAGCTAACATCCAACATGAAATGGAACAGGGTATCATGACCAAAGAGCTGTAATATGCAATCAACAATTGTTGGCCTGGGAAAGAGAAATAAGAAGGAAGTTCACGTGCGCAACCAAGGAAAATGCACCGCACACGCAATAGAAGCAAAGGAATCTCGCGAAGGACGAAAAGGGCCTGTGAGGGAAAAACAGAGAGGTGCGTGACAAAAGAATGGTGAGTGCAAAAGCACGCAAGGGGGAAATGGCCGAAAAGCGATAGATGCAGAATCCATATCATGGCTGTATAAGATGGCGTAAGCCTACAGCTATGCACGTATGAGAATATATTTGTAAGTTAGGCCAATAGTGCCTCCTGTCAAGTCATCATCACCACAGCTATAACTAGAGGGGTGGCTGATGGTGACGGCTAACAAACTGCAGGGATGCAGTTGGCCCTGCATGGCCACGTAAATTGGTATAAATAGGAGGGATTCAATGGTTAGAAGGTTGGTCTATGAGGTTTTCGTTGGTCCCTATTCAATTTTCAGTACTAGTGTGCTATTCAACAGTAATCCATGGAGGGGGATGCCGGTTTTTTGTAATGTCATAGTGATCAGAAGAGGAGTAGACTCAGGAAAAGTATGGTAGCATTAGAGGGGCTATTGAGCTGGGGAACTGACTGCAGAGTGAGAAAACCGCTAGGAGTAGGAGTAGAGTAGAAAGGCGAACTAGAGAGCATGAGAACTATAAGTCTAAACTTAAAGAGATATCTCAAGATCAGTCTGCATCTCGCAGACTACAAGGTGTTATGTCCTTTCTCATGCCAGATGAATAGCACCTTGTTGGTTTTTCCCAGATAGGTTTCCACATTATTTCTTGTGTCTGAATGAATGGTTGATGTGGTGAATTTTTATGTGATTTATTACTAGTTTCTTTCCATAAAATGTTAAATGTGTTTCAATCTCTGGTAGTTTCTTGCAATTGGTAAATGGATGAACAGAATGCCTTGCTGAATTGAAATTGTATATATATCATTCTGTATAATTCCTATTATGAATCCCAACTTAAGTCATAGAACCAATTGACATGAATCAGCTACAATGCACGATTTCTTCCAATCAAGTAAGGCTCCTTATAGATATTCCACCGCAATTCTCATTTGGTTTCGAGTTGCAAGATGAAGTGATGATGAGCTTGCAACCCTCACTATTGTGCTTACCAATACCTGTAATGGCAAGTTAAAAATATGAACAATAGGGATGCAAGTACCCCTTTTTTGACTACCAGGCGCACAGTAAGTGTCAATGTAGTTCTGAACACTTAGAAGGTCATCGCCCCTGCCGTTACCTTCCAAGTTGACAGGAGCTCCCCATGATGAAAAACTCGATATGAAATAGATGTCTTGCAGTGTAATCTCTAGAATCTCACCTTGTAGGTCAAATTCACCTAGATCATGATCCCAGTAGTTTATCAAAAACTCCAGTAAACAGACATTGGATCGCATGGATGAGGTACAAAAGAATTTAAGCAACCCACTTTGCCGCAATGCATGCACTGTGGGGGCACTTTGAAGAGAATATAGGTCCATGTCTTCATGTTCCATCTCCCTCCACTCCAACACCATGTTTCAGCCTATCAATAAAGCCATTTTCAAACATTAAATTCATTCAAAAAACTTTGACTTTAGCCCTAAATATTCTTTTCCTATATTGACCAGTATATGTGGTTGTCCTTTGGACATGTCGTGTATCATACGCGAGTTTCTTTTGGTCAAGCCACGTGTAAAATGCATGTGCATGAATGTCTATGTTGCATACCCATGTATACAGCGTGACCTTCTTAAAACTGGCTTAAAACATCAAAATTTTCATAAAATTAAAAATTTTCTTGGATGAAATGAAAGAGCATGGAGAGCTGATATACCTAGCACTTACGAATTGGAAAATACTCTAGCAGTTTGACCACACTGAGAAATTGAAGGTGTAGATAAAACTTAGCTATATTGGGTGAAAATGTGAAATGGTGAATTTGATTTCTATTTTTTCACTATTTATAGAAATTATTTCAAAAAGTGGGTTTTTAACCTATAGTTTGTAATTTTTATTAAAATGAAACTAATGCCATGTCATGTTTGCCTAATGAAATAGGTCCAAGGTTATTCAAAGTAATTTTTCACTCATATAGGGTAGGATTTTGATCATTTATATGCATTTTTGTATTTATACCTAATCCGCCTTAACCCTAGGATTACTACTTTTGACCAGGGACTATGGTATTCAACCATTAGTACCTTGTCTATACCATTGTTCTTCCATGGATAGGGATTTCCTTCTGTGAGTACCCTAGTTTAGAATACATTCATTGTCTTTTGGTACTCATGCTGCATTTGTCATAGGTTCAGGGGAGCCTTCTTAGCTATTTTTCATGCCAAATTGAGCCTCATTTTGGTCTCTTTTTACAAGCTATCCCCTTTATAAGGCTCCCCGTCCTTATGGATTTTTCTTGAGGCCCGAGTCTAACTCCTCAAAACAGACTTGATTGTCGAGGAAACTTGTCCATTCAGGCTCGTTAAGAATATGTGAATGGGAATCTCATTGGTGGTAGGTTATCTCTTTCTCGAACCATGTGGAATAATACGAGAAAGGATCACTCTCTTTTCTACGGAATTGAGAAGAGTATTCTCAGGCATAGATTTATCGCTTTTCGGGAATTGAGAGACTAAACTTACGGAAAAGGAACACCCGGTATGAGCTTAGTTTTCTCTTTTGCATGCTCTGGACCTAAACATGAAAAAGATTTCGAGTGTACTTTATGTCTTTGTCATGCTCGTTAAACAACAAGAACAAAACATAGAGTTTACTATTGTAAGCCCCATTCCTCGTACTCAAATGGATATTTCCAAGTGATCTTGCTTTCCTTCACACTCGTAAAACTCAAGCTATAAGCTTCTCTTGAAGGAGTGTTGGGTAGGTGGTAATTTAACCTTTTCGGACCTCCCTAACTAAGTACAAAAAAGGTTCACCTTTTCTTCTTCCAAAGTTAAGAGAGTTCTTCCGAGGTATGTTTTATACTTTTTTAGTTTCAGGAGACTAAATTAGATGAAAAAGGACCCCCCTGGAGTCTTCTTTGGAGTTTTCAGACTCTCTAAACATGAAAACACCAAACGAGCATGTACTAGTTCGGGCTCGTAAAATCCACGAATAAGTGACATTATCAAGCATTATTCCCCCTTCTCTTCAAGCTTGTCAAAAATGAAGAGAGACCTGAGTTGACTTTCCTAGACTCGTTAAAATTTAACAGGAAAGATAAGGAAGAATTTTTATTTTTGGGTTACAATCGGTGGTAGCATATCCTACTTGAACATAGCACTCTCTAAACTTTCCAATAATCATGTCTAAGTGTACACTTTCAGTTCAGCTATCACTTCAAGTTTCTTACTCCTCGACTTGTCATTTATGCCCGGGGAATTTGATTATGTTTCCTACATGACAGATAAGTCTAGTTGTACTATCTGCAAAGTTAAAAGCTTCCTTGGGTCATATTTGTGTCGTGCACACTATTTAAGGATTTATCCCTGTTTCTGCTTATTATCCTGATTCCATCATTATCCTATCTGATATCACTTGTGTCTACCTTCCTTTATCAAGTTCCTAGTCATTCTTGTGATCCGTTCAAGGATTTATTCCCTTCCTCATCACAACATGGTTTCTCATCAGTACTTACTCAAGACGAAGACCTAGAGTTTTTGACAATCGTACCCTAGGATTCACTTTCATCATTGGTGAATTCCTTTGCTTCAGTTGTCAATTATCCACTATTGCTTGATAATCTGTTGAGTTCTATCCACATTCGACTTCTACAGATCTATTCACATGGCCTGTATATTGTACTTGTTCCTTTGGATTTTGATGAAGACCTTAGGTTCATATCTATAACCTAAGCCGTGCAATATTTTGTTGTGTTCACTTACATAGCTTCCAGATTTTGAAGACTCATCATTGTATATTGTGGCTTCAATCCACCATTGTAATATACGTGGTCTTATACCCGTATCATATGATGTAATCAAATATTGTAAAGGAGCTAGTGTTCCAGTATATTGAACATGGCATCCTCAGATATGATTTTATATATGACATTGATATGTATTTGTTTTAGGTACTTCCTCTGCTTCCTTGGACTTCTGAGTTCTCCAAGATAATGATTATAATGTATTTTGGCCATCGCTTCCCTCTAACCTCACACATTAGGGGGCATCTGTTATTAGCCAAAATGACACTTCTCCATTTGAGTGCCAACATTCCTCATGTTGGTACACAAAAGGACAAATTTGGATTGAAGTGGCCAAAACACTATAGATGGGCATGACCTTTGATGCATTATCCTCAAACCAGCCTTGTATATTTGTATTATGAGTTTTGGGTTGCATACACGACTATATGCATTGCAACTCGCGTATCATATGTGAGTATTTGCATTGCAACCTACGTATACTTGCATACACGAGTTTCCTTTGCGCAACTCACGTATCATACGCGAGTTGCCTATATTAATACCCGCGTATACCTTAATTCGACATTAAAAAATATAAATCAAGATTAGATGAGATTATTTGGGGCCTAATACATAACTATCCCAACCATCCCAACCTTCAAAACCACTATATTTCCCAAAGTATAAATAGAGGCCTTGGGGTGCGGGAAAATAAATCAATTTTGGAGAGAAAAGTTATGCTGGTGGTATACCTTCAAAGTCTTGGAGCAGTAGAACTGAGAGTCCTTTGGTTGCAAAGGATTCCTTGTCTCAGAAGTTCGGTTGTATTCTTACCTTATTCATCGATTGTTAATAAAGAGAATTCTTCTTCCAATCTTGTATTGTGTACATTTCATGTGTATTGGTTAATGAATATGTTTGTCTATATTATCAATATGTTTTTCATCTAACCTCTAATATATATATGCATGAGATATTACTTGAAGGACTTTCTCTTTGCACGTGAAGAGGTACATCCCTAGAAGCTTTGGAAAGGAGTGGAGAGAGAGAAGATCAAGCTTGGATCAACCGTCGTTAATCGGGTAAGTCAAGACTTTCTTCCTATTCTCTTTCCATTCCCTATAAAAATATGATTGTCTGCAAGTTAGTAGTAAGTTGGTAATCCAAGACTTTAGGTTACAAGGACGCTTTATCCTGAACAACAGTCGAGCGATATCAAACTAAGCTGATTTTGGGTCATCTCATTGAATTTTTGGGTCATTAGGAGAGTTAGATTCAACCCTCATTTTAGTTGCTCCACATGTGGTATCATTAACTATGGTCCCAATCATATTTTGACCATCTTGTTACCTTTAATTAATTGAATTAGTTAGTTGGATTTTGATATGTTCTTCTCATTTCATAATTAGTTCGAGGAAATATTCATTATCGTGTCTTTTCTCCAAACAACAAGAACACCACAATCATTAGGTAAATGGGAGAACCCTCTCTATATTTACAATTTAATTACTATTGAGCCGCAAAAAGACCACATTTTATTCATCATTTCACATACTATTTATCACCTTATTCCATTATATCCTTCTATAAAACCATTAACATTCACCACTTTCATAATAAATTGGGTTTATATTACCATTTTCCAAATCATTTATTTTTTAGTATTATTGAGTGAATTTATGGTTAATTATTGAGAAAAATAACATATTTTCATTATACTTTAAAGTTGGGTGAGTTTGGTGATGTGTACAGTTGTATTTTAAGACTTTAGCAAGCTCAAAAGTAACCACCTAGCCTCATATTTGAATTTCATGTTCTAGATGTGGCTAACTTCAAGGAGAAGATCATGGACAAGTGGAGAGAATATCTTATACAATACTCGGTTGAGGATTTAAAGGGATGAGTTGTAGAATTGTCACCTAGCCTCATATTTGAATTTCATCTTCTAGATGTGGCTAACTTCAAGGAGAAGATCATGGACAAGTGGAGAGAATATCTTATCCAATACTTGGTTGAGGATTTAAAGGGATGAGTTGTAGATTTGTTGAGTATTTGGGGGGATGAGTTGTCTATTTGTTGAGAGAATAGTGAATTTTTAATTATGATCACTTATCGTGAGTTTATGTATAAATAGGAGGGCTCTCTCCTCATTTTGGCTAGATGCCTCTCTATTGGTTTAGTAGTAGAGAATTGGTTCATCTTTTTAGATAGTCATGGATTTGATCCTGTTGTAATAGATTTTATACTTTGGAATAGATAGTTTGATTCATTCATATTTTGATGTCTTGTTTATAAGTTCTTAGTATAGAATTTCAGTTAATTTCTTTCTTATAAGTTCTTAGTATAGAATTTCAGTTAATTTATTTCTTATGAGTTATTAGTATAGAATCTTAGTTAATTTCTTTCTTATGAGTTCTTAGTGTAGAATTCCAGTTTTTTTTTTTTATGCATTTTCAGTATTGATTTTATGTGAGCTCACTAGTTAATTTCGATTACTTTATACCTTTTATTTCCTGCAATTTTATGTTTTATGCAATTAGATTTATTTCCATCTAATTTCTCATTTCATAAACAAGATTTAATTCCAATTACATGTATTTTTTTATTTCAGTTATCTAAAATTTTAGATTAGGTGCACCGACAGTCTGCCCTTTCATATATTTTGTATGTAACTCACAAGTCTACGCTCTTTTCGGGTTGACAATTAAATCATTGGAATTCTATTATAGATTGTTTAATGTTTTTACCCAACATTTTGGTGTCGTTTCCAGGAAGGTGCTAAAATGGATCAGAGTTTAGATAAGTAAATAGTTTGTTTTTATTAGATAGAAAGGGGGAGGGGAAACTGTAAGACACAAAGACGACTTCACTCCAGAATTTCTGGGATTTTCATGGTGTAACAGCCAGATGCATCCACTATAGTGGGTTTCCCGAAAGCCTTGATTGTTTTCTACAAAGCATTTACTTTTTTTGCAAATTATTTCCTTTGATTTTTTTCTTCAAGTGTATTTATTTTTTTGTAAAGACTTTACTTTTCCTGCAAGTTCTTTCATTTTATTTAAATGCAAGTTTGTTTATGCAAGTTTTTCATTTCTCATTTACAGTTCCGTAGTGTAAAGTTTTGATTGCTTTCATTTTTGGGCCCTTTATTTCATACTAACTTGTTTTAATTTTATATGTTCATTTTTGTTTTATACAGATTTTTGGTGCACTTTTTATTTTTCTATTTTTTTACTAACTCATTTTTTCACCTCTTTCCATTCTTTTTATATTTGATTTAATTTTAGATTTACGATGAGCATAAGGTTAGAGAAGCTCACCCAGATCCTAGAAAAAATCAAGATCTCCTCTTCTTTAGAAGAGGAGATCTTGACATCAGTCAAAGATGAAATCACTCTTCCTGAAGCGAACAATGAAGAATCGACATTTGAAGAATCTTGCATATCAGATGAAGAATACTTGTTTGAACTGGAGATTGAAGAGGATGGAGAAGGGATCTCGGGTGACCATCATGCAAACGAAAGTTGCATCGAACACAGATTTCAAGTAAGTGTTAGGTTAGATCAGTTTTGCTTTTATTTTTACTTTGTTAATTTACATTTACAATTTCTAATTTTGCATACCTTTGAACATATTAGATTTTATTTGGTGAAATTAAATTTGAATTTCTATTTTTTTTTTTGCATAGATGGTTACATTGGCAGTTTCATTATACTTAGATGGTTGTGAATTTCAATTAGAGCAAAGTAGGTAGATTTTAGTTTTATTTCTAATTTAAAAGTAACCTATAGAATGCTTCAATTTTCTTTAATGTTTTCATCTGTTAGATTTTTATTTCTAATAGTCTTAAATTCTATTTCTTTTTAATTTTCTTAGGAATTAAAAAAAATAGTCTTAATTTTCTAAATCTAAAAATATTTGTGAAATTTTTATCTCTTTTTATTTTTTTGTTATTTCTTTAATAAATTTTCTAGAGTAAAACTACATTAGAAATTAAGTCTTTCTAAAGCTGTGAATCATTAAAAAATCAAATAAACAAATTGATAAGCAAATAAACAAATAACAAATAATAAAAAAATTTACAGACTTTGTTTTAGTTTTGATATGTTTTTTTCTTTCAATTTTAATATTAGTTTAAAAAAAATTATTGAAAAATATTAAGACTTGTTGTAAAATCTAACTAAATCTATAAACATTCATAAATTAAACAACAATGTTATATATAAATAAATAAATAATTTACTAAACTTTTAAA
>LPNX010227518.1:216753-267022 GCA_001517045.1 Pseudotsuga menziesii | reverse complement strand
ATATATATAAACAATCCAATATTAATATTAAGAAGAAAAATACAATAAAAATAAATATATAAAACAAATAAACAAAAAAAAATTATTTTAGCTTTTCATAGCAGTAGGCCGTATGAAACCAGCACACAATCCACCTTACGAAATCTACAAATATTCTATCTTTCGACCTAACGTTAGCATTCAATCTATGCATTTGATCTTTCTCCTAAATAATCCTGCAAACACAAACATTCATAAGAAAACTAGCATAAGATAATAAGGAAACTCCAGTTCTTATTTGAACAATGTCAAAAGCAAGTTACACATAAACAATCTGAACATGGATATGAAAAGAGGCATTAAAATGCAAAATAGTTTGCTCATAAGTTTCGCTTGCTGTTGAATTTTGGCGTGATTATTTTCGGGATATAATTTATGCCCAATTTACAACACTGAAGTCGACTTGGATGAATCTCAAGTTAGATTTAAAGCTTGGCATGATTATAGTAGTACGTGTCTATGATTTATGCATTACGCACATCAAATTATGTTTTTTTTTTATCCATCAAATCTTAGGTATCGGCCTAAGAATACAAAGAGTTTCAAGTTGGCACCATTTCTTGTTAGAATGAGTTATTACCTATTGTTGGGCGGATCATTCTGCCTTACTTCTCGATGTGATTCAATGTTAAGTCTTACTGCATTCTAAATTTCTCGGTGGCCCAACTACCCTTTGACTCCCAATTCATTATTATCGTTTCCATCTCAACATAGAGTTTACACGATTATGAGATTGAGGGAAAGCAATGGCAAAGACGACTGGTTTTACTACCATTCAAAAATTTTAGTAAAATAAAGCAAGTAGTTTTGGCCATATATCCATTTATGGGTTCCATATTGAGCTGACTTGATTGCTAGTGTTGTAAACCGTAGCTTTCTTTATGTCATACTGTGTGGGGTTACCTTCAATGCTAATGCCTACCTTCTGCGGGATTATTTAGCTAGGTGAGCTATGATTAGGAGATACTCTGCACAGGTTGTGCCTTTATTCATCAATGAATGTAGGGATTCTTTAGTCATAATGGGAGGACATGTTTTCAAGAGCGATCTGAAGGGAATTTAAGTGTGGTTGATCATTAGTTTACCTCATTGTTCCCAATGATATGAATTCAACTACATAATAATGCGATCAGGGAGAGAATATGGAATCCTTCCTCACGGGTGCCCTCTATTCTCTTAATTGAAGCTATTGGGAGCCTCGTCCAAAGCGCAGTAAGTTGGGGATTCCTCCATGACATAATCTTAAAGAGGTACTACTTCTCAAATAAAATCAACAAGGGCACGGCACGATCCAAAATGAAATATTTTCAATCTCAAAGTTAATGTGTCTAAATGAGGTCTATAAAGGCCCACTTTTGCACCTGTGAACTCATTTCCTCTTATGATTTTCATATACCAGGTTGGGGACACCCAGAATCCGCGAAGCAAAGGAAGGTTTTATTATTTGCCATATTTTATTTTATTTTGGCTTGTCTGTTGTTTGGTACAGATCGCATACCCTCTTAAGGATGTCAATGCACCAGTAGACAATAATCCATCGTTGGATTTTAAATCGAGGGATAATAAACCCACTGTAATAACACCACCATAAATTTAGAGTGAATTTCTAGTCAAAATAAATAAGAAAACTGCAAATCACCTCATAATAAGCATATTTCATGGGGGAGTGACAGCAATTAGGTTATGGAGACAAAACCCGTGTTTCACAAGAAAGAAAACAACAAAGAAGATTGTGTTGAAGCTATAATGTCAATCTTGTAACAGATCCAATCTCCATCTTTTGATATCGTAGAGATCGTGGTATAAGCTAGATTATATTATGCTACAGAATATTGATACTTCATTGATATTACTTATTATATTATTATATTAGTTGCTTTCGGGTGGATCTTTCCTGTTGAGGTTTATCTCCCATCTTTGTATTACTTTTTAAATCTCAAGCTGGATGATTTTACCTGACTGCATCTTACACGCACAACTGCCTCAAATCCTTGAAGTCTTGCAACATTCCATCCCAGATCGTTGTATAATTTAGTAGAATCAGTAATTGTTAGCCAAAACCAAGATGACTAAACTTGAGTTTAGGGCTCAGTTAATATTAAAATTTAATTTTCACTTTTCACACCGACCTCCTTTTCTTTTTCACTTGTCGGGTGAAACTTGTCTATCTCCCGACTAGACAAGTTTATAAATTTTAGTCGATCTTTCCACTCGACTAAATTTACTTCGACTTACTTGTCGGTTCTACCAACCTATTTTTACCTCGACCACTTTTCACATCGAAGTTGACTGACTTCGACCTCCAAGTCGGCTCACCTCCTCGACCACTCAAGTTGGCTGACCTCTTTGACCACTCAAGTTGACGACCTCTTCGACCACTCAAGTCGACGACCTCTTCAACCACTCAAGTCGGCTCACCTCAGTCGGCTGACTCAACCGACCTCTCAAGTCGGTTCACTTTGGTCGAAATGTACAGATTAAGTTTCTTAGTCTAAAGACTTAAGAAATTACAAATGCTTTTCACCTATGCATAATATGAAGTAAAAATGGACACATTAACAAATCCAAAGAACTTGTAAAAACAGATGCCCAAATATGTAGGAAGACTTGAGTCGACCAATGTGCCGTAAAACCTGGAACTTTCACGCGGTGAGAAATTTATGGGTTCTTTGATCTTTCACTTAATAGTAATTGTAAAATACATTTACCCAAGTAAATCTGAAAATATGTGCGGCCAAATAATCATGCATTCAACCATAAACTATTTCATATATTTAACTATGTGGAAATAACAAAGTATTACAGACTGGTCAGTCTAAACTTGTCGGCCGAGACTTGTCAGTCCACACTTGTCCTTTTACAAAGCTTCAGCTCTTTGACTGAATCACTTACACAGAAGCTTGAGCTTCGACTTCTCTTTTCTCACCTTGAGTTCCTCTATCTCTCTATTGCGTCTCTTGTGTCTATAAACTGATTTACAATTTCCTTCTTCTATTTATAGGCAACCTAAAAATTGCTTCTACATGGGTCGACTGACTCACCATTAAATATTGTAATAACTATCTACCCAACAACTTAGCTTCAGAAATAAATTCGACTGGTTTACATTCCCTAATCGTGGACTCTTCCTTCTTTTCAGAATGACAGACAAGATCTTGACTTGTACAGACTCTGACAGAGTCAGCTGAGAGTCAGGTACGGATCTGTGAGTAATTACATTTTTCCAACACTCCCTTTTAATTATAAGTAGATGGGGATTTTTAAAACAAAATTTACAAAATGTTTCAGAGCTTAGACATGCTCTGTTTATGACAGAGTTCATTGTGGAGAACTTGTCATTCCAAGATAACTACGCAAATACTGGAAAGTATCCTTTGCTAATGGCTTTGTGAAGATGTCGGCAAGTTGGTCTTCAGACCTACAAAATTCCAAACAAATTTTCTTGTCGTTCACCAACTCTCTTATAAAATGAAACATTGTGTCGATGTGCTTGGTTCTCTTGTGAAACACATGATTCTTTGATAATGCTACGGTTGAATTGTTATCACAGAAGATTGTTGTCAGTTCTTGATGGTTCTGTGACAAGCCTTTTAAGACTCTCCTCATCCAGACATCTTAACATGCAGCACTTGTCGCTGCAACATACTTTGCTTCAGTTGAAGATAAAGTTACTATGCGTTGTTTCTTTGAATCCCATGAAACAACAGCTGTACCAAAATGAAATGTGTACCCAGATGTGATTTTCCTGTCATCTATGCTGCCTCCATTGTCACTGTCATTGTAACCAATGAGTTTAAAATTTTCTGAGGTTGAATACATAATACCAGGGTCTTTTGTTCCACTTACATACCTCAGAATTCTTTTACCTACTTGCCAATGTCAGTCTTTTGGTGACTCCATGAACCTTGAGATCAGGCTTACACCATACATAATGCCTGGTCTTGTCGTTGTCAAATACATAAGGCTGCCAACAAGCCTTTTGAACAGCGTGGGATCAACAGTGGATCCTTTATCATCTTTACTCAATTTTAAACTTGTTATAACTGGTGTTGGGGCTGTCTTGCAGTTAGACATGTTAAATCTTTTTAAAACTTCACTTGCATACTTAGACTGTGATATAAATATACCACTTTCAGACTGCTGAACTTCAATGCCTAGAAAAAACTTCATAAGCCCCAGATCAGTCATTTCAAATTCACTTTCCATGACTATTTTAAAATTTGCTATGCCATAATCACCAGTAAATATTAAATCATCTACATACAGGCAGACAATTAACATCTTACCTTGCTCATCGACATTGGTGTACAAAGTTGGTTCACTTTCACTTTTGTGAAATCCATTTTCAGTGAGATAGGAATCAATTCGACTGTACCATGCTCTAGGAGCTTGTTTCAAACCATATAATGCCTTTTTCAGCCTGTACATTTTATGTTCTTGACCTGGAACTTCATACCCTTATGGCTGTTGCATATATACTTCCTCTTCTAGATAGACATTTAAGAATGCCGACTTGACATCCATTTGATGAACATGCCATTTGTTTTGTGCAGCAATGGCCAAAACTGTTCTAACTGTATCCATGCGTGCAACAAGTGCAAATGTTTCATTGAATTCGATGCCGAGTTGTTGTGTGAACCCTCTTGCTACCATTCTTTCCTTGTGCTTTTTCACATTTCCATCAGCATCTTGCTTTGTCTTATAAATCCATTTGACACTGATTACATCTTTGTCTTTTGGTACATCAACCAATTCCCATGTCTGGTTTTTCTCAATGCATTCTATTTCTTCATCCATGGCTTGTGCCCATACTTCTTCTTCAATAGCTTCCTCAAATGTTAGTGGATCATATATATGTGCAAATGACGCAAAGATAGAGAATGAATTAGGTGTACCAGCTTCATATATCTCTCCTAGAATTCTTGTCTTCATCAGTTCTGTCGATGTCGACCTTGACTGAATGCTTGATGGAGTTTGTTGTCCTCTTGGTGTACTTTTCGGTGTAGCTTGAGCTGCTACTTGTGTCAATGATCCTTGTGCTAAACGATGTCTTGGTGTCATGGGAGTCGATGGTGCTCCGACTGGTTGAATTACATGTGGTATTTGAACCACTTCCTCTTCCATATCATCATTGTTGACATTTATGTCGACAGTTCCATCCCATGATTCATTCTTGACAAATTGAACATCTCGACTGATTATCACTTTCCTAGTGACAGGGTCATACAATTTGTATGCTTTTGTGTCTTCTGAATAACCGACAAAAATACATTTCTTCCCCTTCTTGTCTAGCTTCCTTCTCAGCTCATCTGGAACATGAGCATATGCAACACAACCAAAAACTTTTAAATGTGAGACACTATGATTCATACCTCTCCATGCTTCTTGGGGAACTTTGTTCTTCACACTCTTTGTCGGACATCGGTTAATAATGTAAACGGAAGTTGTGACTGTTTCACCCCAATACTCATTTGGAAAATGCTTGGCTTCCAACATGCTACGTGCCATCTCCATGATGGTTCTGTTCTTTCTTTCGGCAATACCATTCTGCTGAGGTGTATACCGTGCACTGAATTGTTTTTGTATGCCATGGGTCTTGCAAAAATTCAGAAATTCATTTGAAACATATTCACCTCCTCTGTCGGTCCTTAAAATCTTGATGCAATGTCCACTCTGGTTCTCCACGAGTGCCTTAAATTGCTGAAAATAACCAAATGCATCAAATTTATGTTTCAAGAAATATACCCATGTTTTTCTTGAGTAGTCATCAATAAAGGTTAGAAAATACTTGCAGCCACCAATGGATGATGTCTGCATTGGACCACAAATGTCAGAGTGCACATTTTCAAGTGGTGTGCATGCTCTATAGGACTTTCTGACTGGAAATGTCTCTCTATGCTGCTTGCCAAAAATACAGCCTTCGCAAACCCTCTTTGGTCTGTCGATCAATGGTAATCCCTTCACCATATTCTTTGTGTGCAGTAGCTTCAGCCCACCAAAATTCAGATGTCCAAATATGAAATGCCACAACCAGGATTCATCCTGAACTTCTGTCTGAAATGCAGCCTACAAATTAGAGCTGCAATTTTCTCTCTTGTCAAGGACCTCGACTGTTTCTTCACTTTCTGCCTTGAATGCAGCTCCTGTCTTTGTCTTTCCTTTTATGTAGGGAACTATCCTCAATGGAAACAAGCGATTGCTTGTCATTGGCACTTTTGCTATTAGCTGGTCGCTTGGACGCTTGTCTTTGATCACACAGTGTTCATCTTCCATGTATACTCTATATCCTTTTTGTAACAACTGTCCAATACTTAACAAATTATGTTTCAGACCTTCAACATGATAGATATCAGGGATATACTTACTCTCCCCCTATTTGGTTAGAATATCAATAGTGCCTTTTCCTAAGACAATAACTTGGACATTATTTCCAAGTGTAACATCAGTTTTAACTAAATTGTCTAGACTGGAAAACAAATTTAAATTACCAGTCATATGGTTGCTGCATCTTGAATCTAAGTACCATATGTCATGTGGACTTTCTTGAACAACATTGCATTCAAGTGGAGATGTCAATGTCATTAACATTGCGCTTGTCGAAGTGTTGGTGCTGGTCGACTGACTTGGGCTTTGTCTTCCTTGGTCATATTTCTTCTTCCTGCATTCATATGCATAATGACCAAACTTCTTACAGTAATGACATTGAATTTTTTATTTATCAAACCTTTGGCCACTTGGCTGACTTGGGCTCTGGTTATCTCCTATGCCACTGACATTTGCAGGACTTCTGCCTCGTCCTCCTCTTGAAGAACTTTTTCCTCTGCCTCTGAAGTTGTTTCTCCCCATGCCTCTACCATGACTTATGTATGACTGTGCTGCAAATGCACTTTCCAATGATGTCTGTGTTCTGTTGAGTCTGTGTTCATGATTGATGAGTGAAGCTTGCAACTCATCAATGGTAAATGTCATGTCTGTGTGTTCCTCTAAGGTCAAAACCAAGTTTTCAAATCTTGTGGGAAGACTTCTGAGAATTTTTTCAACAACCCTTTGGTTTGCTATGGGTTCTCCATGAGATTTCAGTTGGTTTATCAACCCAACAACTCTGGTGTAGAATGTGTCTACATTCTCTGAATATTTCATGGACAAAGATTCAAAATCTCTTCTCAGAATCTGCAGCTTGGATGTCTTTACCTTATCCAAACCTTGATAGGCAGTCTCCAATGTATCCCATGCTTCCTTAGCATTATTTTTTGTTGCTATTCTTGGGAGTCTGCTTTCATGCATAGCTTGATGTATGAAAAACAAAGTTTTTCCATCTTTCTTCCTCTATTCTCTCACGACACCTTTCTCAACTTGTGTGAGATTGTTATATGTTGTCATGTCTGTTGGTTCTACATAACCATGTTGGACTATCTCCCAGACATCTTGACCTCTGAACAAAGCCTCCATTGTTAAAGACCAATATTCATAATTCTTTCCTGTAAAAATCGGAGTTTGCAATGAACCAGAAGTGGAAGCCATTTTAATTTTTTTAATCAATTTTCCTTAGAAAATTAATTTCCACCTTTTAAGACAAGATTTCTTTCCTAAATCTTGGGCTGATATAAACCTTGATATGATATGAACCTTGCTCTGATACAACCTTGCTCTGATATGAAACCAAGATCTGATACCAGTTAGCCAAAACCAAGCCGACTAAACTTGAGTTTAGGGCTCAGTTAATATTAAAATTTAATTTTCACTTTTCACGCCGACCTCCTTTTCTTTTTCACTTGTCGGGTGAAACTTGTCTATCTCCCGACTAGACAAGTTTATAAATTTTAGTCGGTCTTTCCACTTGACTAAATTTACTTCGACTAACTTGTCAGTTCTACCGACCGGTTTTTACCTCAACCACTTGTCACATCGAAGTCGGCTGGCTTCGACCTCCAAGTCGGCTCACCTCCCCGACCACTCAAGTCGGCTGAATTCTTCGACCACTCAAGTCGACGACTTCTTCGACCACTCAAGTCGGCTCACCTCAGTCGGCTGACCCAATTGACCTCTCAAATCGGTTCACTTTGGTAGAAATCTACATATTAAGTTTTTTAGTCTAAGACTTAAGAAATTACAAATGCTTTTCACATGTGAGTAAGATGAAGTAAAAATGGACACATTAACAAATCCAAAGAACTTGTAAAAACATATGCCCAAATATGTAGGAAGACTTGAGTCGACCAATGTGCCGTAAAACCTGGAACTTTCACGCGGTGAGAAATTTATGGGTTCTTTGATCTTTCACTTAATAGCAATTGTAAAAGACATTTACCCAAGTAAATCTGGAAATATGTGCGGCCAAATAATCATGCATTCAACCATAAACTATTTCATATATTTAACTATGCGGAAATAACAAAGTATTACAGACTTGTCGGTCTAGACTTGTCCTTTTACAGAGCTTCATCTCTTCGACTGAATCACTTACACAGAAGCTTGAGCTTCGACTTCTCTTTTCTCACCCTGAGTTCCTTTGTCTCTCTATTGTGTCTCTTGTGTCTGTAAATTGATTTACAATTTGCTTCTTCTATTTATAGGCAACCTGAAAATTGCTATTACATGGGTCGACTGACTCACCATTAAAGACTGTAATAACTATCTACCTAACAACTTAGCTTCAGAAATAAATTCGACTGGTTTACATTGCCTAATAGTGGACTCTTCCTTCTTGTTAGACTGACAGACAAGATCTTGACTTGTACAAACTCTAAAAGAGTCGACTGAGATTCAGGTACGGATCTGCGAGTAATTACATTTTTCCAACAGTAATAGCCAAAAAGAAATAATAGCATGCTGTTATAAATAGATTCCATAGGTAAACTTGTGAGTCTCAATGTAATATATGCTATCTAATTATAATGTAATGACACTTCATCCATTTTTTTTAATACTCTTTAGTTTTTTCATTTGGGAAAGAACCCTATGCATGCCGATCACCGTTATTATATTTGCTATCTCTATGGCCGCCATGCCATGCAAAGACAACTGAGCACTTATTTCTCCATTGTACTTATTAATTTGAAGTTTGATAAAAATCAAGTCAGCCTTTTCTCTTCCCAACATATGGACTGGGAACAAACTACCTGTGACAGATATACTTTGATTATTGACTTTGCATTGGGCTCATAACAACCATTAATATTAATGTAATAATTTCGAGGCCAACGGTAATTATACACCTAGGCTCCAACGAAATTCATTAATATAAATCGTTGGATACTTATACATAAATAGTAGTTTTTGTAGTGGAAATCTGAAACGTTAACATAAGATCACGGGTAAGACTAAGACTGGATAAGGAATAAGAATTTGTAACACTGGAAATATACCCGTTAATGTTTCATTTTGTAATCAGATAAGTTAAACAAATTATCATAGAGAGGATAGGAATAAGCATTTTATTGATGTATTAATATGAATATATGCTCTATTGATGTAGAGTAAATATTATGTGTTTTTTTTCATTAAACACATAATATGTTGGACTATCGAGTAAGCATTAAACATTTAAACATTTATTGCGCTGAGAAGCGCTCTACACCCCGGTATGGGAGAGATCTTGTAACGTGATGTAACGTTTATAACATGTTGGCAAAAATTAATAGTGATAGTGAATATTATGGGAGAAGTAACCTTTGTAACATGTTGGCAAAAAATAATAGTGATAGTGGATATTATGGGAGAGATTTTGTAACAAAAAATAAAAAATAATATCTAATAAAAAATAAATTTTCTAATAGGCCAAAATAAATGTTGTCCACAAAAACAATTTAATATGGGGGAGACGTTGTGATCTTGCTACCTAACAAAACAATAAAAAAGTAAAAATTTAATTATGCGTAAAAAAATATGTGCGTCAAGAAAAAACACAAAATTGAATTATTTGCAAAAGAATGTTGGCCTTGCACATGGTTTTAAAACCATGTGCAAGCCATTCTTAACAACCCATGGTTTTATTGTACATGGTTTAAGAGGCTTTGCTTTAAACCATGTGCAAGGCTTCTTAAACAACCCATCGTTTAATGTCCATGGTCTAGGAGGGCCTTGCAAATGGTTTTAAGACCATGTGCAAAGCCTTCTAAACAACCCATGATTGTAGGAGGGCCTTGCATATGGTTTTAAAACCATGTGTGGGGAAATGATGCAATGTTCGTTCCTAACAAAATAAAAAATAATAAAAAATATTATGTGTTGGCCATAAATAATATTAAATATTAATAACAATAAAATTATATGTGCACCTTAAGATGTGTAATTTGGTTTGAATCAAATCAATGGATACCTAAGAAAAAGTTTGCACCTCAAGAGATTTGATCCATTTCGGCCCTTGATAGAGCCTAGGATTTGGATCTACGCTGGTTATCAATAAAATTTAATTCTTAGGAGGATAATGAGTAATAGAGCTATTGCTCTATATTGCTCATGCATATGCCGACTTTTTATGCTATCACACTATCCTATCTATATTGCTCTATGTGTTTCATTTTCGAGTAAAGGGCTTATTGTCTACTTATTAATCAAACATTACCACTATAAATGCATTACCGTCAATATAAACTTGATTAACATGAAACAATATAAAAAATATTTACAAACCATTAATATTTACACAATATTTGTATGTTGGGGGCGCTTTTTCATTCCGTAATAAAATATAAGTGACACATTCCTAAAATATAAGGGACACATTCCTATTTTTAGCGAATTAATTATAACTATGTCACATCTTTATTATATATTGAACTGATTGGACTAACTGTAAGTAAGGAGCTTAAGCATATTCAGTTAAGACAGAGAGGGGTGTTTGATAAGTATTAATATATATATATATATATATATATATATATATATATAATTAATTTGTTATAGTTTATAGTTTGTTACAATAAAATATGTACTATATGTAATAAATTAACCTGTTTAAAATTTGTTTAATTATTTTATTTTCATTTGTTCCTCCAAATAGTTTCATCAGCAAAGTTATGCATGAAAAGCTCTAAGCGAACAAGTAATCAAATTTGAAAATATATATATTGTTATTAAATAAATAAAAACATTTGCTTTTATAACACCATAAAAATTAAAAATATATATATATAAAAACATTAGATAAATAAATAACTATAAAATTATAAAAACAACAATAATAAAACATATATATTAACATTATGATAATAAACAAAATATAAATATAAAAAGTAATCTAGGAAAATATAAATTAATGTTATTAATAAAATTAATGTGCATCTTTGAAATCGAAGGCAACTCCAATTGCAGCTATGCCTTCTTTTTAATTTTATTTTTGTACAGTGAGACCTGGCACATCTTCAGTTAAGGGGTATCCGCATGATCATTAAAACTGTTAAACTTATTATAAAAATCGTTTATTTTGCACACTCCTCTCTAATTTAGATCATTAAGATAGTCTCCTTTTACAGGCCTCGACCATTGAAAGGGTCGACCCTCTCTCCCTATTGCGTAAACACTCACTTATTTTAAAAAGTATGATAACATTACAAAAATAAAAAATAAAATAAAACCAAAACTTAAAAAACATACAAATAAATAAAAACATTAGGTAATAAATAAAATCATGAAATCAAAATTTTAAATGAATTTAGAATCTTTTTAAATTTTATGATTGTTACACTAACATGTTTTCGCAAATTGCTCAGAAACAGGTTTCGACAAGAAGGGTCGTCACTTTCAGGTATAAAAACATTTCATTTATTTTCTTTGACTTGGTTTGTTAAGAACATATCTTTCAGTATTTTCAATGCTCTAACAAGCTTGTTGTAGGAAAATGCTAACCTCTTTTGCAGATTCAAAGACGAACGAATGGCAAGTTCCAGAATTACATAAAACTTTCAAAAAGCTTGAAGGATTTGATTTTTCCTGGTGTATGCCATGACATTGGCTGCCACAAAGAAGCTTTGCAGAAACCAATTATGCCATGTCATGACTACTTACCATTTTTCCTTTCAATCCAATCCATCATCCATGTTAGAGTCTACTTTTCCTTGCCTTATACATCATAACTTCCCGCATGCCTACCTTTTTGAGTCGCACACATTTTCAGTTTATCTTTTACTTTATGAATAAAACATTTAGTTTCCTTTCCATGACTACATTTTTATCCCTGCCATAAAAACTGTTTGACCATGATATTTTTCATCTATAGTCCTACCACTCATTATGTACAACTCGTGTTGAATGATGTGGGATTCCTTAAGGCCCACCTTTCAACAAGTCTTTCCCCATCGACCTCGACACCTTATATGGGATAGAGACTAGAGTTCATTTTTAGTACCTTGAGGATTTCATGCCTTAATGGCAAGTTCTCTAACTGACAATCATGTGAATACATCAATGTCCCTTGATCGTTAGATCTTGCAAGTGGCTCGACATCAGCTCATCTATTCTCACTTTGCACAATGTACTTGGGTACCTTGGCACTCATTGATATCAATGGTGAGATTTCCTCACATTAGTTAACGACATTCATTAATGGTCGGTAATCCAAAGACTTCTTTCCATGTTCGACATTGACACATTTATTCGCATGGTAAGAATTGTACCATAGGGTTTTGTAGCAGGTGAATACTATATTTTTCATGATCGTCATCAGCAGTTTTATAGCAACATACTTCAGCCATATGAGAGTACCACAGTTCTAATTTTATCTCTCATCTTCTACTTCATCCAACCAAGAATCAGTTCAGATCCTTCACATCCGGAAACAGTAGCCACATTCCTATTGCATAAATTCATCAACTTTTTAGGTAAGTGGAGGTATGTTGTTTTGTAATTTTTAACCATGTAATTCCTTAAATGCTAGAAAATGAATGAATTTGGAAAATCCCCTCACTACATTCCCTTTCTCCTTTTCATAAACCTAATACATCTTAATTTTGGGGGGGTTATTCATTACCATTTTTACATATTCATCATCCCATTTACCCTTAGTCAACATGTCTTTCCCAAACTATGTGTTGAGGCCTGGAAATTCGCAGGCAACAACAGAAAGGGATTCTCCCCAGTCAATGTTCCCAACTAGCCCGTGAGTGTTTGGTATGGGGAATCCGTCTAGTTTGCGGTCCGGCTACCGTAGGTCAAAGTAACAAAAACAAAGGCTTTATCGATTGCGGCCCGGTCCACCGTGTATATTTTTGTATTTTTTGACTTAAATATGATATGCAGATTCTTAATTAACCATGCAGGGTGATAAGGATGCAAGGAGTATTCACAACGTGATGTGCAGGTTCTTACCTCTCGTCTTAGGCTCACAAGCATCTAAATCACATGTACAGCATTGAAACAAACTATCTATCTATCTATCTATCTATCTATCTCCTATCTAGCTATCCCCGTGGAGCAAACTGTAACTTAATTATGAGTAATGTGTATTGTGTATGCATTATAAAGAGAAATTACAGGTAGCTTATGTTTCTTTCTACAACACATAAACGATAAAAGATATTTCAACAATCAGATAGCCAAATGTCTTATGAACGGCATACATTACTCATGGTGGTAATTCCACAAAATAAACCAGAAATCATTTAAACAAGAACACAGGTTCTAAGAGTTAGAACGATCTCACGGTTAATGGACAAAAGCTGAAAAAACAAAATAGTTCATCTTTTCACCATCCACAGCATAACATTTGAAATTGCTACCAATCTTCCTCCAACAGGCAAACAATACTTCTTTATTGCAAAGAGAAATAGTTCTTCTTACAATATAGCTTTTCATGTCCAACTGGGAAAAAGCCCCTTCTCCCTTCTAAGCTTTCTACATTTATACAAAAGGGTGAGATGGTTGGGTTGCCCAAAGTAACCTTTGGGCTTCCCAACTCTTCATTTCCCAACGCTTGACTTTTCTCAAATGTTTTTACAAAATGTTACATATTACAAAAAGTGACCAATCCTTTACGATTAGGGTCCCACTTGGGCATCTAGAAATTTCTTCCATGCCGAAGCTTCAGAGGCAATGCCCTCAAACACACAAGGCTCTAAAAACTGAATATTGATCTCAAACTTAGCAGCCTGGTTCTTTATAGCCTCAATCCTGGCTGCACTCAATCGAAGCTGATCCTCCAGAAGCTGCACACTGATAGCTGAACGATCTACTTCGCTCCTCAAGATCTGATCATCCAGGGATTGAATATGCTGTACTTTAGCTTCCTCCTCCTGGTATCTCTTTTGCAATAGCTCCACAAATGCGTTGTGATCTGGGAAAGCCTCAAGCCTATGCTCAGCCTCTATCTGGCACCGGTTGTAGGTAATGAGAAGCCTTCTGAAAAAATCAGTGCATGCTCCTTTCTTCTTCTTAACTGCTTTTTTGAAATCCTCCGCGGTATTTATAGCAAATTCCAGTAAGTCATAATCCCGCTTGAGGGCCTGTGTATCCTTTGATGGCAGTTCTGCTGGAGTTTCTTCATTGTTTTCATGCCTTGCCATTCTCGCAGTCAGGACTTCAAAAAAAAAAAGGCTGGCCCAGTTGAAAATTGTCCCCTGGGTTGCAACACAAAAAAATGATTGGGATCCATTCTAACTTGAAGAACCTACCATGTGCTCTTCCAAAAATCATGTTCAACATTAAAGATATGAACCTATAGGGGGCCCTTAAGCTTGCCGTATCATAATCACCCATCGGTCTGTATCTGTAATGTTTTCCCTGCAACAACATATTTTTAAGAGTCTCTACCAGGTCCATTCTAATGTTGTTCAGCCAATCATCAGATAAAAATACTTGGGCTTCTGGCAGGTGGTAAGCCAACGCTACATATCCAGGGCTATATGCAGCATAGCCCTGTCTTTCAACATTTTCTAGAATCATTGTTGTGACATCTGCCCGGGGTAGAATCCAACCGATTACTACAGAGAACGGGAACAACTCTGGTCTGGTGGCGATCTTCATCAGTGAAGATCTTTCTATGTTGGCATATATGGATTCTTCTTCTAATCCCATGTCAGGAACCTCTCTGCGTGTGATCAGTCTATATATTTCCCCCCACTGGTATTCAGGTTCAATACCAGAAATACACTTAGTGTCCTCATATATATATTCAGTTTTGGTGACAGTTTCTACTTCGGGCTCTTCCTCGACCACCGGGGCCTTCTTCTTTTGCCTCTTTGACATTGTGGATTCGAAATCTTCCTACCACACACAACATTGTAAACATTAACCCATTTTGGCTGAGTGACAAACTTATATACATCAGTGTGCAGTGTGTCATTTCTTCTATGTTTAACATGATATCAATCAGCCAATGAAGCAAATATATGCATGTATACAAGCAGAAATGGCCTAACTAACAGAACCATTGAAACACAATGTGTAGTGTTTAGTGACGTAGTCTATATCTAGCATGATGGAAAATAGTTATATGCAGTAAACTGTGCAAGCTACCACTACTTTCCAATACCAACAATTCTAACAATATAATCGGACGGGAAAACATCTACATTAATGTGAAGAAAACTCCTGCTCTCTGTGGGTGATATTATCATTGCGCTGCGCGAGAAGGACAAGGGGAAAACCATGCAATCCTTTTCAACGGCACCTTACAAACAAAATTTCCTGTGCAATCTAATGTTCACTCGAAACGCTATGCGTTGCTATATAATGAAAAACCCCCACCACCGGTTTAGGTTCAAAACCCGGCCATGAACCGAGCGTGAAAAAACGCAGTGAATTACGGCTGAGTCTGAGGGATACGGGAAGCGCAAAATGAATAGGGAAGGTTACCACCCAAAATCACAGGGATTCCCTGAAACCTCCCCTAATAAACCTCATCGTACCGGGCCGCTTGGTGTAGACGGTGTAACGGCCGTCTGTACCAAACCCCCGAATTTCTAAACGTAGGGTTACAAAACAAATGGCAATGGAGGGAAAAACTACTCTGAGGGTTCAAACGCCCTCCTACGGCCAAATAAGATGAAAATCCCCAATTTATATAGGTGCGCAACTAACAGGGTGAAGAGAAATAGCCGCAACAGAACCTAACCGTAGCAAACATCAACCAAAAGCTCAACGGAACGGGGAAAGGGAAACAACGAGCCTACCTAGCAATGGTGCGTAACCAGAGTGGGGAGGCCTGTCAAACTTCGCGGTGGCGACACCTGGACTGCGTGTACCGGGCGAGTGCGACAGCACGTGATAACGACAGACGGAGTAGCAACAGTCGACAAGGATAATGCAACATATCCCGACCCCGTATATATAGTCCACCACAAAAAATTGGATGGCGGTGAGAAAAGAATCGGAAAGCGGACAACTTTGGATTGGAGGTTGAAAACAAACTTCCTTCCACAACGGCGGACGGCCAAAGCGCTAAGCCATCCGCGGAGACATATATGGCGGGACCTCGGAAGACTAATCATCGGGCCAAAAGTGGAACAGGAGCCACAATGACGGAGCCGCAAAGGGTAAATCGATCCGCAATGGGAGAACAAACGACTACGCATCAGCAAGGTTAGTGTTTCTTCCATCCGCAACGGCGGAACCGTAAAGCATACCACCATCTGCAACATCGGGCTTGAACTGGAAACGACAACGCTAACTGCTCGAAAAGGTTAGTCCTTCGACAGACGCAACGGTGGAGGAAAAAGGGTGCGGTCCTCCACAGCGGTGGATCCTAAACGACTTATACGACCGGGAAAATAAATCCTTCCGCAGCCGCAACGGCGGAAGGCCATGACTTACGGGATTGGCGAGATTAATAAAGCGGGGGTCCGAAACGTTAACACCATGATCGGAGGAGGAAGCCGTTTTCCTTCCGCAACGGTGGAGAAAGAAATGATAAAAAGTTCCTATGCAAAACCAAACAGCATCCGATGCGAAAACCAACGGTTCGGAAAGAAAATCAAAGACCAAACCGATTATCCATCTACAATGGAGGGGCACTTAACCAAATAACTTCCGATCCAGGCATGCTTCAAATGCATTCAAAGGCAGTGATAAAGCTTGATCAAACAGTGGATTATTTCAAGTACTAGAGGGAGAATCCAACAAGTGGTAAATCAATTCAAGCATTATAAAATCATTCGGAGAAATCATTATTAGACCAACTCAAAGAAGAAAATCAAACTAATCCAAACAAAGGAGGGTCCTAATTTTTTTTGGAATTTTGGAAAAATGTTGCAGCTGCAACATTATGTTATATATATATTGGAATGATTCATAATATGAAGAAAAGGCTTTCTAATATACATTGATGGTTCATCATTTCTAATGCATAAATATTATGTATTGTAGCAAAAATACAAATAAAACAAGCAAATGTTGTTAACACAAGAACCAACATTTGTTATGGTTGTCACACAACAACCAGCCACAAAAATATATAAAAAAGAAAAGAGAAAAAGAAAAATTGCTGCCACTCATGCATTTCAAAATCATGAAATGATTTACTGTTACATATCATCATGTAAAGCCTCAGCTACAAGCCAAAAGTTTTAAAAGGAATCAATGCATAGTTGCATAAGAACATGCAAACAATCAAGTTGGGGAGTATGTTGAGCTGCAAAAAGACCACATTTTATTCATCATTTCACATACTATTTATCACCTTATTGCATTATATCCTTCCATAAAACCATTAACATTCACCACTTTCATAATAAATATGGGTTTATATTACCATTTTCCAAATCATTTATTTTTTAGTATTATTGAGTGAATTTATTGTTAATTATTGAGAAAAATAACATATTTTCATTATACTTTAAAGTTGGGTGAGTTTGGTGATGTGTACAAGTGTATTTGAAGACTTTAGCAAGCTCAAAAGTGACCACCTAGCCTCAAATTCGAATTTTATCTTCTAGATGTGGCTAACTTCAAGGAGAAGATCATGGACAAGTGGAGAGAATATCTCATCCAATATTTGGTTGAGGATTTAAAGGGATGAGTTGTAGATTTGTTGAGGATTTGGGGGGATGAGTTGTCTATTTGTTGAGAGAATAGTGGATCTGTAATTATGATCACTTATCTTGAGTTTATGTATAAATAGGAGGGCTCTCTCCTCATTTTGGTTAGAGGCCTCTCTAGTGGTTTGGTAGTAGAGAACCGGTTCATGTTCTTAGATAGTCATGGATTTGATCATGTTGTAATAGATTTTATATTTTGGAATAGATAGTTTGATTCCTTCATATTTTGATGTCTTGTTTATAAGTTCTTAGTATAGAATTTTAGTTAATTTCTTTCTTATAAGTTCTTAGTATAGAATTTCAGTTAATTTCTTTCTTATGAGTTCTTAGTGTAGAATTCTAGTTATTTCTTTTAGTGCATTTTTAGTATTGATTTTATGTGAGCTCACTAGTTAATTCTGATTGCTTTATACCTATTTATTTCTTGCAATCCAGTTTTTCTTTATTAAGTTCATTTATGCAATTATATTTATTTCATCTAATTTCTCGTTTTCATAAACTAGATTTAATTTCAATTACATGTATTTCTAATTTTAGATATCTAGAATTTTAGATTAGGTGCAGCGACACTCTGCCCCTCCATATATTTTGTATGTACCTCACAAGTATATGCTCTCTCCGAGTTGACAATTAAATCGTTGGAATTCTATTATAAATTGTTTAATGTTTTTACCCAACAATTACAATTATAACACCAAATTACAACTCCTCAACCTCCTTGATAATCACCTCCTTGAACCTCACATCCATGAAATTATTAGAAAATCAATACAAAGAATGATCCAACCTATCCACTAATGCATCCAAATCTCTACATTTATCTAATGATGTAATTAGTAGAACCACAAAATTCACAATGAACATTATGTAAGTTTTGGCCGTTTTAGATAAAACAATGATGCCAACCGCTTCAATGACACTCCGCAAGTTACGCCAATGTTGACGGTGTTCTTATCAACCTTCTTCTGTGATGTGTCACACAACCGTTTCATATATATTTATGCGTTGCTTTTTATTTTCAATCCCTGAAAGTATGGGCGAAATCTCCCAAGTACCCTATGGATGTTTTGGCGACACTTTCCGAGTGCCTCAGATGAACTCTGTCGATGCTCAATTTATTGGAAAGTTTACTTTTAATACTAGATGTGTCGATGAATTTTGTCGAGTTTCCCCAAAATATGGACATTCTTCATCGTTGGCATCACTTTCCAATCTATTTCGAATGTTTCGGAGACACTTCGTGAGCTTCTTCTGATAGTTTCGACGATAATTACCTAGTTCTTTCCAACGATTTCGATAATGATTTTCGAGTTCCTCTAAAACAATGCAAGGATAAACTTAAAATTAATTTTGTTGACCATTTCAGATTTACTCGGCGAATTCCTCCAATACCTCAGGGAAACTGGCCAAGTTTCTCTGATATGTCGGAGAAAAACTATGAGTTTTACTTGGAAAAAAAAACTCTTTTTCTCAATCCTTTGGAAAAACTAAGTGTTTAGGGTGGACTCCTTTGAGTTAGAAAACTAGTCTATGCATGATTTTAAACAAAAAAAGAAGGAGAGGGTCTAAAACACCAAAATTGTTAGGGAAGCAGTTACAGCAGCAACAATTCTTTGAGTTAATTTTTCTAGATTTAATATCGGAGAAAAACTATGAGTTTTACTTGGAAAAAAAACCTCTTTTTCTCAATCCTTTGGAAAAACTAAGTGTTTAGGGTGGACTCCTTTGAGTTATAAAACTAGTCTAAGCATGCTTTTAAACAAAAAAATAAGGAGAGGGCCTAAAATACCAAAATTGTTGGGGAAGCAATTGTAGCAGCAACAATTCTTTGAGTTAATTTTTCTAGATTTAATAAAATATTTTAAATATTTATGAAAAATAAATGTTGTCGATCTCCTTTTTCACCTTTTCTTTAACATGAGGATTGAGATGATAAGAACACCAATTGATATGCTTAGCATCAAGTTTAAGGGTAATCTCCATTTCCTTCAAGTCGCCTTGAATCCATTTTAGGTTAATAAAGTTTCATGGAAATAATTCACCATATTCCTTAAGAAGGGAAACAATCTTAGATGCAATTTTATCATCCTTATAATCATATACATTGGACATCTTAGGGTTGTTGTCTTTCCCAATATCAGGTTTCTGCAAATTTGTGGGTTTTTCATACTAGTAGTTTTTTTATTCTTTCCTTGGATGATCCTAGATCCCATTTGTATCAGGATCATCTTGGTCAATCTTTTTGCAATAGAGAGACACTTTTGTCTCATAACAAAGAATCTACACATGAAACAATTCCTTATTATAGGGGTAAACATGTAGGTTCCTTTGAGTCCACAACTTGTTAGTAAACAAGTCATTTTTCATCATCTTCAAAGAACTAGTAACATGTTTATGCCTTCCGAAAAAATAAAATTCTTCACAAAACTAATTTTGCAATGTTTTTGAGTCCCAAGTTTGTCTTTGGGTTTCCTCATGTAAGTATCATACTATAGGCATGGGACTGAGATGAATAAAATTTTAAACCCAACGATCATATGGTAGTGTCTGCTTCCCATTTTTGGGTATTATAATCCACAAATACAAAACCATTGGAGTATTCATTATAAATATCCATGTTCAAATAATCCCAAGGTAATTTCCTCAAAATACTTAAAGATTCATTTTTAGGAAAATAACCAAACCTGCAAACCATAAATGTCTGGATTGATGACCATGAGTGAAGGTATTCTATATGAGTGGCACACCATATTTCATGAGTTCCATTATGGGAATCCTTTATAAAAACTCTACTATTCAGTTATGTAAAGAATTCATTCATATTTGAAACCCCATCATAAATTGGAGGGATAGGAACCCCAACTCCAATCCATCTAGAAAATTTAATAGTTTTTTTAAGTTTACATGAGATTTCATGCCTCCTATTTTATCATTAAAAGCCTCATATAAATCACTTTCAAATGAATGAATTCTCCTCCAACTTATTGAACCATATTCTATGGGATTAACATAATCATTCATTTTCGCTACTGGAAGTCTATATATTTGAACTAAGACATCAGGTTGCATATTATCATCGATTGAGTTGATATAGCAAGGTCCCTGGTGTGGGTCCAAATGCTAGGTGACTTTCATTCCATCATCTTCAAACGTCATAGTCTCATTTTTCAACTTGATGGTACCATGGTTCTCATAACTCCAATATATCCCCAATAATGTTTGATAAGGATCTATTTTGTCCATTATTTCAATCACTTCAAAGGAAATTAAATTATTTACTCCAACTAAATCAAGCTCCACATTCTCTAGTATCCCAATAGAAAACATTAGATATTTATTTCCCATTCGTAACTATATAGGAGAATAAACCAATGAGGGCTTCACATAGCCTCCCATTATTTCTTAGAAACAATATTAGTATCCAAATCGAAATCTAACGTGACAGGCTTAGTATCCCATCCATCTACCTATGCATCTAACCAAAATCTATTCCTAGTTATTTTCTTTCTTTAACTTATGATGTTATCCTTTCTTTTAGGGATGTTAGATGAGATAATCCCATCCTCCTTTATTACCCCCGCAAATGTTTGAAGAGTATTTCCAAAAAATAAATCTTAGGTCTCTATTATCCAAAATATTATTAAGCATATTGAACTTGAGACTAATAAGTTTCTGAGTTGTACTTGGAGGTTCAATATCTACTTGTTATCCACGAATATAGAAGTGTACATTTGATCCCACATTTTTAAAAATTACTTCATTTACGGCCAATGATGAATGAGGAGAAACCATGTAGTTGAAAATCTCATCATCCCCTGTGAAAATTTCTTTATGGCGGTCCATATCAAACTAAGTTGATTTTGGGTCATCTCATTGAATTTTTGGGTCATTAGGAGAGTTGGATTCAACCCTCATATTAGCAGCTCCACATGTGACATCATTAAGCATTGTCCCAATAATAAGTTTACCATCTTGTCACCTTCAATTAATTGAATTAGATAGTTGGTTTTTTAGATGTTCTTCTCATCTCATAACTAGTTCTAGGAAATATTCATTATCGTGTCTTTTCACCCAACAACAAGAACACCACAATCATTAGGGTAAATGGGAAAACCCTCTCAAGATGTCCAATTTAATTACAATTATAACACCAAATTACAACTCCTCAACCTCCTTGAACCTCATATCCCCCCTTTTCCCTAGAGATGAAATTATCAATACGAAGAATGATCCAACCTATCAACTAGTGCATACAAATATCTCCATTTATATGTCATGTAAGTAGTAGAACCAAAAAATTCACAATGAACATTATTTAAGACAAAGGAATACTTTCGAGAGAGGGGGCACAAATGGGGGGAGTGTGCATATTATTTATAGATTTTGAGTTAAACACGTTCTTTACCCATGACAATGATTATGAGAACCAACTTGTGCAACACCTAAAGAAGGTATTGTCAGGCCTAGTCCCATAGGGAGATTAGGCACAATCCCCCTCTCAAACTTAGGCATTTAAAAGCATGGTGAACTTAGTTCATACATTTGGTACACCATATATTTCCTCTACCTACCATGGGATAATCAATTCCTGTTTTTTCTCAATTAAGACAACTATCTAGTTTTATACTAGTGATAAGTAAGATCCGGCTACATATATATAGGTTTGACTACTTGGGTACTTAAACAAGGATTCAATGTTTATATATTTCTCCAATGTAGCTCCTAGGGTGTTGATAGTATAAATTTGAATTGAGCACGTAGATCTGTGCACGAACACACAACTCACAAGATATATCAGACAATTTTACTCAGAAATTGACGAATGAAACAACTGCAAAAATGGCTTGCAACTATGAATTCTTTCATTAATCAAAAGTAATTTGATGATTAATTATAATGTAATACATTGGTATTAATAACCAGTAAATTTGAATGCATGAGAGAGGAATTCGAATTGATTGACTCTACCTAACTGCATGGATAATTGGACATGTCTAAATCATTATCAGAGCTCAACTAGTTAGCCCCAGTTGCTTCAATCAATGCACCAATCAGTTAGAATTAGTTAACTAGCATAACTGAATGTGGTAGGTGAGGAATTGCACCCACGTGGGCATCACCTAGGGACCAATATGATATCATGTTTGTTCATATTGGGGGGTTAAAAATAAAAAAAAATTAAACCAATATATTGGTGGTATATTAAGGGTAAAAAGGGTTTTTTATTTACTATATAAATATCCAATATGATGGGGCATATTTTATTGTAAAGGATTTCCCATGCCTCTACCATAAGCCTGCGTGATGCTGCATAGGGTTTTTCTCCATTATTTTTTCTCCATAGGGTTTTCTCCATCGTTTTTTCTGGATTTGGAGGGCGGTTTATCCAGTGCATAGCAGTGTTGGAGGAGGGCGTTTTCTCTGGTGCATAGCGTTTTTTTCTACCATTTTCTAGATTTGGCCATGGGTTTCTTGAGGGTTTGCAGTGTTGGAGGAGGGCAGTTTCTCTAGGGCATAGCAGTGTTGGAGGAGGGTAGTTTCTCTGGGGCATAGTAGTGTTGGAGGAGGGAGGTTTCTCTGGGGCATAGCAGTGTTGGACGATGGCAGTTTCTTTGGTGCATAGCATTTTTTTCCACCGTTTTTTGGATTTGGTCGTGGGTTTCTCGTGGGTTTGCAGTGTTCGAGGAGGGAGTTTTCTGTGGTGCATAGAAGTGTTGGAGGAGGCATGCTTGAGACCATATTTGAAACAAAAGAATCTTCTTATGCTCTAGGTGCTATCCATGGCAGCCTTTTTTGCTGAAGCCTTCGCCTATGCCCACGCTGGTGTATCCGGATTTGGATCTAAAGCTATAGGATATTCATAGCAATGGAAGAGGAAATCCTACAAGAAATTGAATCTATCAAGGCAGTCTATGGTTCAGATTGCAGCTTCTTAGAGGAAATCCTCCCTCATTTGAAAGTAAGCCTAAAGCCTCGAACTACAGAAGATTTGTCACAACAGGTAAGTCACCCAATTTCCATTTGCTTTGAGGATCATCGAAGTGAATATTGTCTGTTGCCCTAATTTTGAAATGGATTAGAATGGCATATAATTTTGAACTGGATTAGAATGGCATAGAAACATGGTTTTGTTGTATGACCACTCCACTGTTGAGAGTTGTAGAAAACACACCAGGAGATAGAGGCTTGCACCACATAACATGGACTTCCATAGGCTTATCTTCTAGGAAATCGGTTATGCTAGAATTACCCAAGAATTGCACCCAGTCTCATCCTTTTAATAAATGTGTCATTTCAATGGGCATGCCACAATGAGAGTGAAACATGTTGAGAAGCTTACTACTACGTTAACCTCACCAGTGAACCAAGGCCCTGCTAGTAAACATAGTCTGATTTTTGCTTCCTTGAGCTATGTATGGCTAGACGGTTAAATGAAGAAGAAATAATATAAATCAGGGAACACAGTTGGGAGCCCCATTTATATGGTTATCCTCAATTCATGCCCTTCTATTTGCAAGGTTGCATTTTGCCATAATTTCTCATCATGAACAGACACTTTAACAACATCTCAAAATTGACATCCTAATGAAAGCACTCTTATGATGACATTACAGTGAATTAAATTGTGAACATTATGTCTAATCAAATTTTTCAGGCCTGCCTATGTTTGAGTATTAATTAATCCACACCATTGATGAAATTCTAGTGGATTAAATTGTGAACATCCTATCTAATCAAGCTTTACGCTGTGCCTATGTTCGCGTTTTGAATAGATTATATTTTGAACATTTTATCTGCTCTATTTCTGTGTCAATGCTGTGGATTTCATTGTTTTAATTTGAAGTGATGTGGGTATGGGTAAATTGAATGGAAGAAGGCTAAATATTCCATGGATTAGTCCTTTTCTGTTTTTCCATACCCAGATTCTGTCCAGAAATTGCAATTTTGGGTTGTTGAAATCATTGTTTTTAATGCAAAAATGAATTTAACACCCTCTAACATCTCTATTGCAACTTGATTTGGCAATTTTAAAAATTGATTCTGCAATTCCATCAATCTGAAATGATTCTTTCTAGGTTTTAAGATGAAAATGTTGGTTTACCTTCCGGTTATTTTGAGTGGTCAGAAAAGAGCCAATTCATAAAACATTTATACTATGGCAATTAATTGTAGTAGTTGAGTGATATGAAGGTGTTCCTCACCATGGATTTGAGTAGTCAATTGTTGTGCATCACAGTTTATTACCTTAATATTTTGAGCTTTGTGAAGGCTAGGGCTAGGGTTTGTAGGCTATAATTAAGCATGGTTGGTTGCATTTGATAATATCATGTATGCCTGTTATTATCTACTGTTGGATTTTATCTTTGTTTGAAACATAAAGCCAAAATTTGAGATTGGAGTAATATTTCTGTATAAATTTCCTTTTGATGGTGGGAACATCGTTGTTGGGAGTGAGAATGAAGTAGCTGCATGAGAATAGAGTGTTCTAGGAGAGTTTTTTTATATAAAATATATATTTTTATGCATGTATATTAATAAATGCATGTAGAATGGTGAATTAGCTGCAGAAATATGGAAAAATAGGTGTGTGTTTTAGATTAAAGATAATCATTAAAGCATTAACCATTTAGTACAAAAATAACATGAAAGATATAGCAGTTATAACTTATAGTGTTGTCATCAAATGTCAAACCATAACATCAACCTTCCAGTTTCAAGTTTCAACATATAACATTTGTCGTCAACAAACTCTAAGAGCTAACATCCAACATGAAATGGAACAGGGTATCATGACCAAAGAGTTGTAATATGCAATCAACAATTGTTGGCCCGGGAAAGGGACCTAAGAAGGAAGTTCACACGCGCAACCAAGGAAAATGCGTCGCATGCACGATAGAAGCAAAGGAAGCTCATGAAGGACGAAAATAGCCTGCGAAGGAAAAACGGAGAGGTGCATGGAAAAGGAATGGCGAGCACGGAAATGCGCAAGGGGGAAACAGCTGGAAAATGACAGATACAGAATCCATATCACAGCCGTATAAGACGGTGTAAGCTTGCAGCTACACACCTATGAGAATATATTTGTAAGTTAGGCCGATAGTGCCTCATGTCAAGTCATGATCACCACAGGTGTAACCAGAGGGGTGGCTGATGGTGACAGATAACAGACTACCGAGATGCAGCTGCAACCATGTAAATTAGTATAAATAAGAGGGATGCAATGGTTAGAAGGTTAGTTTGTGAGGTTTTCGTTGGTCCTTGTTCAGTTTTCAATAGTAGTTTTCTATTCAGCTGTAATCCATGGAGGGGGATGCCGATTTTTTGTAATGTCATAGCGATCAAAAGAGGAGTAGACTCAGGAAGAGTATGATAGCATTAGAGGGTTTGTTGAGCCGTGGATCTGACTGTAGAGTGAGTAGACCACTAGGAGTAGGAGTAGAGTAGAAGAGCGAACCTGAGAGCATTAGAACTATAAGTCTGAACTTAAAGACATATCTCAAGATCAGTCTGCATCTCGTAGAATGCGAGGTGTTATATCCTTTCTCATGTCAGATGAAGAGCACCTTGTTGGTTTTTCCCATATGGTTTTCCATGTTATTTCTTGTGTCTGAATGAATGGTTGATGTGGTGAATTTTTATGTGATTGATTACTAGTTTCTTTCTGTAAAATGTTAAATGTGTTTCAGTCTTTGTTAGTTTCTTGCAATTGGTAAATGGATGAACAGAATGCCTTGCTGAATTGAAACTGTATATATATCATTATGTATAATTCCTGTTATGATTCCCAACTTAAGTCATAGAGCCAATTGACATGAATCAACTGCGACACATGAGTTGCGCCAGCTGCGAGGTGGAAAGGAAAGGCAGGTCACGCACGATGACATACAGTTGTGCTCAATTGCGTATAACTAACTCCTCTGTTTAGCCATCCTACTGCCTTCATTGAGATCCTTGGTTGCAAGCCAAGGGACTATACTTCCCCGACAATCATGGAAACATGGTTCCGGTGGTTACCCATATATGAGATATCTCGGGTGAGACTGCGCCTGCTTTGTAGGTGTTTCTAATGGTGCTTGCTCTATCGGGCTAGTATCTCGAGTAGTTGTTGGATTGACAGGATGCGCAAAACCTAGGTCACACGAGTGGGGAGAAGTGGCCAACAAATGGTTCTGTTGCCGGGACCTCTTGATTAATTGGGGATATGTTGTGGCACCCAACAAAGGAGGAGATAGAAGACTGGCTCGATGGTAAAACATTGGTGTTTGCGCAAGAAGAAAGTGCAGGAACATGGTTCATCGTAGAAATATGGTTAGATGAATATATATACTCTGATATTCATGATATCTTCTTTGTTGAGTTCCTCGTTATACTACATGAATGGTTAGTAGGACTGGAATCTAGACGGACCAATTTCCAAACCAGGGAGATTAGCGAGTGGAGCGACCAACTAGTTCAGGAGGTAACCAGTGTAAGTATCTCTATCTCTAAAGCTGTTGAGTTTTGGGTTGATAGTATATTGCAAGGGTATATTACTGAGTTTGCAGTAGAAACTATAACTTCATAGAGTGAAGATGAAAGAAATTTCTTCCAAGGACCATGAAGGAGATACTTATTGAGTATAAGTACATGGATAAAATTATTTTCTTTTGAGAAGGGTCTTTTGCACTTGGATAGTTGAGCCGTGTGACTAGGAGGGGGCTATGTCACTAACAAACAGGTAAGAACATGGGGAAAAGTGTGTGGATATGTTCCCCAGAAGAATAGAACCTGAACTCGAGGTTGGAGTCCTAAGGAGTGGGAGAATATTTAGATCAGGAAAGAGAAGGAAAACCGAAAGGGGCCGATGGAATCCTAGTTTGTTTGAAGGAAGCGAACAAAAACTTCGGTCGTGTGAAGACGAAGGGTCTTACGATGAAGAGGAGGACTATAGCCCGATCTCAAAAGGATCTGAGGATCCTAATAGCTCTGATGAGACCTCGGGGTCAGAGCACAATTATATAACACCAGCAATATCGCCTGAGATGAGATCTAGAGTCTCATCCCCTGAAAGGACCTCTAATACAAATAGCACTAGCCCTGAAACTAGTGCGCAAGAAGGTGCAACTCGGTTGAACCGTATCCTGGAAATCCTGAACGCCAACCCAATGGCTGCGACAGACATCTAGTTACCTACATTTAATGGAAATGGAATGAAAGACCCTGAACAACATTGGTTCCTATGTGAAGCTATGTGGATGGTATGTTTGGTCCATGGCGCTGACATCAAGAAAGTACAGATTATCAGGACCTTAAGGGGTCACGCCCTGGATTGGTTCATGAAATTTTTTACCGCACCAGCTGGAACACCATAGAAGACCCTTGAGGAAATCCGAGCTGCGATGATCTCTAAGTTTAGAAAACCCAAATTAGAGTCATAATGTATTACTGAGATTAAGGAGATTAAATAGGCTCTAGCAAAAACTGTGTGGGATTTTGATCAAAGATTCAAGATGATGATGGCTAAAGTAAGCTTCCAAATGTCCAATGTACAACATAAGGAGTGGTTTATTACTGCTCTACTACCACACATCTACAAGCCGTTGATGCAGCAAAAGATTAAGTCGCAGACAGAAGCACTGGAGCTGGCGATGAAGCTAGAGTCCTCGCCTATTGGTGATGGTGTCTCAAGAATGGTACATATTCAGTCATAGCTAGCTAACCTCACGATACAACTTCAAGATATCAAGAAGGGTAAATAAGCACAAGAGGTCTTGTGGTGCACAAAATTTAGAATGGATGGACACACCAAGGATAATTGTCCAACCTTCATGAATTATGTCGCATCTGGTGCACCTAACCCATTAAATGGCCAAGGGATACCATGGTGTCATATATGCCAATCAAGAAGACACCATGATGAAGAATGTGTGTATTTGCAAAAATTTGTAAGCACCCCTGCAAATTTATTCTGTAAATTTTGTAAATCTGTAGGACATGAGGAAAAAGACTATAGAGCATACCAGCTCTTGAAAGAAAAAACATTTGCCAATGTACTTAATGAAAAATGAGGGGTTCCCTTAGTTTGAATAGGCGCAAGCCTTGTATCAACCTGCGCAGTTCCCAGCTAATCAATACCAACAACCATATGCGCTTCAGCAGCCATATGCACAACAAAACACCTATCAACAAAACTACTAGCAGAATCAATACCCACCACAGCAACTACACCCTCATAGAAGGGGTGGAGGAAACTTTAGAGGACGAGGTGGTGGAAGAGGATTTGGTAGGGGGAGAGGTCTAGTTACATGCTATAACTGTGGAAAACTAGGTCACTTTTATAGATATTGTTTAGAGCCTTCAAGAACATGTTCACATTGTAAGGGACAAGACCATAATGTTGACCAATGTCCCCAGCTGATCACAAAGTGGCAGGCAAGGACCGTTGCCACACCCAACCCCGCACCAAACCCAAACCCAAATGCAAATGCGAATGTTTAGATAATCGTGGCTGAACCGCGGGACCTGAACATTGCTGTCATGAATAGAGGAGGTTCGATGACTGGAGTAGAACAAGATAACTCGCAAGAACAACCGCAGCCACAAGTGAGGCTGTCTGTGCAGAAAAATGAATCACCGACCAGCCCAAAATAGAAATAAATATTATGGGATGTGCAATCAAACTTCATAAGCCCTGAGATACCATCAACTTCAACAGAATTCAAGGACATGCCTGAACAGTTCCAACACCTATTGCAGAAGAAGGCTTCACCTGAGGTTAGTAAGATAAGACCTCTGCTATCAAGTTGTCTGATGCTAATCCAAGATAAAGATGCTATTTTAGAGCTACAAGCAATAATAGATGAGATCCCTATAGAGCCACAACCTGAAAAGAAGGTTAACCAGGTGCGACAGAAATGTAAGACTGGCCACGAATTGAGAATGAATGCGCAGATAGGTGATTATGACATGGACTATATCATTTTAGATCTGGATTCAGATGTCAATATCCTAACATGCCAGACCTAGGAAAGCATGGGAAATCCACGGTTGGACTAGACTCCTATCCAGCTGCATCTTTCCAATCAGGAGAAGGTACTACCCACTGGTCGATTGAGAAATGTCATTGTTGATGTTGAAGGATTACGCACATATGTAGACTTTGAGGTCATCAACATTGTGGATGATACAAATCCTTACCCTTCACTGCTAGGGATATATTGGGCTATAGACAATCATAAAATTATAAATTTCAAAAAAAGGATCGTCTCCTTTGAAGATGAGGAAATGAGAGTAGTCTCTCCCATTGATCCATTTGAGGGGCAAAGATATGTTGAGCATGTTTATAATGAGGGCTAGGCTGATTATCTCGAACAAATATACAATTTTACAGCTATGCATGAAGATCATATAAGTCCAACGGCAGATGGGAACCTCAGTTGGAAGTGTGCGAGTCCATGTACGTCTGATTCAGGGGAGGCTTTAGAGAATTGGAAAAATAGATTACATGAAGTCTCCATGAGAAGGTGTACAAGAGTTACAAGGTCTGTGTGATGGGTGGAGACTAATTCAAGGGAGTTACCCACCTATGAGAGTTTCGTATACACAGTTCTAAATGATGACAAACACCCTACAATTCATGATACATTCCAAAAAGAAAAAGGGGGTATAGTCAAGAAGATCAACGACACTAATGCTCACCAACACAATGCAGTTACTTAGCAATACAATATACCAAGGGACGTAGAAGATAACCCGATTAACTTCAGTGGGACAAAAACAGTTGAAATAAGTAAATATCGCAAAGTAATACAAAAGCAGTCGCAAGATGAAGCAGTTGTACAAATTGCAGATCTCCTACAGGAATACCAGACCCTCTTCCCTATCAATGGCAAAAAAAAGGGAATGGTGGAAGACTTCGAGGGGATGAAGATACCTTTGCAATTATAGACTAAGCCAACTCAACAATAGCTACCAGCATGACATTATCAATATATCAGGTTGAATCCATCCACAGAAGGAAGACTTATCCTACACTATGGCAGCAAGGTATTCAAACACCCACACAAACTAAAGGAAACTTGGCTAAGCCCATATACCATCACACAAACTATGGATATAGGAATAGCACAACTCTAGAAAATTCAATGGTACCCATGTCACGAGTTTGGGGAACGACAGTTATCTGAAACCTTACTACGGAACATGTAAAAAAAAAAAAAGAGCGGCCAAAAGACGTAAACTATTCTATTGCGAGATTGCGACAGAACCAATAGAACGCATGAACAATAAACTGCCCAATAGTCACGTCGTCACATATACCCAAGCGGGAAACCTAAAGTGTGCAAGGGGCAAGGCAAGTAGCGGCCAAAGGATGCAAAAAGCAGGAATGATAGGTTGGATAGCATTAACCAGCGGATCCATGCCAAATATTTGTACAACTAGGGCACCTACATGGCATTAAATAAACACAGTACGAGGAGCAAGGTGGTGTACTATTAGATCTCATTAGTCATCCTATCACTAATTACCATTACTAGTCTAACAAGTACAGCCCGAAAGGCCAGCTACAGAAATTAATGGAGAAAGCATTGGAAAAGGAAACCTGGGAGATTGATTAGACCTAAACCTGCTGTCACATAATGACTAAACGACGCTGTGGAATATGTAAATATTCAGCTTCCCCATCAAGTAGTTTTATTTTACACACAGTGAGCACTGGGGCTGAGCCATTTCAGAACTACATCTTGTCACCTGTCTTCTATTCCACTCAAACCCATGGTAATTAACATTCCCAGTGAGAGTGAGGCATCAGACGCCACTGTCATCTTCGGTTGCCTCATTGATGAGGAAGTAGAAAACCAGTCAGTTGAAGGCCTGCAGCCGCAAGAGCCACCATAAATCAATGCAATGACAAGAATAAGGAAGCCACAAACAATTCCATCCCCTAGTTTGCATCATGTGTTGAACCCAGTCCAGGGAATACCAGTTATTCCAGGCGAGCCATCTGCACGACCACCGTTGAGACAAAGGAAACGTAAGGTTCCAGCCACTCCAGACAAATGAGGAAAGGCACATGCTGCTGAGCAAGGAAATGATGGTAGAGACGAAGCCTGGCTACCACAGATAGAGCTAGAGGTAGAGCGAGCTGACCCGAACTTCCCATGCTACATTCTCCCAAGAAGACCTGGTGCAGCGGAAGAAGATCTTTCAAGAAAGAAAGTGACCACTTTGATAGCACCATAGATCCTTGTTGACATGACTTTGCTACAAGATATCCTCCCAAAATTGGTTGTATTGAATTTCCAAGGACATGACACTCGACAACAAGAGTGGTTGTAGATAAAACACTGCATGGACATAACCTAGGCTGCTACATGTGCTGTCAAGGTAATCAAACCATAGAAGTGGGCCGAGGGACTGGCCATTATAGGACTAACCAATATGCTCTTCATACCTCACTTTGATAATAACATACAAGTCAATACATATGTAAAGCAGTTACTGGTATGCTTTCATAGAGGATACTTATGGTTGGACCAGCCATACCCGGTTAATTCTAAATTAATAGCGAGAATAACAGGACTCCCAATCGAAGGCAAAGATCCTCTACCTTACCTGGATAAGCACAATACTAAACCCATCAAGTAGAAGCACAACCTTCAGCGAGTAGGAAGGGGCTACTTGTTGGGGCCCATACAGGACCAAAGTGTCTGTGTTGATGCAAAAAGCTTGTCCTATAAAATATTTCATAAGATCATACCAACGTAGTGTTCGGCAGCGGTAGTAGAAATTACAGATTTATGTGCACAAGGAGAAAAGTTCAACTGGTCAAGGTACTTGCTAAATGCACTGATCGAAGATACGATGCTGGCTCAACACAAGAAAGGTCACAAATTCCTTTTATTCCTAGTTACTAATTTTGATTTCCTTCATTGTCTGGGCTGACCCCCTGGACTATGTATACATGGCTATCCCAATATCCTGCTTAGGGGCAAGATACCATAATTTATGGGAAGACAGAGAGGACAGAAACCACTAGCAAGATAACAATATTGTATTCTTCATGCATTTAGAGGCGTTGCGAGAATTTGTCCGACAAAATCAAAGGATCCGCGCCACAACTGTGTGCAAGTATGTTGCTTTCGTCAAATTTGACACTGATGTACATAATATAAATCTACTACCTAAAAAAGCTCGACTTCAACAGATACATCAAGCAATATTTATTGTGATCGATGATGATGTAGATGCAATTTTCAAGTTGTGGCTTGAGGAATGGCGCGGACCACTTGCAGAGCCACTACCTGAAGAACAAAATGCAAAAGAACCGCCAATTCATCAAGTTAATGGTGAAGACCATGAAGGTGATGATGCTCAAGAGAATCCATCGCAAGAAAACATCGAGGATGATGATGATATGGAGGACTTGGATGAGCATCCTTCAGAGTAGCCGCCTAGTGGAGATCAGCCGCAGAACCGCGTGCAACCCGAGGAAGGCCACACGTCTCGAAAGAAACAGAAAGCTAATAAAACGGTGAACACAACTATATTAACTGAGGATGAGTTACAGGAACTTGCCAACGCTGTTAAGAAAGTTGCACAAGATAACCTTAGCAATCTAATGGCCCAGCAAGTGAGCATTTCTAACCAAGTCTAGGACCACCTCAATAAGTTAACAGTGGCTGTCAATGATGTCAAGGATAGTGTGAAGGACGAAACATATGGCATTGATCCGAGTGTGCCACTAGTGGCACCAAAATTAGTACCACCAATCAAAGTGCTCATTCAGAAGTAGGAACTTGAAGCGACTGAAGAGACAAGTGTAGATACTGATGATAACAGCGTTGAGATAGAATTCTCTAGGTTGCTCTTGGAGGAGATCTATAGAATCCAGCATGCAACTGCAACTAAAATTCAGCTAAGGAAAAACGTCATTGTTTATCAGGAAGCAAAGAAAAAAAAAGGGCCAAACTGCACAAGGCCCTGTTACAAGGAAAGGATTGGGAACTATAGGAGTGCACCAACCTCCTGGATGAGAAGGAGCAGGAAATATTAGCCCGAGAGCAAATATGTGTCACGTTGGTAGATTCTATTAAGAATGGCATCGCTTCATTCACACCAAAGGCTAGGCAAGGAGATGAATACTCCCTGGATAAAGTTTCCAGTCTTACAAAGATCGAGCAATATCTTTAGCGCCAAGTAGAATATCTGCAAGCTCGATAGATACCAAGCACACCCCTGGAGGTGCTGGCAGAAAGAAGAACAACAGTGTCTGAAGTTGCTGACAAAATTAAAGGCAGAGAAGTAATATACGCAAAAGCTGCAGACAATGTTGCGACCATTTGGGAAACATTGCTAGAGGATGACACAACCGAGAAAATAGGCAGCGTATACTAGAGACAGATGAGAACATCACTGTTGTGAAGGTGGAAATGCGGAATCTGCCCCTCTAGTAAAAGGTCATTAAAAATACAGAGATCAAAAGTCTCTAGCAGGAAGTCCAGACCCTTTGCGAGAAAGAGAAATCTAGGGAAGCTGAGGTTGAGGGATTCCAGTCAGAAGAAGAACAACTCACAGAACATATTCATTTGATGCAACAGAAGCTTCATAGCATACTGCAATCGATAGAGAAAGACTTGTTGGAACATGTACAATCCGACCATGTGGAGCAATTGGCCACGCAAGCAAAGGAAGTTGCGGCGGAAGTTGCTAAGATAGAAGTAATGGTGTAGGAATTCCAAGGAAAGGTATGTGTTGCTGTTATAGCGGATTTCACCACTCTAGGTGAATCACACTTTGTATGGCCTTCTCCTGTCCCGCTGCAGACTCCTTAGACCCTATGGACCACTTTTTTTCCTTTGATGTTTCCTTGATCATCCCTAAAAACACAGGAAAAATGCTATACGCGACTTTTAACCCCATCAGCGCGTATATACGCCGGTTTGACCACTAAAACTGCGTATTGTCAAAGGTTGTATCTTGTAATCTTTGATTTATATTAATAGAAATATCATTTCCTGTCCAATAATGTGTGTTTGAATGAATATTTTATCCATTGGATTATGTCAACTGCTTATACATTATTGATTATATATGCTAGAATAGAGCTAACACCATGATATATAGAATGCTTGTATTGTTTACTTGTTGTTGAGGAAGTAACAAATCAATTCAAGCTAAAGATTAGAAAGCTCAACGGGGATCTACTTCAACTGTCTGGAATAAGGTACGAGGTCTGATCCTTTAGTGTTAGATATTTAATTTCTATTGCATATTGGAAAGGATTGATTTCTGGAGTCAAGCTGTCTGTTGTGGTACCCCAAGCCATAGGAATTTCTCTCCATAATAGAATTGGCGACTCTGCTGGGGAGTTCCTAGTAGTTATCCTTTGGGGGTTGTTTTCTCGGCATTCAATGAATTTGAATTGCTCTTTCTCTCTTGTTTCTGTGTCGGGTATGGGGGCATGTATTCCTGGTAGATTCTAATTGGCATGAAGTTTGTCTCAGCCTGTCTGTTTTCCTTGATTGTATGCATCTTTTCTTCCTATACATGGTTTTTTTATTTACAGTCGCGTATACATGCGGTTGTCTCTGCGATTTCCACGTATACACGTGGGTTTACTGCAAACAGTCAGGTATACCCTTGATTTTTCCTTTTTGTGGAAGATAATTGGTTGCTGGGTGAATTATGTTAGTTGCTGAGTCTCCTTTGGCACTGCCTAAGTCTGTTTAGACCTCTGTTTCTAACTAGAAATGTTTTTTTTAGCCTAATTTTTTTTTTAGGAAAGTTCTTGTCATGGCATTTTCGATTTTTTGTTTGAGATTAGTGCATTAGAGTTCTTTTACCTTAGTGCTTTGCTTGAGTGTTGTTTGGGTGTGCTTGCAGAGTCTAGGGGTCATAGAATCATTCTTTTTCTTTTTGCATCTCTTTTATTTTCAAAAAATCCAAAAACATTTGCTTATCATCATGCATTGCATTTTGCACTTTGCATTGTACTTGCACTAGATCTAGATTTGCTTTGGGATACTAGTTAGGACTTCATATAGGAAATTTGCATTTATCTTTTGAAGAAGAATTATGCATTTCACGTAGTAGCATACCCTGTTTTCATGGACACAATGCATTTGCATTGATTTTTAGGTGTGCATTTTACTTCATGTTGCGTCATAACACCACTAGTTGCACGATCATATCCCTTTTTTGAGTAATAAAGCCAACTAAAATCAATGCTAATTAAAATGAATTACACTCTTTTATTTTATAGGGTGCACCAACAAGCTTAGGTTTTAGGATCTTGGAATAGTTCATTGTAAGTTAATTCTCCAATATCACTAAACAACAACATCTAGGTGTCTGTCCAAGTGAGTGTGTGAAATCCTTGGTATAACCAGTGTTTCTCAGGATCCTCCTCTCAAAAGGGAGTTAAGCACAAGGTAGTGTGAGTAGTTATTGATTGGGATGACCCCTAGTCATAATTGAGTAGCATCGGAGATATTTCCAGGATTGTATTCGTATATAGGGGCTCTTTCGAGAGTTTCGGGCTTTGCTACCCTGCCCATACGGTCAATCCCGCGTGCGACTGTCCGCCTGAGCATTGACTATATTGAGGTGACCTTAGTGGCCTTACCTAGGATATCAAGGGGGTACTCTGCAAGGGTTATTCTGCGGGTGTCCTGGCCAGGTTGGGGTCGAACAGCATAGTCTCTTTACGCGTTGAAGTTGAGGGCCACAATAATTGGTTACGTACCTCCGCTTGTTGTGTATGGGAGTCTCAAGCCTCTCCTAGGAGAGACATACCTGCTTCATTCGGGATCTCACTTATCCATCCCTTGTTTGCTTGCATTTGGCTGTAGATTTTATTAGTGACTGCCCTGTGCATGATAGTTGGCCTAGGGTTTACGTAAATAGAGATTCTTTGCTATTTTTTGAGTCATTGTGGATTCGAGTGTGGTTCCTCGCCATTCTCGTCGTTTAGCAGGGCTTCTGCCTTCTACTTCTCCTCCTCCTTTGGGAGAGAGACCTAGACAGTCCAAGCGGACTATGTAACACATTGATTCACACACCATGGGAGAACATTCAGAGGATATTCCTGAACCGCCTCCTCCCATTCGTGTAGACGATGGGGAATTTACACCTACTTATGATCCTTCACCCGACTTAGCTGAGTTAGGTCCTGTGATTTCTGAGATAGGAGCCATGAATGATAGACCTACTCACTCTAGTTCAGATTCCCCATTGACACGTTACTAGTATGGAATGTCGGAGGACGCCGAGACTCATTTTGAACCTGCCAGCACTAGCTACGGTAGTTATGCTACATCTGGTTTCCCTATACACAATTTGAAATTTCATGTCGAATCCAACTTTGAGCCTAACACTATGCCTGGGGGCACTCTCATTCCTTACCATGCAGAGAGGTTTGGGAGCACTAGTCAAATTGCACCTTCCATCCCAGTGGTGGAAGCTACATCCTATATCCCTCCTAGGTCTAGGGTTAGTGATCCGATTAGGATACCAGATCCGAGACGAGTGACGATAGGCAGTAATACATATCTTATTACTCAGCTTCCTTCATCCTCGGTCCTTAGTTCTTCAAATGTACATCCTCCACCTTATTCACGTGGTCCTTCGAGCTGATATATGGCTACGAGTCAAGTCCGTACTACGGTTACTAGACCAATTGTGTCTCAAGTCCACATACCCCCCACTGCTTCGGGAGGTTATGTTCATGCTTCTAGAGGTCATCCTGCTACTTCCGAGGCATATATCCCTACTTCCGGAGTGTATATTCCTACCTACGGAGTGTCTCATGGGGCATCGCATGCAATGACCTATGGACCTTATTATGGGATGCAGTATGGATAGGTTTCTTCACCTTATGGAGGTAGGTATCAACAACCTGCTTACTCTCCTAATTATGGCTTTGTAGCTCCTACTAGTCAAGGTCCACCGTACTATGGTACTTCCACGCCACCCTATATGGGTCAGATAGGAGGAGGACACTATGGCCAAGGCCATGGTGGTAATCAACCCTATATGAACTAGGGAGCAGTCCATAGACCTCATCATCCTAGGCTCCCTTTCCTCGCGACACGTAATCTTCCTAACCTATCGAGACTGATGAACGATCCTCTGGCTCATGACCCAGCTTGGCCGGCTGTCCCTACCAAGCTTCCTTCAGACATACCTAAGTTCGAAGGCAAATCGGGAGAGGATCCAAGCGAACAAGTTACTACGTTTCACCTATGGTGCTCTTCGAATTCATTACATCAGGACTCAGTCTTTTTGAGACTATTTCAACGCACCCTCACAAGGCCTGCTGTGAAATGGCATATAGAGTTAGCTAAGGGAGATTTCGCTTTGTTCGATGACCTTGTGATGACTTTTCTTAATCACTTCCAGCTACCAGTGCGCTATGATATTGGTACTGAACTCTTGTTGACATTTCGGCAAGATAAAGCCACACATATTTCTGATCATATTCAAGAGTGGCGTAGACGGAAGAGATTAATTAAAGCTTTTATACTGCCATAGTTCCTCCTCAAGTGGTTCCTCAAGTCATTATTGCCATATATAGTGAAGGATGTTTCCACATCCGGAGTGAAGAATGAGGAACACATGATTTTTAGGGCACAGGAACTGGACTTGATCTTTGCTTAGTTCGGTTTGTTGTATGAGATTATTCCCAATGCCCCTCGTTCCAGTTTCGATCCCAAAGTCAAACCTGGACCACATGCCGATGGCATTATGGGTTGTGCAAGTGAAAAACCTACAGATTCGGTTGCAAAACAAGGTAGTAAATTTTCAATCAACCAATCTTCTTCGGGACAAGCTATGGCTTCATCTCAACCCACCCAAACAGCGAATGTACTTTTTGTGCAATTGCCGAACCAGAAGGGTAACCAGCAGCCCAGACGGAATAGAAAAAAGGGTAAAAATAATAATCAAAATGGTGGGAATAAGAATGAGAATGCTAACAATAATGACAAGAACAGTAGAAATTATGGGGGGGACAAGCAAGCTAAACGTAAGGTTAATTTCCCTTGCAAGCTATGTAAGGAAGATCACCTCACTTACTTGTGCCCTCGGATTGATGAAGCTTCGAGGTTCTTAGCACAAGGCCCAGCTATGCTAACTAACCCTTTACCTCATAATCAAAATATGAACTCGAAGTCCCATGACCAGTCTAGTGATGATGATCCACCAGAGAGTAGTGGTCGTGGGTGCATTAACATGGTCTATGCTACATAATTTGTGACTCATGCGAAAGATTATAGTTCATCACAACCCAGCCCAGGCAAAGAGCCTGATCCACCAGGGTCCCCTTTGCACATTGAGAAACCTACAGATAAACTTGAGGCTGCACCTCACATTCCTAAGGGAGTCCTTAAGCATTCGGGGCATAATACAAATGCCCAAGCCGCCCAGAATTATTCAGTTGTCGAGGATTTGGGCCATACTCCTTGTGCAATGTCTGCATTGGAAGTGCTTCAGAGTTGTCCTTCGCAAAGGAAGGCGTTTCTTTCTTCCCTTGGTGTGAACGATGATGATTCTTCCTCTATGATCAAATTTGAAACCACAGGACTTCAGCCTCACTTTCCCTACTATGTGTCACTTTTGGTGCATGTAGAATGTCTTGGTATGACCATCAAACGTACTGTGATTGACGAGGGCGCTGCTTCTTCTGTGATGTCTTTGGCCTGTTGGAAGGGTCTCGGTTCTCCTGAGCTATCTAAATCAGCGACTATGTTAACTGCATTTGATGGGAGATCTTTTAGGCCACACAGCATCCTTCCTTCCCCTAAAGTCCGTTTGGGGGGGAAGACTGTTGCGATAGAGGTTGAGGTGGCTGATGTGCCCCTTGACTACAATCTCTTGCTGGGTAGGAACCGGATTTACAGTATGCAAGCTGTTGCTTCTTCCTTGTTCTGCGCTGTATGCTTTCCACATAATAGGAAGATTATAACAATTGATCAAATGACATTCAAGAATCCGTCTGTTACCACATCTTCGGGAGCTTCAATCTCGATCGTTGAACACTCTCAGCCAGAAACTAGGAGTGTGGGTGTAGGCATGTATCCATCCCTCATGGGAATATTTAGTTGTCCTGCATCGATCCTCATGATAGGATCTAGTTACGATGAGGATTCGACTTCTACGATATTGGTGTCTTTTCACACAAGTCATATGGAAGACACTTGGATTCTTCCTACACCGAGTACTTCGAGTGAGCCTGTCAAGACGAGCATGCCATTGCCTGCAGCTATGATATCTTATCAAGCTAATCTCAAGAATGTTGTAGGGCCTTGTTCTTCCTCTTCGCGGACGGAGGAGGAAGACCCCTATGTGTTGCCGGCATGGGCAGTATAGTCTTCTCATGCCCACGACTGCCTTGATACGGTTTTTCCTTCAGCTGAAGCGATTATCGAGGCTATGTCAGGAGTTGAGCCACCATGGGAGGAACTTCATCATAGATCGTACTTACTTCTAGCGCTTGACCATTTGGAGCATGAGGATTATAGGGAGATTCTTATTCAAAGAGTTGGTAGTCCCGTGGTTCCATTAAGATCTCCTATTTTGATGGCTGATGGAAACATGGCTAACATATCGTCAATGATTCCTATCAACATCTCTCGTGATCCTGGCACAATAGAGAATGTCTATATTGGGGCGGAATGTTCCCATGCTGAGATTCTGGAATATACCGAGCTATTCAAGGAATTCCGTGATATTTTTGCTTGGTATTACAATGAGATGCTAGGTATTGACCCTCGTATTGTCGAGCATGAGATTAAGACTTACCCCAACACTAAGCCTATTCGACAATGTTTACGTGCAGTGAATCCTAGGAAAGCACCCGCCATTAAGGCAGAGATAGAGAAGCTGTTGAAAGCCAGTTTCATCTATCCCGTTCCCTTGACAGAGTGGGTGTCAAACCCCGTTCCAGTAGATAAGAAGCAGGGAGCGATCTGCATATGCACTGATTTCCGCAATTTGAATCGTACATGTCCTAAGGATAACTTTCCCACACCATTTATTGATCAGATTTTGGATGAGTGTGTGGGTAGCGAGGTGTTTTCCTTCATGGATGGCTTTTCCGGGTATAATCAGATACAGATTAAACCTGAGGACCAACATAAGACTACATTTATTTGTCCTTGGGGAACATTTGCATATCGGAAAATGCCTTTCGGCCTTAAAAATGTCGGAGCTACATTTCAGCAGGAGATGACCTTGATCTTCCATGATCTCAAGTCTATTATTGAAGTATTTTTGGATGACCTCGCTGCTCATTCTCGCATGAGAATGTGTCATCCCTATCACTTGAGATTGGTATTCAAAAGATGATGGCACTATTCAGTTAGATTAAATCCTCATAAGTGCATCTTTTGCGTGAAGTCAGGTCGTTTGTTAGGATTTATCATGTCAAAAGAGGGTATAAGAGTCGAACCTTTGAAGGTTGAGGCAATACTTCAGTTGTCTCCCCCAAAAGAATATTCATCATATTCAGTGTTTGCAAGGCATGGAAAACTTCTTACGAAGATTTGTTGTCAACTTTTCCAATTTGACTAGAGGCTTCATGCGTCTCTTGAAGAAGGATACTCCCTTTTATTGGGATGAGCGAGCCCAGGATTCCTTCGATGCACTCAAGCGAGCCCTAGCATCAGCCCCGGTGATTAGTCCTCCGGATTATAGCCATGATTTCTTATTATATGTGGCCACGTCTTTAGAGACGATTGGGATGGTTTTGGTTCAAGAGGATGAGGAGCTCCAAGAGCATGTCATATATTATTTGAGTCGAAACCTTATTGACGCAGAGATTTGTTATTCTCATGTCGAGAAGCTTGCTTTAGCTACCATACATGCGGTTCAGCATTTGAGACATTATATTCTCCTTCGCCAGACCTTGGTTGTGGCCCATGTCAATCCGTTTCAATTCTTCCTCACCCGAAGGATGATTGGGGGAAAGTATAATAAATGGATTGTCATTCTACAAGAGTTTGATCTCAAATTTGTTTCTGCAAAATCAAAGAAATCTTTAATCTTTGCAGAGCTTATATCATATTTTCCGAGCGAGTCCGAGAAGTTGGTTTGTGAAGATACATTTGTCGATGAACACATCTTCTTAATCTCAATGTTAGACCCATGGTATGGGGATATCATAGTATATCTACAAACACAGAGGACCCCTACTCACCTCTCGCGAGATGAACGATGACGATTACATCACGTCTCTAAGAACTACCTTATAGTGGACAATAATTTGTACTGCCGTGGGGTAGATTCCATTTTATGATGTTGTTTAACTCATGAGGAGGCTGAGGTAGTGCTGAATGATTGCCATGGAGGGGCGTGTGGTGGTCATTTATCTGGGCTTTCTACAGCTCAAAAGATTTTGAGAGAGGGTTATTTCTGGCCTTCGATATTTAAAGATTGTGTTGATGCTGTCAAGAGGTGCCACCCTTGCCAGGTGTTCGCACGGAATATGCACTCGAAGCCTTCCCCATTACATCCCATTATCACCACCGATCCCTTCACTAAGTGGGGGCTCGATTTTATGGATTGCAACCCAGCTTCGGCTGGGAGACACCATCATATTAATGTGGCTGTTGATTATTTCATGAAATGGGATGAGGCTATGCCTACAGTAAAATCCGATAGTGAGATAGCCGCTCACTTTGTATTCAACCAAATTATTACTCGGTTCGGGATTCCGAAAGAGCTTGTCACTGACCATGGATCGCACTTTCAGAACCGTATGATGGAAGAGTTGGCATCCAAGTTAGGGTATAAGAAAGGGCACTCCTCTTCTTACTACCCCCAAGCAAATGGACAGGTAGAAGTAGTGAATAAATCACTCAAATCCATTCTCCAGTGAACCATTGCACAAAGCAAGAATAATTGGCACATTATGTTATATCCTGCTTTGTGGGCATATCGAACCGTGGTTAAGACTACCACTGGTTTTTCTCCATATAAACTTGTGCATGGAGTGGAGTCGATATTGCTTGTTGAATGCGAAATTCCTTCGTTGAAGCTAGATGTGGAACTCTTACCAGACACTTCACCTTTGGAGGAGCATTTGGTTCACCTTGAGCAAATCGATGAGCAGCGTCGGGATGCCTTGGTGGCTCTAGAGGTTAATAAGCGTCGCGTTAAGGTCCAGTACACTAAGTTTGTCCTTCCAAGAGTGTTTAGTGAAGGATACTTGGTCCTTTTGTGGGATCAATCAAAAGAACCCTTGGGGGCAGGGAAATTTAATCCTATGTGGTGTGGTCCTTACGTGGTCAACCGTGTCTTAGAGAAGGGTGCCTGTGAGTTAGTGGATTACGAAGGAACAGCTTTGGAGGAGCCTAGAAAAGGGATCTATCTAAAAAAATACTATGCATAATCTTTAGCCAAGGCTGCTTGTTGTATATTATTGTACAACTTTGCATAGTTAGGTCTTTTTCTTATCGTGATCGGGTTTGTGATTAGTTTCTGTTTCTTTTGGCAGATTTCAATGGAATCTTCCACCTACATAGGATTCGTGGATGGTGCAAGTTGTCACACTCAACACTCAGCCTCTGCTGCTTGGGTGATTTATACTCCTATGGGCAGGTACTGTCTTTAGGAGGTGTATTTTTGCGGCCATCTTCCAACAATGTTGCTGAATATAGTGCCGTTATTGAGCTTCTACGGGATGCCATTCTACATGGTGTTCTATCTCTTGAGGTACGTCTTGATTCGGAGTTAGTAGTGTCACAGCTCAATGGTTTGTACCATGTTACAGATCCGATGTTATTAAGAAGGTTCTTACGTGTGAGATTGTTAGAATGACAATTTGACAGTATAACATATATACACATTCCAAGAAATAATAATCAAGTTGCTGACTCATATGCTAACTACGTGTTAGATTGGCATTTGTTTCATTCATAATAAATTAATCACAAATACAATTTTTACACGTGTAAATAAATAAATCGATCACCATAAAACTTTTTTATATATATCAAAAATGTGGTAATACATAGTGTCATGATACAAAATTGGGGATTTTAAAGCCACCATCATATAATACACGGTCGTACAAAATGAATACACTCCCAGGTGTCTAATCCTGTGGAGGAGGAGGAGGGTTGTGATCATGGAACGTCACTACGGCTCTAGCTAGCCGTCGAAATAAATGCACCCATGCGTGTGGTACACCCACCACCTGTCGCTGCATGGCCTCAGGAAAGTCCTCGACTTGCGCCATGGGAACTCTATGAGTCAGTCTCACAAATTTGGTATGAATTCTCTGGATTGTTCGCTCTGCATCCACACCCATGATGTCATCTCCTCTTCCCCTCCATCTATGACAAGGAAATCCCTCTGGTCACCGTGGTCCCACATCTGCACACAAAGGGTAGATGTCACTATGTGTTGTCGTGCAAAAACATGTCTTTTTGCCTCCATAAAATCAAGAAAATACAAAAAAAAAAATAAATAACTCAAAAATTTTAAAAGATTGAGGGTCGAGATTCGTTACCTATATCGCCATATGCTGATCCTGGTGGCAATGGCATGTCCGGATCCCCCCAGAATTCTATCTCTGCATAGGGGTATTCATCAATGGAAACTATCTGTCATCGCCACCATGGAAAGAAGTTAGCTAGATATGGGTTGGCCACCCTACCACCCCCTAGTCTGCGCATAGCATCTGCCCAATGCCGTTGGGCCGGATCTCAAACCCCGTGGAGAGGGACGTCCACTCTAGGGCTCAATCCTGGAACATGCTCGAAGAAAAACGTGCTCAGAATACTGCTGAACCCAAAGTTCCGTACCCTTCCTGCCTTACACTCGCTGAGCTGGTGTTTCATGTTGCTCAGTAGTGTTGTACTCCAGTCATAGATTGTGGGTCTCATGCACTCCACTGCATAGAACATCAGAGGCCGAGAGGCCTGGTGGAGTGATGCTAAGCCTACTATCCTGCCTAGCGTCAGTAATATGGCCTTTAGGCCCAGCACCTATATAGCATTGGTAGGTACTTGACTCCCCACCTTCTCAGTGTTTGGATAGCAGTACATGGTTATGTACTCATCGATAGTTAGGCCACCCCCTGGCCCACCTCAGGAATGAAGGTTCACCACCTCCCCTCATCTAGAAAGTCGTGTGATAAATTATATGTCCTCCACCTCTATGGTGAGGGACATCCCATCAATATGGAAGGACTCCGAGTCTAGATCCCAATAGTCTACTAGCATCTGTAGCAGTCTTGGTTTGGCCCTCAAACCACCAAGACACCAAAACTTGTAGAGTCTGCATGCACGTAAAGCTTGTTGAGCCATTAAGTCGGCCCTTACTGCTTCCTCTACTTCACCATTCTCACGCTCTCTCCATTCTAGCACCATCCTGTAAAAGAAATTGGAAATTTGCCCATTAGTTTATTGAAAATTCATATGCACGGCCTCATATGCGACTGTTCTGAAAATAGTCGCGTATGTACGTGGTTTTGAGGCCCTTTTCCGCATATATCCAGCCCTATACATGGAAAAAGCTTCGATTTCCACGTGGGCCATAGCGCACAGTTTGGGATGGCCTAAAAAATTCATTTGACCATGAAAATCTATAAAAATTATATCAAAATGCAAGAGGAGAGCATGAGTAAATACCTAGAAGAAACGGTTGTGAATTCTGCTTGCTAGATCTCCTGGAATTTGCAGTCGAAAATTAGAGCTCAAATGGGTAAAAGTTTCAAATGATTTATATTTTTTACTATTTATAGAAAAAATTTCAAATATTTGAAAATTTTTACCCCCTTTCCTATAGTTTCGACATTTTCTAACCATTTTGGACCGTTTTTGACATAATTGGTGTTGTAGAAGACCTTTTTTAGTGTCGTTTCAGCCATTGGATTGAACCGTTCATGTCGATCTCAGGTATCATGTCTAAACTGGCATATAGGTTAGGTTTCACCACCATTGCATTTTGCATGACCTTATGACCATATCACCATGACCTTAGGTACAAACCCACTCTATTATGTCACGCAACCTTCTTGCTGCTTTAGAAGTGGCATGATATGAGTGGTAGAGCTTCACCTTACATGGGTACCCTAGTTAGCGCCTTATTTTCATTTGGTGCCCATGCCAACGATTTCTCCTTTAGGGTGTGGGAGTCCGTTGTATAGTACCACCATGAAATTTCGCAAGAGCCTCATACTCCTCTTGATCTTATGCTGGCCTATTTCCCTTAGGACTCCCTCATGTCAAGTTGTGAATGCATTATCATGAGCTTTGCCTGCTTATTGAGATTTATGTCAGCTCCCCTGACATTTCGTTTTAGCCATATAGCCCGAGCTTGTCTCATGTCTCTCCATGCAAAGCCATTTTTTATATCCTTCGCAGCTTGATTCCCTTTTTACTGGGAGGGGATTTTCCCCCAAGTGTCGATATCCTACACATGTATCCTTGCATTGAGCATAGCTATGTTCCATTGCTTGGAACTAGTTTTTTTTCCCTTGTGACACTCGTCTCCTTCTATTTTGTTACTATAAAGCTAGTTTATTCTTTTTTCAAGCTTTTCAAATAACTGAAAAAGTCCAAAACAATAAAAAAACCAAAACTACGGACAAGGAAAGATGTTATCTTTGGAAGCTGTCGAGTCGTATCGCCTTCGAACAGAGCACTGTATATCACATCCATTGGTTGGGTTATAGTTTGAATTTAGGAGTTGTACTCATTTATCTGAGTTTATCTCCATCGACTGGTTAAGCTTCCAGTACCTATGGAGCCTCTGTTGATGTCTCCTGTGTCACAGAGATGTCCCAGTTTGTATATCGAGTCTATGTTGCCTTCATTCAGTCACCATACACCGTTATGCTCTTGTTCAAAGGAAGTTGAAACCTAAGTTGGCCATTCCTCAGTTATCTTGACTTTTCATGTCGACCATTCCTGGTACAGTTACTGGTTCGTGCACTTTATGATCGAGTCCTTCCACATTATATAGATTTGCTGAGTACCTCGTGTTGGATGATGGGGGATGCCTTAATGCCCTCCCTCCAATGGATTTCATCCCATCGACTTCAGATCATTTATTCTAGGATTGGAGTCTAGAGTCATTTTGAGTGTCTTGAGACTTGCAAGCATCAGTGGCAGGTTCTCTCGCCATCGACAGTTTCTTGGGAATACATCAATGTACCCTGATCGATGGATCCTCTCAAGTGTTCAACCTCAACACATTTATTCACACTTGTTAGTTTGCACTCTAGTACCTTGATTCCCATTTTCATTATTGGTGGGTGATCTCGCGTCTATTAACGGTATACATTAATGACCGGTAATCAAACGATGGACTACTATGTTTGACCTCGACACCTCTATTCGCATAGTAGGACATGTACTCGTAGTGGTTTGTGTAGAAGACTTTCTAGATTGGTGGCATCTCTTATATGCTAACTCCTTGATCGTGCCAGTGTTCATGAGATTTCAGCTGTCGTGACTTGATTCCAGTATATGTCAGATATTTCCAGCCACTATGGAGATCTTGATCTATTATATATCTTCAGACATTTTGGAGATCATGGTCCTTTGTATATCTTCATCATGGAGATTCTGATCTATGTATATTGTATGTGGCTATGACCACATATGTGACATCATGTATCATGCCTATTCATGGCCATTGTACTCTTATGTATCCGGGACTGCTATATGTATTTGCAGTTGTATACAGAGTTGTATTATTGTACTATGCTGATAGGGTGGTTGGTCTTCCATTTGGAATCCTTCATCACTCCACTTCTGGGATGGACTTATAATGTATTTTGGCCATCGTATGACCCCTCTGACCTCACACATTAGGGGGCATCTGTTATAGCGGATTTCACCACTCTAGGTGAATCACACTTTGTATGGCCTTCCCATTTCCCATTGCAGACTCCTTAGACCTTATGGACCATTTTTTGTCCTTTTATTTTTGCTTGATCATCCCTAAAAACACAAGAAAAATGCTATACGCGACTTTAACCCCATAAGCACATATATATGTAGGTTTGACCACTAAAACCGCGTACATCAGGATGTGTGCATAATCCAAATCCTTTTGGATTTTTCCTTGACATGGATCCGACTCATTTGACTCCTGGCCTTCCCTATGCCTTGAGATCGCTCAGATTCGACCTTTCATTATCCCTTGAAAGCTATATAAGGAACCCCTTGGTACATTGAAGGAAATAAGAGAGAATTGAGAGCCAAGAAACTATAGTCCATTATTGTCGGAACTTATGCTTGAGTCTACATCCCTTTGTCCCTTGGAGCACTTTTGTGTTCTTCCCAAGCTTGCCTTTTGCTTGTGAGCTTGCTATCAAGAGATGGAGGATTGAAGTGGTGGAGGCCCATTGAGTGGGGGATTCAGTTTCTCCGGTTCGTAGACGTGCCGTCAGAGGTTGTATCTTGTAATCTCTGATTTATATTAATAGAAATATCTTTTCCTATCCAATAATGTGTATTTGAATGAATATTTTATCCATTGGATTATGTCAAATGCTTATACATTATTGATTATATATGCTAGAATAGAGCTAACACCATGATATATAGAATGCTTGTATTGCTTACTTGTTCTTGAGGAAGTAACAGATCAATTCAAGCTGAATATTGGAAAGCTAAATGGGGATCTACTTCAACCGTCAGAAATAAGGTACGAGGTCTGATCCTTTAGTGTTAGACATTTAATTTCTATTGCATATTGGAAAGGATTGATTTCTGGAGTCAATTTGTCTGTTGTCATACCCCAAGCCATAGGAATTTCTCTCCATAATAGTTTCTATGCAACCAAACCCGAAACCAACAAGTTCAAAATAATGCAAGCAAATACAACCAAGGCATTCGGCTAAAAAAAAAAATTTTAAAAAAATGAAATTTTGAAATTTTTTGAATTTTGGAGGTAACCAGAGCGCCGCATGTGCATAACAAGGATGTGGAACTAAAATCCGATGTTTTGCGGACATGATGATGCATATTAAATATTCTTCCAATCTAGTTATGAAGAAAATGATGGCAATTCCAAGGCAGCTGGCAAGTACTGACAGATCGTTAAATGCTTCAAGACTCAACGGATATTTGGCGCTTGAAATAGGATAGTGTTGCAGGCAGATCAAGTATAGGGAACTCTGTAATGGTGGTCATCCAGCTCATCTGCACATGCTCATGACTATCAATACCCAAAATTGGTGACATCGATAATCATAGCATATCTAAGAAGGAAATTTGGTACACAAGGTGAGGGTCTTGTCCTAATAATGCAACTGGATAAGCCTGCATGGAAGATGACCCGATGCTCTTCCTATAAGATCGGGGTTCACTTGCACCAAGAATACATCATTGTGTTGTGCTGCTCAACCACCAGATGCAGTTACAAATGAGTTGGGGAGTGTCTTACGGAGCAGCCTTGAGGGCTAAAGCTATTGCTGCAGCTTTCAGCGTGTCGGGTGTATCAAGAGACAGCAAGAAGGAAGATGGTGATAGTCACCCAGTTACTTCAACCCATTGAAAAGCCTCTAGTGAATTCATCCTTGTCTATTAGTATATCAGTAGAGTAGTGGCCATATTAGTGGCACCAGAGCGGACTCCAATAGGGACTAGAGACCTGGCCCATTTTGATAAGCTCTGCAGTGTCTGAACCAGTGTCCCAGTCGTCTTTCACAAAATTGGAAGGCGATCGTAGCTTCCACCCATCTAGGTGGGGTCTCTAGATCTTAGCAGACTATGGGAGGGCCAACGGGTAAGTGTCGGATTCTACTCTATGATGCTCAGGTGAAATTTGTCAAAGTGTGGGAAATCACTCACCTCCACCACCCTGGATAGCAGGGCTTGTCCAATTTTCAATATGGGCAAGTCTTCAAAGTTCATATCTATGGGAAAAAGGGTGTTGAAGAACAAGTTGCAGAAGAGAGGAACTCGAAGAAGAGCAGCAAGAGGACAAGCTGCAACAACCCATAGCAACCACACATCAAACCCCAAGAGAATGAGAATGGTGGAAGAGACAAGGCCACTTGGATTGTTGTTTCGGAATGGGACACTAACCACCCTTGGTGAAATTGGAGGCAGAGTATGACAATATGATGAGAGAGTCCTAGAGAAAAGACAACATTCCTCTCCATAGGTATCTTAGTCTCAATAAGAAGTGCATAAGCTTACCTTATCCACTCAAGAGAACTTTGAAATTGAATCCTTTGTTACCCATCCTCTAAATGGTGCCAAGAAACAAGCTAAATTGGTGTGTTTACCACACAACACACCAAATTCTGTGAAAAA
>LPNX010227518.1:204263-216309 GCA_001517045.1 Pseudotsuga menziesii | reverse complement strand
TATATATATATATATATATATTCAAAAGATACTTCGTAGGTCGGGCCGCTCATATATCCCTTGCTTCGTGGCTCGGGACGAGGAACAGGTGAGTGTTGAGGGCATGTTGGCCTAGGAAAGGGACATAAGAAGGAATTTCACACACACAACCAAGGAAAATGTGCCATGCGCATGATAGAAGCAAAGGAAGCTCACAAAGGACCAAAAGGGCTTGCGAAGGTAGAACGAAGAGGTGCGCAACAAAGGAATGGCGAGTGTGGAAGCACGTAAGGGGGAAATGATTGAAAAGTGACAGATGCAGAATCCATATCACGGCTGTATAAGACGATGTAAGCCTACAGCTATGCATGTATGAGAATATATTTGTAAGTCAGGTCGATAGTGCCTCGTGTCAAGTCATGATCACCACAGCTATAACCAGAGGGGTGGCTTATGGCGACGGCTAACAGACTACCGAGATGCAGTTGGCCCTATGTGGCCATGTAAATTAGTATAAATAGGAGGGATGTAATGGTTAGAAGGTTGGTCTCTGAGGTTTTCATTGGTCCCTATTCAACTTTCAGTGCTATTCAGCGGTAATCGATGGAGGGGGATGTTGGTTTGTTGTAATGTCATAGTGATCAGAAGAGTAGACTTGGGAAGAGTCTGGTAGCATTAGAGGGGTTGTTGAGTCATGGATATGACTGTAGAGTGAGTAGACGACTAGGAGTAGGAGTAGAGTAGAAGAGTGAACCAGAGGGCATGAGAACTATATTTCTGAATGGAAAGACATATCTCAAGATCAGTCTGCATCTCACACACTACAAGGTGTTATATCCTTTCTCATGCTAGATGAAGAGTACCTTGGTGGTTTTTCCCATATGGGTTTCACGTTATTTCGGATGTCTGAATAAATGGTTGATGTGGTGAATTTTTATGTGATTGATTACTAGTTTCTTTCTATAAAATGTTAAATGTGTTTTAGTCTCTGTTAGTTTCTTGCAATTGATAAATGGATGAAAATAATGCCTTGCTGAATTGAAACTGTACATATATCATTCTGTATAATTCTTGTTATGAATCCTGACTTAAGTCATAGAGCTGATTTATGCGAATCAGCTGCGATGCATGAGTTGCGCCAGTTGCGAGGTGGAAAGGAAATTCAGGTCATGCACGATGACATACAGTTGTGCTCAGTCGCGCAAAACTTATTCCTCTGTCCAGCCATCATGCTGTCTTCGTTCGGCTCCTTGGCTATGAGCCAAGGGACTATACTTCCCCAGCAATCACAGAAACATGGTTCCGATGGTTACCCATCTATGAGATATCTCAGGTGAGACTGCGCCTGCTTCGTAGGTGTTACCGATAGGGCTTGCTCTATCGGGCCAGTATCTCGGGTAGTTGTTGGATCGGCGGGCTACGCAGAAACTGGGTCGCACGAGTGGGGAAAAGTGGCCAACAACAATTTAAACTTTAATGTCATATATGATATAATGTTTCCAAATGGTCCATAATAAAGACAAATAATTATAACTTCTAGAAGCCAGATTCGAAATTGAAAAAATACAAATATTTATATTATCTACTAAGCTTTATTAAGGCTCTTGCCATGAGCAATTTTCAATTTCTTCTCCTTTGGTCTAGTAGCAATAAGAATTGTTTCTCTAGTGTTAATGCATACTCTGCTCTGTCACAATTCTCATTCTAAATGAGGGAAAAATTCTCTTTAATTCTAGGTGCACATTGGACAGTTGATCACACAAAAAACAACATCGTGTTTTCAGGGCAACATATTTAAGGCATAATAAAAGCAATGGTAATAGGATTGGCACTTGGCAGTTCTCAAAACTGCTCATTTGAATAACTTAGGCCTATTATGAAACTATAAATGCTCTAGGCCTATGTCCTCTCATAAATAAAGATTTATCAATACTCAAGATGTCCTTAGGTATTTCTAGGAAACCCTGAATGAATCTCGAAACTAGTGAAGTGGAGGGCAGCTTGGTGCATTTTTGGTATCTTGTGATCAATTGTCAGGGTTTTGTTGACCATAGTCAGAGAAAGAAGATAACAACCATTGCAAAACAAGCAAAAGTATATGCTAATGAAGTGCCCAAATACTCATACAATATGTTCTTGATGTAAATCTAGGGTAAGCAACTGGTGTCCAAAGTACAGTTGCAATATTGGTAATATTGGGTGCTTGGATCTTGATACAGAGGCACCATAACTTGCTTGTAACTATCAAATATATGGTTGTTAGGATATATTTCCTTGCTACAGTGAATTAAGGCATGAAGCTTAGTGCACTTTTAGGCCATACAACTGCCCCTATGCTGGCATTGAATGCAAGCTAATTGGTGATATTGCCTTTTTAGAACTGTCAATTGTCTCTTAATTCCCTCCTATGCACAGAACTCATTAAAAGGCTTGGAGGTATACTCACCCCATTGTATGTCTGCAATACCTATATCTTCCTTCATGTTTGGTTCTCCATAAGAGCTTTAAACTCTTGGAACCATTGAAAAAAAAATTTCAACACTTTTCTCTTCAAGAAATAAATCCACGTCTTCCTGGAGAAGTCATCAATGAAGGTCACATAATACTCATAACCTTTCAATGATACATAAGACATCAAACCACATAAATTAGAATGTACCAAATAAAGCATCCTTGGAAATCTGTTGTCACTGCTAGGAAAGAAAATCTTGGAGTACTTTCCAAGAGCACATTCCTTGCACACATCACTATGATCGGTGCTAAAACCTATAACCATATCTCTCAACATCCTCAGAGTTGGATGGTGCAAGTGGGCCATCCTCCTATCCCACAAATCCCATATATCACGACTACTTTTGTTGCCATGTGACAAGCCATGAATGGGCTGAGACAAAAGTTTGTATAGTTTTCCACACTTGACACCAATCACTGTAGTTGTAACGTCACTGGATCCCTTAGGATGAATGAGTACATTCCCATCTTGGAATAATTCCACACCCCCTATCCTCTAAAGTGGAAATTGATATCAAGTTCTTCTTCAAACCAGGGACATACAATAGATCCCTCACTATCATGGACTCCCTAAACTCCCTCTGAAAGGAAACTATCCTTCGTCCAATTGCCTTGATAGTAGTGTCATCTTCAAGCATCGCCTCAAGGTCCAAGCCACTCTAAGTGAAATTTGTGAAAATATCATGAACACCTGTCTTGTGGTTGGAAGCCTCACTATCAATGTACCAAGTGTAGGTAGTAGATGCACTCAATGAATGGCAAACAAATAGGGAAACTCCTTTTCAAACTTTGCAACATACTTTTCCACTTATGTGGAAGCTACAATCTACTTTTTCTTCTTCTTGTTAGGACACTATCCAACATAATGCCCTACTAAGAAAAACATTGTACCTTGCTCATATATTTATTTTTCTCACCATTCTACTTAGCATCACCCTTGCGACTCTTCTTGGACTTCTTCTTTCCTTTAGCTGTAAATGCCACATTTTCCTCATCGTCCTTACTATTGGATGAACTCCCTTACACGTACCTTCTTCAAGTTTCCTCTTGTATGAAGTCATCCCGATGTTAGATTTTTAGCATTTAAGCAATATGATCTTAGGATCTTATCTGAGAGAATAACATGCACAACAATCATCACAATAGACAAGAGACGCAAAGAATTTTCCTCAGGGAAACCATCAAGGAGAAAACCCCGCAACTTCCTCAGAGATAGAATGAGCACCAATGGAAACAGTGAAACCCAAAGACAGAAAAGATGATCTCCAACAACTGTTCTCTCTCTCACTTGAGAGAGCTTCTCCTCTCTCACTCCTGCACCCAAGTTGAGTGAGTGTGTGTGTAAAATAGAGAGACTCACTCTCTATATATACTGATTTCTGACATGACAATTACTTACCAAGGTCGACATCTCTAGGAGAGTCTAATAACCCTAGTGGCCCACAACTGTGGGGACTTTTCCCTCCAATAAACAAGGAGGGTTAACCTTAACTCAATTGTGGGGACTATTCCCCCAAATTACAATGGAGGGTTAACCTCAATGACTTTAAATTACTTTATTATATTAATGACTCTCCCGATAGGAACATCGGTGTTAGCTGGAATATTTCACCTCCTACGGACAGCAAGGTGTTCCACTGGTCTGATCCTAGGATGAGGGATCTCGAGCTCAACTAACCCACAATAGTAGGGATAAGGGGTATCTCGAGGATTATCATTTAGAAGCCTCAAGAAACTTCTCTTTTTCCCTTTTTACCCAAGGTACCACGCTTCTCCTTCATTGACGGAGTGGTTCTGGTAATAACCGCTTATGGAACAAGGGCCATAAGCGGTGGCACCGCTTATGGGAAACAAGGGATGGGCTGTGCGAACGAGGGTACTGCTTATGGATAAAGGTTAAAGCATGGTGCTGGGAATTTGTATGAAAAGATTGACAAATGATATGAGTTTCCACTCCAGAAGCTGAGATTCAGGGCAAGTAGGTATGTCAAATGTCTTATCACATGATGGTGACAAGATTTTGGTGTAACAGGATGCCCCCCAAAGCATGAATCTTAGAGGGATAGGATAAATGAGAGATTTGAGAGAACAAGTCGTCTCCTTGAGGTGAAAATGTCAGCTCAATCGGAGCATGTCGTCAAGTAGGCATCTGTAGTACATCAGTATGTTGGCTCATAGACATAAGTAACCAAACTCATAGCTGTAGACCAATACAAGGAAAATCCATGAGAGGAATAAACAAGCATGGCTACTAGAATACAACATAGATCCATGTGATAGAGGACTCAAACTTGGACATAGCTACCAGACACACAACATAGATCTATGTCATACAGACACAAATTTGAGCATAGCCACGACCATACAAATGTGGATCCGTGCTAGATATACAAAACTCCATCGCAACCTAAGGAAAAGCAATGAGCGCTTTAAACATATACCCAGGTTCTTCGTCTTGTCTTCCACAAAGTACGATTCTATCCATGTGATTACAATGATCTGAAGTCAAACATGGTATAAACCACTTGATTACTGGTCAATGATGTGAATCGTTAACAAGTACGAGGGAGATCACCATTAATGTCAATGATTCCCAAGGTACTATAGTACAATCTACTGAGTGTGAATAGATGTCCTAACGTCGAACACCCAGTCGATTCTATCGATCAAAGGTCAATGATGTGAACCTATGTCGACTATTGTACCAAATATTGTTTCTAAGACTATTTCCCGGATGATACGCTGATGTCAATGGGAAAAGTCTCATCGAAGGAGGGCCATGATGAGTCCCACATTGATGACACGAAACTATGAACATAGTTCTGGAATGATGTGAACATAGTAACCATATGACTGGCTCAAATATACTAAAACAAAGGCTGTGTAGACTGCAAAGGTAAAACTTCTTCAAATCCCCTTTGAACATCGGGCGGCACGACAAAAGACTTGGCAGCATGGCTAGAATGGGACAGACACACAATGCGACAGTGGACACTGCATTCTTTTGAAAGACTTAAAGGATTAACATGATTCATCAAAGTGGATCATCACAGAGATCAACTGAATACCCAATTGACTGACATGATTTTTTAGACAAGTGCCATGTTCAAAGGTAGCGACAAACAACTACCATTATTTACAAAATGATTCCCTTCCCATTTCCCCCATCATGATCGATGATTTCCTCTTTTCGGTTTTACGAGTTCAAAGAGGGTAACAAACACTCAATATAGCTTGTCGAAAGACAAGTCTAGACTCATATGTTTTACGAACCTGAGAGAGGAGGGGTTCGCTCCCAAAGCGGGTCTCTCAATGTTTGATTTAACGAGTCCACGGAAAGAAAACTCAGTATCGTTCATGTTTAGAGAGTTTGAACGAATATGGAAGAAGACTCCAAAGGGTCCTTTTTTAGATGATTTAGTCTCTAAGGCCCAAAAAAGTGTAAAATCATACCTTAGAGAACTCTTCCAGTCATGATTAGCTAGAGTGTTCCTTTTTCATAAATAGTCCTATCCGAACCGAAAAAAAGATAACCTACCATCGGAAGGACAACTCTTCAAATACTTTTACGAGTATGAAGGAGACAAGTACTCTACAATATTTTTGTATTTAAGGAGCCTAAAAAGAGTTTAAAGAGGACTCCATGAGGTTTATTTCCACAATGTCACTTTTTACGATCCTGGAAAGATTCCAAAACGGACTCGACGATCTTTTCATGTTTAAGGAGTTTGAAAAAAGATGTGAAAAGAAGACTCCATGATGCTTCTTTACACAATGTTGATTTTTATGAGCCTGGAAATAAACTTGAAATGGACTCAGACCTTTGATACTAGATTTTAACAAGCATAACAAAGTGTCGTAATAAATGCTCAATGACCTTTTCCATTTTGTGAAAGTGCGAAAAAGCCATAAACAAACTTTCAAAGCTTTTTTGCTAGAGTTCTCCTATCCTGCAATAGTCTCAAAAAAAAGTGTTAACTGCACTTAAAAGTGAGCATTAGGGATTACAACAGATAAATTTTGACTAAAACATGATTTTACATCAAAACTATAGCAAGTCAGACCCAAAAAATTCCTATATAAGTCAAGTAAATAGTAAAAAATCAAATCATTTCACTATTTACCTCTAGCAGAGAGCACTTGGAGAATTTTCTTATCTAGATCTTCCATAGCTGATACCAGGAGTTTCCACCATCCATTTTTAGTATCGTCAGTTGCAGGTAATAGCTAAGACCTTTATCTTCCATTTCATAGCATTTATTTTGAGATTTGGTGGGGTTTTGGGCCCATATGGCAAGCCCTAAAACTCAAAATGCAGGCACCGTGGATACCCCTTGTGGGATACGCAGTACCACCCGAGAACCACACCAACAACACAATGGATAGGTGGTGCCACCACCTGTCTCCAATGGTGCACAGGCGGTGCCAATCGTGGATAATTTAAACTAATAGTATGGGAAATATAACCTCATTCTTTTGATTTCTAATGATTTAAGGATGATTCTAATGCATACCATTATTGTTTTTGGTAGGTCTAGGTTGCTCAAAATATGGTGATATGGAAAGAAAGAACTCATGACAATGAGGATACTGCTACCGAGAGAAATGCGGGTTGTATTGCTGCATTGCGGGACTATGGGCTCTTGAAGTTCTTTTGGACCCCAAGCATGGTGTCGCATGAATGGTTACTCAAATACATACTGCAAATGTGGAATCCAGAGCAGCGGTACTTCAAGGTAGAGGATATCTACTTCCTGACTGGTCTATCGAGACGGGGTGCCCCCATCTCATTGATAGGTTCTCGTGGCGGGGACATTACTACTAGAGAGCTTATAGATCGACATTGTGCACCGGGGACAGGTACATCGGGGAAGAAGATCCCTATCAAGGCAGTGACGGATAGGGCTCTACACACTGTCCTGTTTACCATCTAGAGGGTGGCCGAGAGTCAAGGTCTGCACCAGGATTTCAAGGCACACATGTTGTATTCCATAGAGGCTATGGCACCCACAGTGTTCAACTAGGCAGAAGTAATGCTTCCAATCTTCAAGTATCAGTTGACTAAGTGTCGGCAAGGAGAGCTAAAGCAGTTTGACTTTGGTTCCATCTTAGCCTGCTTCTTCTTTGAGCAGGTTCCATAGATGAGGCCATAGGTAACCTTCTGGATTCTGAGAGCACATGACCCCCGTATGCTAGGGTGGGTCCAGGTCATGGCTCGCACAGGAGCAGGTAGGGGAAGGGAGAAGTTCGGTGATCCATATTTCAGATGGCTATAGGATCAGATCCTCATGGTCGAGGACTATGCTTACACAGGTACGAACTTCACAGAAGATCCTGACCTACCACTCCCACCTTGCGGACAGTGGGGTGACATCGGTGAGAAGCAAGAAACCCTAAAATGGATGAAATGTTTTTATGTTTTTTATGTTTTATATTTTTTATGTTAAGTGACAAGACGTATATATTCTCATGCAGATGTTGGACCAGTGAGACCTGGAGGAGCATCTCCGTTGGATAGGCGAGCTAGAGCCTACTTTGTACCACAGGGTGATGATATCACCGGAGAGCTGGAGGAGAACCAGGAGAGGTTGACTTTGGACATCCCAGATGCTGACATAGATGATCTCTCGATGAGATATCAGAGATCCACAGTGGGAGTACCGGGTCGATCCAGTAGGCTACTATGTAGGGTATCTCGAGCAGTGATGTGCTATCATGACCACCACTAGTGTATGAGATATGTACTGAAAGCTGATAGCTTCAAGATTTTGTATGATGATTTTTCCTGAAATCCTACATGCTTTAGAGGAGGTCTCGAGACCTATTTTTGTAAACTTTTTCGTATATATATACAGACTTTTACATTTTGCTTATATGTTTCAAATGGAAAATGTTTTTTCTATGAGTTTTATGTGTCTCTAAAAGTTTATTTACAATGGAACATGTTTGATCTACCGTCATGAATGGGAAATATTCCAGTCTAGGATGTATTTAGCCAATGAGTCAGCGACTACATTATGTTCCCTAGGGATATGCCTGTAAGTAATAGTTTCGAATTATCTTTCTAACAAACGCACTCTCCAAAAGAGGCGGAGTAGTACCGGGTTCCTAATGGTGTAGACATGGTTCAAAAGGAAAACCACGAGCTGCGAGTCCATCAAGACTACTAGATCATGAACATCCTGGGAGGCAGCTTTGGTCAGAAGACCGATGACTGCTTCATACTCAGCAATGTTATTAGTATTGGGACCTATACAAACCACTCCTGCACTAACCAAATCTTCAACCGAGGAATAGAGAACCCAAGCAGCCGAGGCGAGATTCAAGGTGTGGAAGCAAGCACCATCAGTGAAACCATAGAAATCCATCTACATGACCAAAAAATGGTATAAATAGATGTGGACACAAAGCTCAAAACCATCTTGAAAATACTAAAAGCACACTGAAATCCAATCAATATACATATATACAAGACACTACCCAAGTAAACCTAGGCATAGTACCTTTTCAAGTACAACCCATTGTGAGGTCGCCCCAAAGGGATTCCATCGTAATCAATGAGCTTGTAAGCTCCTTTCTCTAACACCTTAGAAATAACGAAAGGTCTGTACCACATGGACTCAAACTTACCCTTCCCTATTTTGTCATATCTTTGGTCATAAGTCAAGACTAGGTCACCCTCATTAAAGACACAAGGCTAGATGGATTTATCATACTGCACCTTGACGCGTTTCTTATGTGCCTCATTAGCCAAGGCAGCATCTCTGCGAGTCTCGTCAAGGCTATTCAAGTATAAAAATATTTCTTCCTCTGCGAAAGTGTTTGGGAGAATTTCAACGACAAGTTGTAAAGATGGAATCTAACATTGAATGGGTAAGATAGCTTCAAGTCCATAGACAAGATGAAATGGCGTGAAACCAGTAGTTGTTTTCACAGAAGTCCGATAAGCCCAAAGAGTGGAGAAAAGAACATGGTGCTAGTTGGATTTATGATCTCCAACCATCCGACGAAGCATAGTTTTCAAAACTTTGTTAATGGCCTCTACCTGACCATTAGCTTGCGGATAATAAGGCATAGAGTTTTCATGGCGAAACCCTAGCTTAGCACTCATTTCCTCCATCATTTGATTATAGAATTGGGATCCATGATCAGTAACGATGGACTGCGGAACTCCAAATCTAGCTATGATATGATTGAATAAGAAGATAGTGGTAGTCTTACCATCTTTCGCATATGTAGGCATGGCCTCAGCCCATTTGGTGAAATAATCAACGGCTACGATGATGTAACCATGCCCCCCGGTTGAGGTAGGTTCACAATGCATGAAGTCAATCCCCCATTTGGTGAATGGGCCAACGACAATGATGGGGTGTAGCAGATCAGGATGGGTGAAATTTTTAGGATAAAAATGTTGACAAGGTGGGCATTTCTTAACAGCCTCATGACAGTCTTTGAAGACAGAAGGCCAGAATAGCCAGCATGAAGGATTTTCTGGGTTGTAGCCATCCCAGATAAATGACCGCCACATGCTCCAGAGTGGCAATCATTCAACACAAGTTCAGCCTCCTCATGAGTGAGGCACCACCGGAGAATAGAGCCAATCCCACGTCTATACAAAGTATCATTCAGGATGAGGTAGTATTTTGCATGGTGACGGATACGATGACAATCATCGCGGGATAAATGCGGCTGAAAACGCTATGTCTAGAGATATATAAGCAAATCTCCATACGAAGGATTAGTAGTGCTAATCAGGAACAGGAATTCATCCAAAAATGAATCACTGGGCTCAGATTCCATTGTAGCACAGGGAAGATCACACATAAGCTCTGCAAAAACCAAGGATTTCTTTGATGTGGCCTTGGCAAACTCCAAATCAAACTCCTGAAGGATGACAATCCAACAGGAGTACTTGCCCCCGAGTACCTGACGAGTCAGTATGTAGTACATTGGGTTCTGGTCTACCAATACGGTGGTAGTGCGGAGTAGAATGTAATGGCGAAACTTTTGTACAGCAATGACCATGGCCAATGCTAACTTTTCCACACATTAATAACAAGTTTTAGAATCTAGGAGATTCTTACTGGTGTAATAAATCATGTGCTCCTGGCCATGGAGATTGTCCTAGGCTAAAACCATAGCGATGGTAGTAGCAGAGGATATAATATACAACAGAAAGTCCTTTGAATAATCCAGGGGGTGTATCATGGGTGAATGAGTCAAAGCATGCTTAAGATTATCAAAGGCACATTGGGCCTGGTCATTCCAGAAGAATGGTGTGTTCTTCTTGAGGAGATGCATATAACCGTGCATTTTCTCTATGAAATTGCACACGAAACAATGGAGAAAGTTTTCCTTCCCCTGCAAACTTTGGAGTTCAAGGAGGTTGGTTGGGGCTGGTAAATCAAGAATAGAGGCAATCTTCAAAGTATCGATCCGGATGCCATCTTTGGATACCACAAAGCCTAGCAGACATCCTGTTTTAACACAAAAAACACATTTATGCGGATTGAGCCATATATTATAATGACGACATCTCAGGAATACCACAAATCCTAGCAGACATCCTGTTTTAACACAAAAAACACATTTATGCGGATTGAGCCATATATTATAATGACAACATCTCTAAGATGACCAGGGTGGTCCTCCCGTTGCTGTGAATGAGTAGAGAGGTTGTTAAGGTACGGTTCAACAATATGTTTGATATTGTGAAACGCATAGGACATCACACGCTGGAATGTAGCTCTCGCATTTTTTAAGCCAAAAGGTGACTTATTATATGCAAAGGTTCCCCATGGGCAGATGAATGTCATCTTATGCTGATCGGAGGGTAATATCTCAATCTGATTATAGCCAGAGAAGTCATCCATAAATGAAAAGATGACACTTCCAGCGCAGTTGTCGATAATCTGATCGATGTGTGGGGTAGGAAAGTTGTCCTTGGGACAAGTGTTATAGCGGATTTCACCACACTAGGTGAATCACACATTGTCTGGCCTTCCCCTATCCCGCTACAGACTCATTATTCTCTATGGACCATTTATTGTATTTTGATTTATCATTGACCATCCCCAAAAACATTAGAAAAATGATATACGCGGCCTTTTCCTCGATAACCACGTACATACGTGGATATTCCCTCTATAGTCGCCTACATCGGGATGTGTGCATAATCCAAAACTGTTGGACCATTCCTTGTCTTGAATCTGACTCATATGACTCCTGGCCTTCCATATGCCTTGAGATCGCATGGATTCAACCTTTCAGTATCACTTTGAAAAGCTATATAAGGAACCATTGAGACATTGAAAGTAAGGACAGAGAATTGAGAGTACCGAAACTATAGTCCATTGTTGCCAGAACTATACTTGAGTCTGCATCCCTTTGTCCCTTTGGAGCACTGTTGTGTTCTTCCCAAGCTTGCCTTTGTTAGTGAGCTTGCTATCGGAGTGATGGAGGATTGAAGTGGTGGAGGCCCAAGTGGGGGATTCAGTTTCTCCGGTTTGCAGACGTGCCGTCAGAGGTTGTCACTTGTAATCTCTGATTCATTTTA
>LPNX010227518.1:152183-197375 GCA_001517045.1 Pseudotsuga menziesii | reverse complement strand
ACAATACTTTGTACCGCCGTGGAGTAGATTCCATTTTACGACGTTGTTTAACTCATGATGAGGCTGAGGTAGTGCTTAATGATTGCCACGGAGGGGCGTGTTGTGGTCATTTATCTGGGCTTGCTACAGCCCAAAATATTTTGAGAGCAGGATATTTCTGGCCATCGATCTTCAAGGATTGTATTGAAGCAGTCAAGAGGTGCCACCCTTGCCAGGTGTTTGCACGTAACATGCACTCGAAGCCTGCCCCGTTGCACCCTATTATCACCGCCGGTCCCTTCACCAAGTGGGGGCTAGATTTTATGGATTGCAACCCAGATTCGGTTGGGGGGCACCATCATATTATTGTGGCTGTCGATTACTTCACGAAATGGGCTGAGGCAATGCCCACAGTAAAATCCGACGGTGAGACAGCCGCTCATTTCGTATTCAACCAAATCATCTCCAGGTTCAGGATTCTGAGAGAGCTTGTCACTGACCATGGCTCGCACTTTCAGAATCGTATGATGGAAGAATTGGCCTCCAAGTTAGGGTATAAGCAAAAGCACTCCTCTTCTTACTATCCTCAAGCGAATGGACAGGTTGAAGCTGTGAATAAATCACTTAAGTCCATTCTCCAACGAACCATTGCACAAAGCAAGATGAATTGGCATATTATGTTGTATCCTGCTTTGTGGGCATATCGAACCGCAGTAAAGACTGCCACTGGTTTTTCTCCATATCAGCTTGTTCATGGAGTGGAGTCAATATTGCTGGTTGAATGCGAGATTCCTTCGTTGAAGTTAGCCGTAGAACTCTTACCAGACACTTCACCTTTGGAAGAGCGTTTGGTTAACCTTGACCAACTCGATGAGCAGCGTAGAGATGCCTTGGTGACTCTAGAGGTTAATAAGCGTCGCGTGAAGGCCCAATACGATAAGTCTGTCCATCCGAGAGTGTTTAGTGAGGGAGACTTGGTCCTTTTGTGGGATCAATCGAAAGAACCCTTGGGGTCAGGGAAGTTCAATCCTATGTGGCGTGGTCCTTACATGGTCAAGTGAGTATTAGAGAAGGGTGCCTACGAGTTAGTGGATTACGAAGGGACGGCCTTGGCGGAGCCTAGAAATGGGCTCTATCTTAAAAAATACTATGCATGATCTTTAGCCAAGGTTGTTTGTTGTATATTATTGTACAGCTTTTTTGCATAGTTAGGTCTTGTTTATCGTGATCGGGTTTGTGATTAGTTTCCATTTCTTGTGGCAGATGTCAATGGAATCTTCCACCTTCATAGGATTCGCGGATGGTGCAAGCTGTCACACTCAACACTCAGCCTCAGCTGCTTGGGTGATTTTTACTCCTATGGGTCATGTACTGTCTTCAGGAGGTGTATGTCTACGGCCATCTTCCAACAATGTTGCTGAATATAGTGCCGTTATCGAGCTTCTACGGGATGCCATTTCGCATGGTGTTCTCTCTCTTGAGGTACGTCTTGATTCAGAGTTAGTAGTGTCACAACTAAATGGTTTGTACCATGTTAGAGATCCGACGTTATTGAGGATATTCTTACGTGTGAGATTGCTAGAACGGAATTTTGAGAACATAACATATATACACATTCCGAGAAATTTTAATCAAACTGCTGACTCATATGCTAACTATGTGTTAGATTGGCATTTGTTTCATTCATCATAAATTAATCATAAGCACAATGTTTACACATGTAAATAAATAAACCGATCACCATAAAAAAAAATTATATATACATCAAAATGTGGTAATACATAGTGTCATAATACAAAATTGGGGCTTTGAAAGCCACCATCATATACACGGTAGTACAAAATAGTTACACTCCCAACTGTCTACTCCTGTGGAGGTGGATGAGGGTTGTGATCATGATATGTCACCATGGCTCTAGCTAGCCACCGAAATAAACGCACCCATGCGCATGGTACACCAACCACCTGTCTCTGCATAGCCTCAGGAAAGTCCTCGACTTGCGCCATGGGAATCCTGTGAGTCAATCGCACAAAGTTGGTATGGATGCTTTGGAGCATCCGCTTCGCATCCACACCGGTGATATCGTCTCCTCTTCCCCTCCATCTATGATGTGGGAAGCCCTCTGGTCGCCGTGGTCCCACATCTGCACATCAATGGTAGAGGTCACTATGTATTATCACCCAAAAACATGTCTTTTTTATTCCATTAATCAAGAAAACAGAAAAAAATTAAATACTTCAAAAATCTTAAAAAGAGTAAGGGTCGAGATTCGTTAACTATGTCTCCATATGCTGACCCTGGTGGTAATGGCATGTCCGGGTCTCCGCGGAAGTCGATCCCTGCATAAGGGTAGTCCTCTATGGCAATAATCTGTCGTCGCCACCAAGGGAAAAAGTCTGCTGGATAAGGGTTGGCCACCCTACTGCCCCCCAGTCTGCGCATCGCGTCTGCCCAACGTCGTTGGGCCGGATCTCGAACCCCGTGGAGAGGAACATCCACTCTAGGGCTCAATCCTAGAACCCGCTCGAAGAAGAAAGTGCTCAAGATACTACTGAACCCGAAGTTTCGTATCCTACCTGCCTTGCACTCACTGAGCTAATGTTTCATGTTGTTCAACAGTGATGTTCTCCAGTCATAGATGGTCGGTGTCATACACTCTACCGCATAGAACATCAATGGTCGAGAGGCCTGATGGAGTGAGGCTAATCTTGCTATCCTGCCCAGCGTCAGTAAGATGGCCTTTAGGCCCAGTACCTGTATAGCATTGGTGGGGACTTGGCTCCCCACCTTCTCTGTCTCTGGATAGCAGTATACTGCGATGTACTCATCTATAGTCATCCCATGACCTGGCCCTCCGCGGGCACGAAGGTTCACTGTCTCACCCCGCCATGATAGACCTGTGATAAAATAGATATCCTCCACCCCAATGGTGAGGGACATGCCGTCTAGCTGGAAGGACTCTGAGTCCAGATCCCAATAGTCTACAAGCATCTGTAGTAGTCCTGGTTTGGCCCTCAAGCCTCCTAGACACCAAAACTTGTAGAGTCCGCATCTTCTTAGAGCCTCTTGAGCCATTCTGTCAGCCCTTACTGCATCCTCTACATCACCATGCTCGCGTTCTCGCCACTCTAGCACCATCATGCATGAGAAGTTGACCAAAATATCCATTAGATTCATGAAAATCTTAGTGCACGGCGTCATACACGGCTGTTTTTAAAACAGCCGCGTATGTACGTGGTTTCAGGCCCCTTTTCCGCGTATAGATAGCCCTATATGCGGAAAAAACCTCGATATCCACGTGGGCCATGGCACTCATGTAAGTTTGGCCATTAAAAATTCATTTGACCATGGAAAATTATAAAATTTGTATTGAAATGCAAGCTGAGAACACGAGTAAGTACCTGGAAGAATCGGTTGTGAATTCCGCCGGCTGAATCTCCTGGAATTTGCAGTTGAATATCAGAGCTCCAATGGGTAAAATTTTCAAATGATTTATATTTTTTACTATTTATAGAAAAAATTTCAAATATTTGAAAATTTTTACCCCCTTTCCTATAGTTTTGACCGTTTCTAACCTTTTTGGACCGTTTCTGACCTAATTTGTGATGTAGAAGACCATTTTCAGCGACGTTTCAGCCTTTGGATTGACCCGTTCGTACTGATCTCAGGTATAACGTCTATACTGGCATATAGGTTAGGTTCACCATTGTTTGCATTTTGCATGACCTTATGACCATGTCACTATATCCTTAGGTACGAACCCACTCTATTATGTCACGGAACCTTCTTGCTATTATAGAAGTGGCATGATGTGAGTGGTAGAGACTCACCTTACATGGGTACCCTAGATAGTGCCTTATTTGCATTTGGTGCCCATGCCGATGTTTCCCCCTTTAGGGTGTGGGAGTCCGTTGTATAGTATTTCCATGACATTTAGCAATAGCTTCATACTCCTCTTGATCTTATGCTAGCCTGTATCCCCCCGGACTCCCCTTATATCGAGTTGTGAATGCATTATCATGAGCTTTGCCTGTCTTATTGAGCTTTATGCCGGCTCCCCTGACATTGCGTTTCAGCCATATAGCCCGAGCTTGTCTCATGTCTAGCCATGCAGAGCCTGTATTTATATCTTTCGCAGCTTGATTCCCTTTTTTTTACCGGCAGGGGATTTTCCCCCGAGTGTCGATATCCTACACATGTATCCTTGCATTGAGCATAGGTATGTTCCACTACTTGGAACTAGTTTGTTTGCCTCTATGACACTCGTCTCCTCCTAGTTTGTAACTATAAAGCTAGTTTATTCTTTTTTCAAGCTTTTCAAATAACTGAAAAAGACCAAAAAAAATCAAAAAACCAAAAATCCGGACAAGAAAAGATATTATCTTTGGCAGCTGTCGAGTCGTGTCGCCTTCGAACAGAACACTGTATTTCACATCCATTGGTTGGGTTATAGTTTGACTTTAGGAGCTGTACTCGTTATCTGAGTTTTATCTCCACCGACTGGTTAAGCTTCCAGTCCCTATGGAGCCTCTATTGATGCCTCCTGCGTCATGGAGATGTCCCATTTTGTATATCGAGTCTATGCTGCCTTCATTCAGTCACCATACGCCGTTATGATCTTGTTCGAAGGAAGTTGAAACCTGAGTCAGCCNATTATTGGTGGGTGATCTCGCGTCTGTTAACGGTATACATCAATGACCGGTAATCAGACGATGGACTACTATGTTTGACCTCGACACCTCTATTCGCATAGTAGGGCATGTACTCGTAGCGGTTTGTGTAGAAGACCTTCCAGTTGGGTGGCATCCACTATATGCTACCTCCTTGATCGTGCCAGTGTTCATGAGATTTCAGCTCTCGTGATTTGTTCCAGTATATGTCAGACATTTCCAGCCACTATGGAGACCTTGATCTGTTATATATATTCAGCCTATGTGGAGATCATTGTACTTTGTATATCTTCATCATGGAGATTCTGATCTATGTATATTGTACGTGGTGATCACCACATATGTTCTATCATGTTTCATGCCTATTCATGGCCATTGTACTCTTATGTATTCGGGACTGCTATATGTATGTGCAGTTATATGCAGAGTTGTATTATGGTATTATGCTGATTGGGTGGCTGGTCTTCCATTTGGGTACCTTCATCACTTCACTTCTGGGATGGACTTATAATGTATTTCGGCCATCGTATAACCCCTCTGATCTCATACATTAGGGGGCATCTGTTATAGCGGATTTCACCACACTAGGTGAATCACACATTGTATGGCCTTCCCCTATCCCGCTGCAGACTCATTATTCCCTATGGACCATTTATTCTCTTTTGATGTATCATTGACCATCCCCAAAAACATTAGAAAAATGATATACGCGGCCTTTTCCCCGATAACCGCATACATACGCGGATATTCCCTCTATAGTCGTGTACATTGGGATGTGTGCATAATCCAAAACTGTTGGACCATTCCTTGTCTTGAATCCGACTCATATGACTCCTGGCCTTCCATATGCCTTGATATCGCACGGATTCGACCTTTCAGTATCACTTTGAAAAGCTATATAAGGAAGCATTGAGACATTGAAAGTAAGGAGAGAGAATTGAGAGTACCGAAACTATAGTCCATTGTTGCCAGAACTATACTTGAGTCTGCATCCCTTTGTCCCTTTGGAGCACTGTTGTGTTCTTCCTAAGCTTGCCTTTGTTAGTGAGCTTGCTATCGGAGTGATGGAGGATTGAAGTGGTGGAGGCCCAAGTGGGGGATTCAGTTTCTTCGGTTCGCAGACGTGCCGTCAGAGGTTGTCACTTGTAATCTCTGATTCATTTTAATAGAAATGTCTTTTCCTGTCCAGTAATGTGTATTTGAATGAATGTTGCATCCATTGGAATATGTCAAATGCTTATACATTATTGATTATATATGCTAGAATAGATCTAACACCATGAAATATAGTATGCTTGTATTGTTTACTTGTTGTTGAGGACGTGCTATAACAATTCAAGCTGAAGATTGGAAAGATCAACGGGGATCTACTTCAACCGTCCGGAATAAGGTACGAGGTTCGATCCTTTAGTGTTAGATGTTTTTATTTCTATTGCATATTGGGAAAGATTGATTTCTAGAGTCTAGCTGTCTGTTGTGGTACCCCAAGCCATAGGAATTTATCTTCGTAACAACAAGATTTATTTAAATCCCTAAATTCAATGCAAACTCTAATGGTGCCCTGCTTTTTATTGACAGGGACAACGTTCGATACCCATTTCGTCAGGGGTACAGGATAAATAAACCCAGCTTTCAGAAGCTTTTCAATTTCAACTTTAATAGCTGCATCTTTCCGAGGATGGACTTGCCTAAGTTTCTTCCTGACAGGTTTAGCCATGGGATAAGTTTTAATCTCATGGACCACAATGGAAGGGTCAATCCCCGGCATCTCTTCATAATACCAGGAAAAAATATCACGGAATTCCTTAAAAATTGCCTTATATGCTTCAAATTCATCTGCCAAGCAGTTCTTCCCAACATGAACATGCTCGATAACATCAGTCTTGGCTGATATGTCAATCGGGTTTGTCTGAGTAATGTTGCAAAGGTTTCCTTCAGAATCTGTATCTTGTAACAATATAGGACTTTGTCGAACATTAATAATATCAGTAGGAAACAAGGATGCAAAATCATGGCTAACCGAACTGGTGTTGGGGAGGAACATGGATCTATGATGGTGATCCTCCCAAATGGGCTCATCCATATTCATGATCTCTATAATGGACTCATCGAAAGGAAAATTCTTCGAGAGATAGTCTAGAAACGAAAGAGAAGGTTCTAACCAGTACAGTAAATCTTAAGGATTCAAATCCACTATATGAAAGTCATCAGTGTGATCATCAGAAAAGGTTTGAATGGTGTCATACATAGCTTCGTGTGGACTCAACGAGGTGGACTCAACAACATTTTTTCCCTTAGGCACATAATCAAATGAGGCGATCATATGGACTGTCACAGTATCCGTGCTAGGAGGAGTGGATGGAAATATCCCCATAAGGGATGAATCCTTCAACATGCCTACCCCAATCGACTGGTAAGGAGGAGGGGACTAGACTAACATAGGGATATTATTAGCTGTGGAGGATGTAACATACGACATACAGAAATCAAGATGATAAATAGTAACAATTCTCCCTAGACGTGGGAATTGGACTGTTCGAAACATTGTTGAGGCAACAGCAGTCATGGCATAGAACCAATTCCTTCCTAGAAGGAGGTTGTAATCTAAAGGGTCATCTACCACTTCTACTTGGATGGAAACAGTTTTTCCCCTCAGCTCGACCACTAGGGTTGATATGAGACCATGGGGTTGGAAACCCCATCCATCAAAGGCTTTAAGGGTCGTGGGTGATGTGACAAGCTCAGGAGAGCCGAGAGCTTTCCAACAAGTTAGAGATAACATCGAGGTCGAAGCTCCTTCATCTAGTACCATTCGAAAGACTTTCTTTCCGACTACTTTCGTAATGTTCTGAAAATCAAGTTTATGCGGTAATCTAGGTTTGTAGTTCTCAACATTGAAATGAATCAAGTTAGTGTTGTCCGGGTCTAAAGCTCCTAATGCAGTCAACAATTTCTTGCACTATGTGGGGCGACTTTGGAGCACTTCTAGGGTAGACATTGCATAAGGTTCCTGAGCGAGATCTTCAACCACATTATAAAATTGAGCAGCTCGAGCATTGGGATTAAATACAACCTTCCGAAGAGTACTCTTAGGTGGGTGCAGAATCATGTCGAGAGTACGCTTCTCGATACTATAAAGGGACAGTAGACGAGGATTCTAGAGAACTAGTAGAGGGAACTTTCCTTGAAGAATATTGATCTTCTTTCTTATCTACAGGTTTATCATAATTCTGAATTCGAGTTTGCATATGGATGGTATCTGAGGACATCATACGAATTTCCTCTGATGAAATAGAGTTACCCTAATTAGACATATGGTCTATCAGTTATTGTTGAGAGGGAAAAGGATCTGTAAGTACTGCAGGTGTGGGGTTGGACTTCAAAAATGGGGATATTTCGTCCCGACAAGGACACTTCTTTGAAAAATGGTCACCACCACATAGGAGATAGGGATATTTTTCCTTCCTTTTCCCTTTGTAGTTATCAGCATTGGTTGGTCGTGGAATCTCCTGTTGGTTTCCAGGTTTTTTATTTCTATTTTTACCTTTCTTTTTATTACCCGAGGTTTGAGTAATTTGAATAGAATTGACCTCGACTGAAACCTTAGGAGTTGAAAGAGTAGGGGTGGAATTTGGGTTTTTCTTGGTAGGTTTCGCTGCATATGGAGACTAGATTGAACCAACAATCCCATAAGCAAGTACTTCTACTGGTGGCTTGGCAGGATCAATGCTGGGGTGAGGAGCTTGAGGAATTAGGTCATAAAGAGTTCCAGACTGTGAATAGACCAATTCTAAGTACTGAGCCTGAATAATAACCTGCTCTTCGATAACGGCACCACCCATAGCCACATCTCGGGCAATAGGAGGCAACAAGGATTTAGTGAACCAATCAGCGAGTAACTGATCCGGAATAGGGGCCTTAATAAGCCTTCTCCGTCTTCTCCACTCATGAATATGATCAAAAATGTGGGTGGAGGTGTTCTGCCGCAGAGAAATTAAAATATCAGTGCCCATTTCATAAAGAATAGGGAGCTAAAAGTGTGTAAGAAACACGGTTCCCAACGAGCCAAAATCCACAAACGAATGATGTGGGAGTTCAATGTACCACTTCACAGCCGTACCGGTCAAAGTTTGCTGAAAGAGTTGTAACCGAATGGAGTCATCCATGAGGGAGTTCGAAGAACACCACAAATGGAATTTCAGCACATGGTTCTTTGGATCATCTCCTTGCTTCCCATCCAATTTTGGAATGTCCGATGGTAACTTTACTGGAATGGGAGGCCATGAGGGATTATGTCGAATGGGGTCATTGATCAACTTGGACAAATCAGGTAAGTCCAAAGTTGCTAGGAAAGGTAACTGTCGGTTGGGATGAACATACTGGTAATATTGATATGCCATATAATTACCAGTAGGACCATAAGTATACTGATAAATAGGTTGTTGTGACAAAGAACTATCAGAAAATCTTCCTGCAGGGGGTTGATTTTCAGGATTAGGACCATTAGGACCACTAGGGCCTCCAGGAGGAGGACCACCAAGGCCACTAGAACCACCAGGACCATCGGGACCACCAGGACCACTAGACCCTTTGGAGCCCCCAGGAGGTGGTAAACCTCTAGAGCCACCAGAACCACTAGGATGAGGACCACCAAACCCTTCAAGGCCAGAAGGCAAAAAGCCACCAGGTCCCCCAGGACCACCAAGACCATAAGGAGGAAAGTTTCTAGATCCTCCAGGACCATTAGGCCCCCAAGGGGGAGGACCTCCATAGAGTAGTCCGCCAGCACCTCCCGCAGTATGTATAGGTATCCACCCCATAGCTAGCATGTAAGACTAGTTGGTTTTCCCCCATGGCGTAAGAGTGTTACTAGGGTATGGAATTCCTATAGGATTGGGTGGATGATTAATATTACCTACGGGTATATTTGATAACCATAACCTCCAAACGACTGAACGATTACGGGTTGTGCCCCTAAGGGCTAACCTGAACTAGATGGGGGATTAACCACATTAGTATGGGTGGGAGAGACATAAACTATAGATGGTTCTATGTTAGAGTTCTGCCCTTAACTAGGTACAATTCTGGTGTCAGATAATGTAGGTCATGCCAGGGGTTTCCCCCTAGCACTAGAAGGTACTGAAGAAATAGGAATTGAAGGTTGGGCCCCAGGTGCAGAGTACCTAGGAATATTACGAACAGACATAACATGAGAGGTGATAGGGGTGGTAATTTTACCTATGTTGTGGGTTGTTATTGGAGAATCTATAATTGGTTCAATGGGTCTCATAGAATCGGCCAGTGAATGATATCCCACAGGAAGAGATGTGGAACGTGCTGGTGTAGAGCCTAATAGGTCATCGATCTGCTTGTCAATCTCCTGTGCACAGAGAATGGAAGCATGGTATTGCTTTCATTCCTCTTCATCTTTAGAAGAGTTTACACGGGTGCCAAATGAGGCAATGGCCTGTCCTATAGGTGTCTCTCAAAACGGAGCATTGGGACCAAAATCCGAATTGGTTGTATCGTCAACATGACCTTCTGTGGGAGAATGGAACTATGTATCTCCCTAAGAAGGCTGTTGGACCAAGGGAGGTGAGTGTGAAGAATATGGTACTCCACTTTCCACAACCACATTATCTCCCACTTGGGATGTGGTAGCAGCTCCTTGGTCGATAGTTTCCTTAGGATTTTCTCTTGAACCAGGAATAAAATCAGGTGGTAAGCTTCGTACTCTTCTGGACTGTCTTAATTCAGCCAGCTTGTACAGTTCCTAAATAACCTAGGGTCTAAAAATCTAGAAAACACACCAAAAAAACTATTTCCCTACACAAGCGATAGGTCAAAGCAAGCACACTTAAAATGATAGGAGGAGTTCAAAAGTCAGGTCTCTCACTAGGATTGTCAAGAAGGTGCCACTCACGATATACCTCAAGAGTACATGCGTATTAATCTCCCTGAATGTTGTTTTCGGTGTATGGCTCGAAACAAGATGGCCAAAGGGCTTTTCTCAGATAGATAAGGTACCCTGGTGGGGTCTCCTGATATACTCAAGGTACGTGGGAGCTCGAATCGGTAGTAGTGTTGTCTAATGCATAACCATACACAAGGGGCCTTTCAATATACGATCAAGTATGTGAATTACCTTTCAATATACCTCAAGGGTACATGAAAATCCGTTCAATATAACGTCGGTACATGGAAGAACCGCGCGAGTCCCAGGATGTAATGCTGACAAATAATGAAAGCTCCTACACTTAACGACGCCCGACCATGTCTCTAACCTATCACTCAAGTTACTACATAAATTTTAACCTACAAATACCGTTAATTTTAACTTGTACGGTTAGGTGAATGCATGATGTTTTGACAGAAAAGTAAAACCATGTAGTATTCTGGTGCAAATTGTTCACTTTACCCTTCAGTATGCCTACTTACGGGAGGGAAAGAGAGTGTTTTCCTTTTGTTTGAAAAACCAAAAATACTTCCACGTAACAGTCATGAACTTCAAATCAAAGACAAGCAATCACTTTACCAAACCAATTTCTCTTTTCCGAAAGAAAAAAGAAGGGGAAGAATCTCTTTTCCTAAAAGAAAAACAAGAAGCACACCTATATGCAAATGCACTCTAATTTTCAATTTTCTCAAAACATAAGCAAATCTAACTTAAAACTACCTTTTTCTTTATCGAGATAGTTCTTAAATGCATGAGAGACGAAAGATCATAAACTAAAATCTTGTAAATCCAATCATAAAACCAATACCCAACGCTCAATGATGATATCCTAGTCTCAGTCAAAAAATTTCTTTTTTAAAGGAAGGAAAAAGAAGTTTACTATGCAAATAAGAAATGAAACCTAGAAGCTAATCTAGTGTTCTTCTTTTAGTCTATGTAGCATAAATGAAAATATATTTTAATAACACCCTAAGCTTTTCAGAAAACAAGAAATCCTTTCGTAAACACAACCAACAAGCATAGAAACAGATGAACAATCAAAAGACCTATTCAAACTTTTGAAATTCCACTCAAATCAATCTTAAACCATAAAATATCAAGCCACAAGCATCAAATTCAGTAACACAAGTCTGATAAGCAGGACTAAAAGCAACAATATCCAAATTTTTGTGAAGAAAAATAAGGACAAAAGGCTTTGGAATGATTCCTACCTGGCACCGTGCTTCTCAAGTGTTGACAGAGTGTTTCCAAGACAGCACCACTTCTTGCCAACAGGTTACAGGTGGTGGCACCGCGTACTGCCCACTTTGTTCAGGCGGTGGCACCGCTTCTTGCACACAGCATAGGCACGGTTCCCTATATATAACCAAAACACAATAAGAACAATGGATCAAGTCAGAAAAAGACTAGATTAGGGAAAATACTGTTGAATTGATTATGGAAACAGGGCATAAAAGATTGAAACGACTCAGATCTAAACAGATCTGGAGGTTTCAAACCCAAATGGAGTAAGTTAGAAAGTAGATCTGACTGGAGAGAGTTGAAGAAGGAGCCTGGATTCGGACAAGAGTTGTAGACTGAGGAAGATCATAACAACTGATATATCTATTCCCCAGTGGAGTTGCCAGATTTGTTAGCTAGAATATTTCACCTCCTGTGGACAGCAAGGTGTTCCACTAGTCTGAATGGTTTGGATCCAGAACAAATAGAGGACAGAGGTTGAAGAATATCCCTAGACACTGTAGATATTTGGAATGCAATGCTTTGATAGCCACCCTATGTACATGCAATCAACTCAACACAAAACTGATCAAAGAAACCAGAATATAATCTACTAATCTATGTTAGTGACTAAGGAATCCAACAACATACATGTGAAATCAAACATCAACAATATATGTGGGACATAAATCAACTTGCATTAAAGAAATATGAAGAAGTTTACAACTCAGCCTTAGTGTTGACATGCATCTCCATGAAACCAAGCATTCTCATCCCCATAAGCTCTGAATCTAGCTCTCTCTATGCTCTCCAATGGTATGGACCAAGTGATCAATCCAACAGCATAACAATACCTTAAGAGTTCTCCCCCTCAACCATGGCCATAAGCTTGTATTTATAAGGCTAGATTGATAGGGATGGTTGAGAGATTAGTGGGTGAGGTGGCCTCTAAGATCCTAGGATGAGGGATCTCGAGCTCAACTAACCCACAACAGTAGGGATAAGGGATATCTTGAGGATTATCATCTAGAAGCCTTGAGAAAATTCTCTTTCTCCCTTTTTACCCAAGGTACTGCGTTTCTCCTTCATTGACAGAGTGGTTCTGGTAATAACTGCTTATGGACCAAGGGCCATAAGCAGTAGCACCGCTTATGGGCAACAGAGGATGGGCAGTGCGAACAAGGGTACTGCTTATGGATAAAGGGTCAAGCGCGGTGCTAGGAATTTGTATTGAAAAGATTGACAAATGATATGAGTTTCCACTCCAGAAGCTGGGATTCAGGACAAGTAGGTTTGTCAAATGTATTATCACATGATGGTGATAGGATTTTGGTATAACAATTAGGGTACAATGAAATACAAATGATTATCCCAATAGGAACATCGGGGTACAATATAATATACACAAGTGAATACATTCTGAAGTTACAAATACATCAACACTCCCTCTTAACTAGGAAGGTATTCTCTTCACACAATTCATCAGCATAGGTATTCTTCTCTAAATCAACATCAAGTCTAGATCATCACTTGATCAACATCAAGTCTAGATCATCACTGGGTCAACATCAATTCTGGATCATCACTACATCAACATCAAGTCTAGATCATCACTAGATCAACATCAAGTCTGGATCATCACTGGATCAACATCATTACTGGATCATCATCACTGTATCAACATTAAGTATGCATCATCATTGGCTCATCATCATCACTGCTTCTGCTATCTTGATCAAATGGTGCTATCTCTCAATTCTATTTGTCACAAGAAGTTCTATAGATCCAACTCTTTTTCATGCTAGTTGTAGGCCTAGCCTCCATGTAGGTCTTCATCTTCTTCATCACTTATATCTAACCCAGTCATAAAGGCCTTCCCAACACTTACATCTGACCATGAGAGGGCCTGGCCTGCCCCCATGTCAGAATGGCCCAGCCCTTACATCTGACCATGGGATGTCCTAGCCTACCCCCATGTTAGAATGGCTTAGTCCTTACATCTAAACATGGGAGGGCCCATCCTTCCCCCATGTCAGAATGGCTCAGCCCTTACATATTACCATGGGAGGGCCCATCCTGCCCCCATGTCAGAATGGATCTTCCCTTGCATCTAACCATGGGAGGGCCCAGCCTTCCCCCATCTCAGCATGGCTCTAAAATTACATCTCACCATGGGAGGGCCCAGCCTACCCCCATGTCAGAATGGCTCAGCCCTTACATCTGACCATGGGAGAGCCCAACCTACCCCCATGTTAGAATGGCTCAGCACTTACATCTGACCATGGGAGGCCCCTCCTACCACCATGTCAAAATGGCTCTACACTTACATATGACCATGGGAGGCCCCACCTACCACCATGTCAAAAGGGCTCATGGACTCATCACTTCCCCTTGGAAGGAACAACGATCTGGAGAACACCAAGCTTCTCCCTAAAGTAATCAAACTTCACTCTGGCCATTTCTAGCATAGAATCACATCAGGATTGGTTACATCCAAGGATAACCTGTGAGCTTCACCATGACCAATTACATACAAGGAAAACCTACAAGACCGTTTATGTCTGAGAAACCTACGAGCTTCGCCAAGATTTTATGCTCAAACAACCTGTCTCACCGGCTATGCTAGAACTCCCTCTTTCAAGATATCTCGATCTGGATCACAAATTAGAGATTCACTGCTCCTCTCTCCCAATTATTTGAGCAAGTGGAAACATATTTTTCCTCGATTGTACTCAGCGCCATGCAGGACTCGTTCCTACTAAAACAAGAGATCACACCTAATCCCATACTGAAGCAGCACCCCAAAGTGCTCTTCCTATCAATGGCACTGCCCAATCCAAATCTACATAATCCTCCAGGTTAATATTATGATTCGTATCTTACTTGATCCCATACTGAACTGTACCCTTCAGGTACCTCAGAATATGATTTGCAGCACTCAGGTGAACATGTCTCGAATCTATCAGTAACTGGCTCAATGTGTTCACAGCAAAGCAAATATTTGGTCTCGTATTCATCGGGTACATCAAGGACCTAATCATCTGACAATACATCATAGCATCAACCATCTTGGATCAAGAATCTCTCAATAGCTTCAAGTTCGATGCCATAGGTGTGGTCATGGCCTTGCAGTCCATCATCCCAAAGCTCTTCAGGATCTCTACTGCATACTTCCCTTGTCCCAGGGATATTCCATATGCATTTTTCCACACCTCTGTGCCTAGAAAGTAGTGCATCATATCCAAGTCCTTCATCTGAAACTAGACAAAAAGTCTCCTTCTTGCAACTTTAATGAGTTCCTCTTTTCTGTCAAGAACAAATCATTGACATATAGCAGGAGCATCACTGGTATTCTGCCTTCAACCTTGAAGCAAAGGTTGGAATATGCTTTACTCTCAGTAAATCCTAGAGCCATCAGTGAGCTGTCCATCCTATCATACCATGTCAAACCTCAGGATCTTCTGCAATCACTCCCTCTGAAGTGGAGCATCATTCTCCCTCTTCCTTCTGTACTCTATGTATCTTGTACTAGAGTGGCAAGTAGCTTCCTCTACTACTATTATTCTATGTATCCATCTAGAGTCACTGGATACCAATATCTTCTATCTTGAACCCTTTCAAAGGTTCTTCTCGCACCCATCGATGAGCTTGTCAAACTCTATAGGCTTTCATCTTCAACCTTGTAGCAAAGGTTAAGATATTCATCACTCTAGGTGATGTTCAAGCTCCTCATGTATGTGTTGTCCCATGGGTTTCTTTTGAGCTTGTACAAGGCCTTCTTTAATTTGTGCACGAGTCTGCCTATCATGTGACTCAACTCCCACTAGATGCAAATGTAGCTTCGTAGTCTATGCCTTCTTTCTATGAGAAGAGTTGTGCTATGAATCTTTCCTTGTATCCCATGATGTTTCCATCTACTGCATGATAAAACTATGAACTTCCCTTCAGGTCTCGATATTGCATCCTAGACATCATTCTTCGTGAACTGGTATTCTCCCTCCCTTTCTTCTTGGCTACTTCTTCATAGCTGGAAGGTTATGTATTAATGATGTCGCTCAATAGTGTCACATTACTACATTCATCATATTATTCTTCATTCTTAGATTATTTGAGTGAATCTTGAACTATTGTCACTTGTTCTTCCGAAAAAGTCTCATACTTCTTTTCTTGTAGGCGCTTGTATGCGATATTTCCTACAACTCAAATGCATTGGTTAGAAACATTTCATAAGGAATATTCATAATGGAAAATTCTTATGCATAAAGATACAATCATGCAACTATTTTAGCCAATACAACATCCATCCATCTCTCACGGAAACTTTCTATATGCCTTCCATCTCTACCAAGACATCATTGAGATTGTGCACTAATCCAATATGTCAGCAAAGAGGTTTCATTCTAGATAAGTAGCAATGGAGAGATGTATAGCACCATGAGCTACTTACCCATCACATGCATATTCGTAGTATACTGTCATTAATGAAAATATTTTATCATGCATAATACATCAAGTGAATATAAACAAATGCATAACAAAACAATATCATGAAATGACAATTGAATACTTATCTTTATTTGTTTCATGGGTAGACTCCTTCTTTTAGCTTCATCATTTTCTTCATTCATAACAACATCATTTCTTATCCAAATGCTTAATATGGATGAGAGGTTCTTCAAGAATTGAGTTCTTCATATTCTTCATCACTTGAGGGATCTTCTTTGAATCGTGAGCGCTTTATCTTCAGTTTCTCCCATATTCTCTTCTCTTATTATAGGTCGAGCTTCATCTCGTGTGTGCTCTTCCTAGAGTCTGCTGAAAGTAATCACTTCCTTTTGGCATACATTTCTCGAATGAATGAATCCCATGATCATGGGAGGCCATTAAAGGTGGTTATCACAACTTTTGCATTCTCCAATTCTTCTTATACTACTTCAAGTTGTTCTTTGATTTGAGAAACCCTTGTAAAGTATGACTGTATGGTCTCTACATTCTGGATCTTCACATTCTTCAACCGGTTTCTCAAAGTCATCTTCTGATTTATGTTATTCCCTTCAAATAGTTTGTTCAAGGAATCAAACATCTCTTTAGGTGTCATTAGGGAAGACACGTGTGGTATAAGGTGATCCTTGATTGAATCAGCAATGATATTCTTGGCCTTGACCAAGTTTTTCTTGTGTAAGGCTTTAGCCTCATCTCCCTCTGGAACTGGAACCTCTCCACTTATGTAGGTGTCCAATTCATTTTCTTCAAGAACCAGTGAAATCCTATACTTCCATACTTGGAATTTGTCAGCTTCACCAAGCTTGTCATCAAGCTGGTTTGATTAGTCATCTTGAAATGAGAACATCAATTGCAAATAGCAAAATATTAGATCTTACTGATTTGAGGTGTCCGTCCTGGTTCCGGAGTTGGATAATCTAGGGTTTGTCAGAGAACCCCTAATTTTCAAAACTTGGAATCTTTTAGATACGATTGGATAGAAATATAGACCTATTCAAGGCTAACTATCCAATGTACTCCTTTTCTAAAAATAGTGGAGGGAAGCTCCCAGAACAGGAAGCCCTAGTTTTCTAAATTCTTCTACAGAAATTCCTGATACTGTTTCTGCGGTATCACCGAAATTACTGCTTTTATTTGTCTGAAATTTTGTACTTAGGTATCCTCGCCTGTCCTATTTCTAACACCATAGGTTTTCACAGTATCAGTTTCACCATTTGGAGCTTATGATATTTTTCCCAAGGTGACTTCTTTCAGGACTATTCAGTTCAGCGAACTTGTACAGACTGCCACATGTCACTATTTCACCTTCAAGGTCTGAAACTTTTACCAAATAAATTAAAATTCATTCCCTATCTATAAAATCTTGTGAAATTTCATTTGGACCTTCGTAGCCCGAGATATAGCGATTCTCCCTAGGTGTCTTGTTTAGGGATTAATCCTAGAAGAGGTTGGAACCTTGATTTGGAGGAATCATATCTCCCATGATATAGCGAATCAGAGGGTGAAATTTTTACAAAGGGTACATCAGGATGTTATATTCTCCCTATGTAAATTTCGGCCCTTGAGACTTCTTCAATCCTGAGATATAGAGAATGTACCAAAACTACCAGTTTTAGTATTTTAGGGTTTTTCAGGCCCGGGGTCAAACTAGGGTTTGACTTTCCTGAAGTTTCACCCAACCAAAAATATCGATCTAGGTCTCTAAACTTCAATTTTGATGAGGATATTAACCCTATGCTGGGATCACTCAAAAATGTCTCTTCTGTAAAAATCACTAACTTTCCGCAGCAAAAACTAAAAATGCCCAGAATCAAATTCTGCTTCGACAGAAAGATGCGCTCGTTAATGGAGAGTTATCCTAGCCTCCTTTTGTTTATGGATTGTAGAGAGATACCCAAAAAGTAAGAATACCTAGCTTCTATAGCTGCATAGTGTATTCTTCTCAGGTTAGCTCTGATACCATGCTATATTTTTATCATTTAAGCAATATGACCTTAGAATCTTATCTGAGAGAATAAGATGCACAACAATCATCACAAGAGACAAGAGACACAAAGAATTTTCCTCAGAGAAACCATAAAGGAGAAAAACCCGCAACTTCCTTAGAGATAGAATGAGCACCAATGGTAGCAGTAAAACCCAAAGACAGAAAATATGATCTCCAACAGCTATTCTCTCTCTCACTTGAGAGAGCTTCTCCTCTCTCACTCATGCACCCCAGTTGAGTGAGTGTGTGTGTAAAATAGAGAGACTCACTCTCTATTTATACTAATTTCTGACTTGACAATTACTTACCAGGGCCAACATCTCTAGGAGAGTCTAATAACCCTAGTGCCCCACAACTATGGGGAATTTTCCCTTCGATCAACAAGGAGGGTTAACCTTAACTCAATTGTGGGGATTGTTTCCCCGACTTACAATGGAGGGTTAATCTCAATGAATTTACATGAATTTATTATATTAATGACTCTCCCGATAGGAACATCGGAGTATAATGAAATACAAATGATTCTCCCAATAGGAACATCGGGGTACAATATAATATATACAAGTGAATACATTCTGAAGTTACAAATACATCAAGACCCAAAGATGGTCCCAATTGGGTATATTTTATCTTGCAACAACAACCTCAACAAAAACATCCCTCGGCTTCGTCACACAATTCAAGGCTATAAATTTTCCACTTTTAGCTTATAAGTTTATAAAATTAGGCTTGCTGAAGTTTCTCTTGAACCTCACTTTGGCTGCCATGAAGATATTGAAAATTACATTATTATTTTTCTAGCACATGGTTGTCTAAGTCCTTTTCTTGACAGTGTATTGCTTATGCTTGTTTGTTTTTTAAATTCTACTCTGTGTGTTTGTTTCAATTCAACGGTTAAAAATTGCATCCTATATTTTTACTCTTTTCCTTGATTTCAAATGTCTCAAAACTTGGCATTCTTTCTCTTACTTTGTGTTTTAAACAGATCCATCCACTATGGAGACACTACTTCCAAAATACTCAGGGACTTATCTTTGTGGTTGATAGCAATGATAGATACCATGTTGCATAAGCAAGGGATGAACTACACAGGATGTTGAATGAGGTACCTTGTTACAATTGAATGCTCATTTTTAGATATTCAAAAGATTTGATGTGTTTAATGATAAATTTTAAAATATCTATAGATAAAATCTCTGCAAATAAGAATTAGAGATTTCCATGTGAAACCTCACTATGAAAATATATCATAATTGTAGCATGAAATATTTCACATAGCATAAGGTAGGTTTGAATGCAGTGAGATCCTCCTGAAAAGATAAACTGTGTATTGAATGCTTTGATGTTCAAATTAGGATCATGTATGTGAAGCTTGTTTGTTGTATTGGTTCATTTACGCAAACTCTCTCATGTATATGTTTCTGCAACTCATTTAATGCTTCAAATATTCAGTACGGTTTGCATAGCATTAAAATCATATGATAGATTTACTAGGGTCACAACAAAATTTAAAAAAATGCCAGACATAAACTTTTACTGGGCTTAATCTTCAACAAATGAGAGATAAATGATAAACCAGACCTCTACATGTTTTTTTCAAAACCACTGGCCTTTTTGTTTTACCATTAAAAGGACAATTCACTAAGAGACGATGATCAACGAGCGGGAATTCCACACCACCAATGCATTATAGGTCCAAAACGAAATGCACTAGAAATATCTCACCGACATTGAGTGAAACACAGACTGAAGCCATCAAATTGAAATGCTTGGGATTGAATGTGAAAGGATGACAGATTGCAATGGATCCATCGCTTAAATTAATGAGGATGAGACCTTTCATCCTCCAAAGGATTCATGGTTACCAAGTGTAATTTGGTCCTTTAATGCCTTGATTGGTAAGATTGAAAGTACTAAATCCTCCATGTGGATAACCATTCTAAAGCTAGGGAAGCCACCTTTGTTTCCAGAGCACCCATGTTTGACAAGGGCTCCCTTATCCAAATTCACTACTTCATTCATGAATTGATCAACAGCGGAATTGTTGTGATGTCAAACATGGAATATTTGAAGCACTAAGGCAAGCTTAACAAACTGTGAGGTTTGATAAGCAACAACAAGGGACAACTGAATAGAGGTAGGAAGGAAGTGAAATGCCTCTACTTTAGCTTGAGAAACCCACCCAGACCAAGGTCTAGGAGAGGCTTCACGAGGGAGATGAACATAGGCAGCTCAAGATCTAGGATTTAGGGTTTAACAAAGCACAAAATTTTAAAAAGTAACTTTCAACCAAGTGAACTATAACAAAGGACATTCCATGTGTGTGCTAGTGTATTAAACTAGAATATTTTAATTTTTAGGCACTGGTTTGTCAAATTAGAGTATATTATGTATGCATGTTTTATTATATAAAACATTGTTTCTTCAAGATCTTTCTTTCTTCTTAGAGTAAAACATCTGAACCTTCAGAATGGGCTTCACTGAACCTCATTGTCAATGACAAGGGATTTTACTGTGTTGGGACCTTCCATTATTTTGAGTTTCACTTCCTAAGATAAAGAATAAAGTATCACAGTGAAGGGCCTCGTCTAATAATCATGTAAGACTAATATCAGCACTGGTTGTAGCACTAGTTGCACTGGTGAAAATAGTAGTCATAGCAATTCACTCAGCAAGAGAGAAGATCCCCTTACCCAGCTCAAAAAATAAAGCACAGGTTTGTTCCATGCTATGAATATGGAGTTTGTTCATATTTTACTAGTCCCTTGAGCCTAATATGGAACTTACTATAGCCGAATTTGTAGTTTTGGGCTTGAATGGGTGTGATTCTGAGATGATGTTATTAGAATATCAACTGAGCAGCCTTTTGGGCTATTCAACACCTAGGCCTAGTATGTTTTGCATTATATGTGCAATTACTTTGAAGGTGAGCTCATTAAACAACCTTATGGCTTTCCTTTTGTAGATTTTGTGGGTGAAATGTTGGCATAGGTAAGCGGAGGAGAAGTGTGTGTTTTTGGTATTCAAAATTTGCTGAAATAGTATTGACTATCAAATTTCAGCACTCCCCAGTTCTGAAAGCCAAAATATTTTCCATGGTAAGGTAATTTGCTTGTAACTATTAGTTGCAATCGTTGGATTCTCTTTCAAATATGAAATAAATACAATTGTATGTTTAGGATTTTGTTTTTTGTACTTTTGACTACAGGAATACAACCTCTACAGGAACATTGTTTCTAAGCCAGATGCTACAACAAAGGGTAAGTGGGTATCTTGAAAACTTCTTGTAGTTTTAAATGTGAGATTAAATTTTGTGGGGAGTGTTTATTGATAATTGTGTATGCAACTGGCAAATCCTGTAATGACAGCACCAAACAAGAAGGAATCAGTCCTAGGGGTTCACGTGGGTGACCATTTTTATTTTCAAATGGAACTCTGTGTTATAGGTTTTCATGGCCCTACTCATGATGGGATTGATTACATGACTTCTAGAAATAGTGAATGGAATGAGCCTGTGGCAATTAGTATCATTACTTCACGGGGTTATAAATATGAGGATGACAGTAAGGTGTTGGTTTGCAATGGGCAAGAAGGAAATAACTGGATTTTGTGTAAGAAGCAGAGTGTTACCATTGATCAAAATTTTGAAAGAGGTAATCTTTCTTTGGAACGAAGCATGCACCATGGAGTTGAGATTAGAGTCATTCGTGGCATCAAAGACAGCAGGTCTCCTTCTGGTAAAATTTATATTTATGATGGTCTCTATAAAATTGAACGCTTTTGGTTAGATAAAGCATCTTCAGGATGTGACGTTTTCAAGTACAGGATTTAGAGGTTACCAGGTAAACTAGAGCTTGGTTCTACAATTCTGAAAAACACAAGGACCTCGATAGCACAACCCCTGTCAAGAGAAGGACTTCTACATTCAGACATATCTTTCAAGAGTGAGAAGTTTCCTATTTGTCTTGTTAACACTGTACACAATGAAAATGGGCCATCCCATTTTGAGTATACTAGTACATGTCTTATGTACCCAAATTCCTTGTTGTAGTTGGACTCTTCTCAGGGGTGTGCATGTATAGGTGGGTGTGATCAAAGTGTTGATTTTCTCATGTGTTCATAGGAATGGAAAACGAGTACCATACAATTCAAAGGGTATTCTTACAATTGGGAAACCGTTAATCTATGAATGTAATGAGTACTGTAGGTGTCCTCCGAGTTGTAGAAATAGAGTCACTCAAAGAGGGTTGAATTCCCATTTAGAGGTTTTCATAACCAATGATAAGAGATGGGGTGTAAGGTCTTGGGATCCAATTGCAGCAGGCACCTTTTTTTGTGAATATACAAGTCAAGTGGTCCCCATTAAAGAGCAAGTTGCTCATTGTCACTGTGATAATGAATATATCCTTAATTTGAAGCATGCACAAGAAAGACGGATAGAATGGAGCAGTGAGTAGAAGCAGCAGTAACATGCCTCCTATCAAACAATCCTAGGAATAAACTTTGTAGTAGATGCTAGCGAATTTGGGAATGATTCATGCTTCCTAAAGGATAGTGCCTCTCCTAATATGTTTATGCAGTTTTTTCTACATGATCACCTTGACATGAGATTCCCTCATATCATGCTCTTCGCAAGGGAGAATATTCCACCTCTAACAGAGTTGACATTTTATTATGGATCTGTTGCCTTGCTATGAGAGAGGTAAGTGGATAGATGATGTGACCAGTGAATCCCTGCAATTATTTGATTATGGATTTCTTCCCTCAGAGAGAAGGGGAATTTAAGAGATGTTGTGACCAACAACTATGGGAAATCCAAATACTAATTTCAATGGACATCAAAACACAAGCATGAAAGTAAAGCAGTCTCAGCTAAGAATATTCCACCTCTCACATAGTTTGACATTTGATTACGTATATGTTCCCTTTTCAGAGAGACAAGGAAGTGAAGAGATGATGTGTCTAGCAACTGTAAATACCTGCTATGCATATGTTCCCTTCTCAGAGAGAAGGAAGTGAAGAGATTATGTGGCTAGCAACTGTAAATACCTGCTGAATTTTATCTGCAATTATAACTCCAAAGATAGAATTAAAGCCAGGAATAGTTCAAATATATTCATTTCAATGGACATCAAAACAGAGCATGAAAGTAAAACAGTCTCAACGAACATGGTCAGTGCTGATTAGATGGAGTATATCTGAAAAATATTGTGATATTGCTGATTCAATGGAGCATATCTTAAAAATATTGTGATATTTATGTATTTTCTGCATGAGGTTCCTCTCTTCAAAAACGGTACCTCATTTATGTTTTTTTCCTCTAAAACAAGACCAGTACTTAGACTTAGTAAACCTTTGCAAAATTATCAAGAGAATTTGTCTATTCAATCAGTAATATGTTTATTATGCCTGAGGTTACCTCATGTTAATTCCCATAGAAAGTTTGAAGTTAATTTTTCTTCTGTAATGGAAATTTGTTAACCAAGCCCTGGGTGAAAAAAAATTACTTTTTTATCAGCTTTTATATATATTATGCAAAGATTGTGGGCATGATAAATTTGACTCATAACTCTATGAAATTATTTATATGAGCTCACTTTATTTAAAATAAGTTCATTACTATGAGTGCTCCTGTGTTCAGAGGAATGGCAAACAAATGCTCTACAATTCAAAGGGTATTCTTACAAATGGGAAACATTAATCTATGAATTCAATGAGTATTGTAGGTGTCCTCCAGGTTGTAGGAATTCCCATTTAGACATTTTCAGAACCATTGATAAGACCAAACAGCTATCAAAATAGTGCAATGTTTAGACTCACAAATCTAGACTATACTCACTAGTGAAAACACCGCATTAAATGGAAAAACTCCCAACAATGGATCGTTATGTGTTAATCTGCATAAATATTAGAATTATGGAAATTGTAACATCATGTAGATAGCAGCACTAGATGGCACATAACTTTTATTACTCAGATAAGAAGTTACAAAACAATAGCTCAAAACTAAATGTCTCATACACTCACCATGCCTTTCTTTTATAGACTATGAAAGGCTATATGGTTTAAAAAGATAGCTTCTCCAATGGTGTGCCTAAATTAGGAGAATAAACCCATAACCCATCTAGTGTTGTGCCTCAATTAAGAGAAGAAACCCTAACCCCAACCTAGCCCTCCCTATATAGATAATGTTTCCTAAATTAGAGAACCCACTAAAGAAGACTAGATGCATCTTCTTTCTTGGAGATAATTCCCTACCTAATTATGGATATTTCTTGATCCATGTGCCCCATCTAAACATAGAATACCAACTAACTAAAGATCAGAAAGGCATGTTCTAAATATGGAAAAAGCTAAATATAACCCTGCTTCTAAGGATAGCACATGCATGTTGTAATTTTTGAAGCATGCATGCGCCTCTAAAGGAGAATGACATTTGGAGCAGGAAGGTAAAGACAACATTGCTTTGCAAGAAAGCTGCTCACCAAACCAAGGCACTCCCTTTTTCATCTTGATTTTCCAGAATCTTCAATGTGTACTCCCCTTGTTCAATGAAGACTTAGTCAACAACTGCATGCTTAGAATAAATTATTGATTACACAGTGGGAATACTTCTCCATCATAGAATCTCACCATACCTGTGATTCAGCTACTTTCTCACTACTAGAAACCTCTATATCAATGATAGAAGATGTTAGTGCAACATGTGTCGAAAACTTCTTAGGAAGAATACTCACTTGAAATGTAACTTTACATGTTGCCACTTGTTTCTATTCCTCCTTCATTCTCGACTTCCTAATTGAATTGATTAGCACTAAAGGCATCTTTCCAATTTCAATATCATTTTTCTTCTTCTAATCAACTTTTGGGACATCAAGCTTATCTCCCACCTCAAATTCTACCAAAGGTTCCTATAACCTAGAGGACCTTCCATTCTCATCAAATCAATGCACCCTATCGCCAATTGTTCTACACCCTGTGGGCTAGGTGCTACCCAATCTTATTATGTATTCATTATCATGTTTACAAACCGTCGTTACACACTACTTTGGTAAATGTCACAATTTCAAAACTTGGGCAAGATCTTCAACCTCCCAACCACCGACTCCACCACGAGCAAGCTAGGTGTGTGCATAGTACAATGTGGACTTAACCTACTTCCAGTGAGTCATTTTTAAAGTAATTTGTTGGAGTCAGTTATGAACCTTCACCAAAACTTTCTTTGATGGTAAACATGATGAGTTCAAAACCTGGGAAGGAACTTTCACATCTTGTGCGCGAAATACACCATGACCTAGCTGGGTGTGTGCATACTACAGTGCAGATAAACTTAACCTGCCAGCAATCGTCACTTTTAAAGCAATTTGTTGGTGGAAATGTTTATGAGCCTTTGGTACAAACTGCTTTCATGGTAAATGTTATGAGTTCAAAACCTTGGCAAGAGCTTTAACCTCCTAGACATCGGCTCCACCATGAACCAACTGGGTGTGTGTATAGTACATAATACAGCGCAGATGGACTTAAACTGCCACCAAAGTCAGCAAATTTCAACGGTTGAACTTTGAAATTCACCGAACTTCAAGCCAGGTTGAATAAATTCATCTTAATTCAGCTTCACACCTGAATTTTTTGTGTTTTTCAGTTTAATATTTAATTTTATTTGCATTGTCCTAAACATTGTATTTCATAACTTTGTATGCCATCCTATTCATATTTTGACTTCCTTTATTATTGATTATTATTTTAATGCTAAGTGTTAAAATTGGTTCTATTTCAATTTGCAGGATAGGTTTCTATAAGCAGCAGCCAATTGGAAGAAGAGTATTGGCTTCAAAGGTAACATTTTTTCTTAAACCTATACTTCTAGTAGATTAGGAAAAAATGTGCTTGGGTAAAATTGTGAAGGAACCCAGTGCCTTGCTTTAATGTCAGTTTATGTCAAACTTCAAAGCTTAATTGAAGGGATGCCAAATTTTTACTTTAGCATGGATAAGCCTTCTTGTTTTGGTTACAGGAACTATTCTAATTGAACCCAAACCACAAGAGCCAACAAAACAACAGTAAATATCAATCCGTATTTAAGTCTTTATATAAATTCATTGTTTTATGTCTTCATATCCATCTGTTGTACTATTAGAAGTTGGAATTTTTAACAGTAATTTAAGATTTGGCTATCCTTTTTGCTAGGTATGATTGGGATGCTGCAACAACAATGGGTTTCCTGCAGAGATATGGACTTGCAGGTGTGTATTTATTCAATTCCTGAATGATTTTCTTTTGTCAGAATGTTGCATATGCTTATGTAAATTATTCTAGCCTCCTAACTACAAATCATTTTTTTAAATTTTGATCCAACCTATGCACATAGCATTTTTTGAACTTTGAAGTAATTCGTCCCTGATTACAGCATATTTTTAACATCTTAACATTGTGTCTATTATCCTTTGGTTACAGCTGCACATTTGAATTTTTTTATTAATGAATTCATGTAATTTAGAAGGGATTGCCATGCTTTTCTTTTGTAATATCAAGTTTCCAGCTCCACTGCATTTGATATGGTTGGACTTTTCTGATGCCTATTTAAAACCACACTTTAATAATACACAATGTTGCATGTACATAGTTCTTCTAGTTTTTTATTACAAAATGAAGCCATTCCTTGTCCTGCAACGAATTTGGTGTTGGATGTTTTCTGGTGGCATTTCTTTGGACTTTTGGATTTTCACGATCATGTGAATATTAAGGGATTTTGTTTGGGCATATTCCTTGTCTCATAGATTCATGATTTTCCCTGTATTTTTGCAGTCTCCTGTAAACCATGTTTGGGAATGATTCTTGAAATTGTTTTTTTTTAGTTCTAACATGTACTGTTTTTAGTTGCTAAATTTCTAATCAATTTCTGCATTTGACATGGCTAGACTGCAATCCAGATGATTTTAAACTAAACATTGAGTGCAACCATGCAACCCTCTTTGGGCACAGGTAATATAAATTCCCACTAATGTTATATCAAACCGCTAATTCTAGTGTCATTGGAATTTGGTAAAGTCAATGTAAAGTCTGTCAGTTATTCGTCCCTTAATAGTTTTATTTTTTTGTGATTTCTCCTAGGGACCAAATTATATGTTTATTTCTGAATGTTTACAGTCCAGTAGTAAAATGGATGATATCTTTGCGAATTAATTTATGATGACTTTTTTCAGCTATCATCACAAGCTGGAAATGGCACAAATTTATGGGATGCATGGTAATATTGACGCGAACACTGGATATGCCCAGACATGTAATGGGGCTTATAGTCATGTTTTGTTTGATTGAATTCACAAGTTTCCACTTTCGAAGAATGGATCGCATCCCTTTTTGAGCTAATATTTTATATTTTGTATTCAACATGTCTAGGTTGGGATACTGATCAATTTCTCACAGATATTAATGAAGCAACTTTGATCATGTTGACTGTTATCAAGAATATACTCATTAAGAGCTTAACATGTCACTTGAGGAAATTGATCTTTGGTGGGGAGGATAATACTCTCACAACTACTTGAGCTTGATGCAATTAACAATAAATGTGTTTTTTTAAGCTCATGGATATTGATTTTGGTTGGATGCTACGTTGAGCATCCAATCCCTCATCTGGTTTAGTATTTGGCCATATATCACTTTACCTGCATTTTATGTGGAATTATATGTGGCTAGCAGTTGATTTCATAAATAGACAATAGATTGTTTATCGAGGTAACCTAAAAAGCATTATGGAATCAAGCTTTCCAAGTTAGCCAAGACTTGCTCCAGAACCCAACTATAACAAAACTTGTGAAGATTTTTAGCATATTTGGAATGTGAATTTACTGAAATACCTTCTGAAAAAAGACATTTTAGAAGACGACGCCAATGCAAGTTTTTAATTGTTGCCAATGGGTTTTTGAACGTCCATCCTCATCAACTATTAATCACTTTAAACTTTGGAGTATTTATTTGAGACATGATGAGTATGTGACCATTAACTAATGTCCTTATAGGGGTGCACTCTATATGCAATGTTACAAAATTTTAAACACAACATTGTATGTTTTTGTCTTAAGCTCTGATCTTTTTCAGGCACCTGGAAAAAAAATTATTTGATGTATATGTTCAATTAACACACTATCAATGTTAATCCTGTCGGAGGTCATCCACTCATTATCCCTAGCTAGCACTTTGATTTGAACTTTTTCACATTATATTTTTTTTCCTTAATCTTTGATCTTGTGCAGGCACCTAGAAAAAATGACAAACTAGTGTTAATTTAGGAAATGAATGTGATCTTTGTGGGTGAAGTAATGTGCATCCACAATATACATCGAAAGAAGCAAGGTGCATTGTAGAATGCATGTGGGGTATCATGTCAATATACTAGGTAGAAATATAAAGGGGTATAAAAAATGTAAATGAAAAAATGGATACATGCAATACATAGTGAAAATAGGGGTTTTTTTAAATTGGGAAGGCATATTGGGAGGGGGTTAAAAGAACAATTTTGGGAGGTATTTTCCAATATTTTTTTAAAATAGGGGTATTGTTTCATATGCCACAAACGAACATGCTATGGCATGGTTTCACTAAGTGAAGACCCCATGATTGCGCCTTCCCACATGAAATCAATCAATTACTAGTGCTAACTGAATGTAACTAACTCCTAACTAGGCTTAACTAGTCACTAACTAAACTCAACTGAAGGAGGTTGTTTTTGGCACTCCCAGTGGCTCCTAAATTGTAGGGATTGGTCTAGGTGTCTACTAAACTGATCCATGCAAGCGCAATGAGTGGAATTTAGCCTCAACTAGTGTTCCCCACACTCTAGTAACTGGTACATGTGACCCAATTAGGCCATGTGGACCCAATGATGCTAGTGACTAAATATAGACTGAAAAGACTCCTAATTTAGACATGATTAACCAAATTGGACAAGGGAGGATTATAATCCTAACACCCCCCCTGAATCCTAACTTGGACAATTTGTGGGCCCTGGTAACTAAGACTATAGATCACCCATTACATCTAAAGCAAAGTAACTTCTTAATACAAGGAACTAGGGAAAAACCACATGGGAAAAATCCCCCCCCCCCCTCTAACTACGCAGGTAGAATCGGGATTCAAGTTTGAAAAACTTGAAAATATTTTTCTACAACCTTCATCTCTATGGTGTAGTGAAGCAACATGCATTATTTTTTGTGCACGGGTATCTTGGGTCCTTTCATCTAGACTTCTCCATCTTATCCCAAAATGATGATGGGTCCTTTGCCTCTATTTGGATGAAGAGGTGCATGATCCACTCTGTTCTTCTAAGAACAATGTAGTTGATTAGGCCTTGACATGAATAATCTCACAAGGATTTTGTTGCATATCTCTGCATGACATAGTGCAAGGTTCTCTTTTATGAAACTTTTGTGTGTCAAATCGATTTTCAGTCATCCTCCTGTCTTCCCGCTTGGGAGTAGCGACTGGATCTAGATCTCAATCACCCTGAATCTCAATCTCATAGACTAATACAACTAGTTCTGCTTCTGATTCTGAAATACTAGTGGAAACAACAAAAGAAGTAGATAGAATGTTTTTACCTCCCCTTTCAAGTGGTAGGTAAAAACAAGGTTCTCTTTTCTGAAACTTTTGTGTGTCAAATTGATTTTCAGTCATCCTCTTGTCTTCCTGCTTGGGAGTAGGGACTGGATCTAGATCTCAATCACCCTGAATCTCAATCTCATAGACTAATACAACTAGTTCTGCTTCTGATTCTGAAATACTAGTGGAAACAACAAGAGTAGATAGAATGTTTTTACCTCCCCTTTCAAGTGGTAGCTGAGAGTGCACTGGATCTGAAAATGGCAGGAAGTGTGAGAATTTGTATGCCTTGGAGGCATGATTTGCCACACCCTTTGCTATGGTGTTCCCAGTAGAGATATATGTGATCTCCACGGAGTCATGACCAAATGTCAATCGCTTTGAAGGGTCAATGTGAGTCATCTGGTATACCGATAACAGATTTGCAGCCAAGGAGGGCACATACATCTTTGAACTTTCCATGTTCAAGATTAATAGAAACCTTCCCTTTGGCTCGAATTTGACTGTCATTACCCATGAGAATGCAAGGGCCATCAGTAGACTACAAATAAGAGAATGATTCTCTAGATGCAACCATGTGATTTGAAGCTACTAAATCAATGAAGAAGGCATGTTTTCTTTAACAACTAGCCTTCAATGAATTGCATGTCTCATCATGTTCTTCAGTTTCTTCTCTATGGTCAGCCTTCCTTGCGCCATTAGGTACAGTAATGTTATGTTTCTTCATAATAAGATCCATTTCATCAATTTTTCTTCTCATACAAGAGCTTTCTAGATGAAATCCCCTTCCACAGTAAGAACAAAGGATCTTTCCTTTTCCATTTTTCTTGCTTATCTTCAATCCTGAAGGCTCATATGACTGCTCTTTCTCCATAGGAGGCTCATTCTTTTTCTTCACCTTACCATTCGTACCCTTACTTCCTCCAACAACCAATTCTTGATCTTTGGAGGATCAGATGATCCCCATTTGGATCAACTTGTCAGGCTCCTCGGTGAGAGATTCAAGGAAGGAATTAAGAGTTAGCATCTTCCAATTTGGTGTAGTGAGATTCCCTAAAGGAAAGTTTGATACAAAGAATGAGTAGTATGCACCAATTGTTGAGAGGATGGAAAGGATTAGTTGATCATCCTCCTTCTCAACCTTGCACAGCTTCAACTGGAACACCAGGTGCTTGAATTTGGTGAAGAAATCATTCAGAGTTTTGAAGTTGCCTGGGTGAAGAGAAATCAGCTCATTCTCTAGCTGATAGATCCTCAGGTCATCCTAATTATCAAACAAGGAAGAAATATTATCCCAACCCTACTTGAGAGTCTTCAATCCATTTATGTGGAAGAGAAGATCTCTATAGATTGAGAGGCACAGACATCCATATGCTTCACCAAGCCTATTCCAGTATTTTTCTTTGTCAACTTAATTAATCGGCTCTACCTCTGTCTTAATTATGAGTCTGAAGAGTATTTTGGACTAGAGTTGCATCTCCATTTCCTCCTTCCACTGGTGGTAGTTTAAAGGAGTGAGAATCCCCTTTGGAGGGGCCATTGTGCTGTTGTAGCAAATGCATTGAAGGAGATTGAGTTTTTGTAGTGAATGCAGTGAAGGAGACTGAAAAAAAAAATTAAATCACACAATCAAACAGATAAGGTAAGGTCAACATCCTACACTTTTTGGATTTTCTTCACACCCAGCTTAGTTAATCAAGCAAGCTTGATCAACAATTCCTTTCCTTAGGATTTATGTGGTAAATTCTCTGCTTCTGGTGCAGTGCTCGAAGGAGCAATTTTGCTCAAAAAAAATTGATCAAGTAGGAGATCTGTAGGAGGAGAAGCGCCTTGTCCTACTGAGGCTCTGATACCATATAAAATTGAGCACATAGATCTATGGACCAACACACAACTCATAAGAAATATCAGACAATTTTACTTAGAAATTGAAGAAAGAAATAATGCAAAAATGGCTTGCAACTATGAATGCTTTCATTAATCAAAAGTAATTGGATGATTAATTACAATGTAATACACTGGTATTACTAACCAGTCAATCCGAATGCATGAGAGAGGAATTTGAATTGATTGAATATACCTAACTGTATGGATAATTGGACATGTCTAAATCATTATTGGAGCTCAACTAGTTAGCCCCAATTGCTTCAATCAGTGCACCAGTCAATTAGAATTAGTTAACTAGCCTAACTGAATGTGGTACGTGAGGAATTATGCCTTCCCACATGTAATCAATCAATGACTGGTGATAACTAAATGTAACTAGATGTAATTGAATGTAACTGAATCCTGATTCCTAACTAGGCTTAACTAGTCACTAACTAAACTCAACTAAAGGAGGTTGGTTTCAGCACTCCCAGTGGCTCCTAAATTGTAGGGATTGGTATAGGAGGCTCCTAAACTGATGCATGCAAGCGTAGTCAGTGGAATTTATCTTCAACTAATGTTCCCCACACTCTAGTAACTGGTACATGTGGACCCAATGATGCTAGTGACTAAATATAGATTGAAAAGACTCTTAATTTAGACATGATTGACCAAATTGGACAAGGGAGGATTATAATCCTAACAAATAGTGTGCTGGGATAAAGGTACTCAAGTTATAGATATCGACACTTTAAAATCCCACTCTTTATTATGCAAATCATGAATATGAAAAGACAACCTTTTCATCACATTCTTAAATATATGAACATATTCATATGTTGATTCTCCTTCATATTTTTGCATTTATTTCGTTTCTACAATCCCTTGTTGTTTCAATTTTTGGTAATTGAAATTTGTCAACAACCAATTGTTTCACCTCCACCTAAGAAAGAGGTGCTACATTTGGGGTGGAAAAGAGACACAAACTTCATGTCCCACTATAGTTCTCATCCTCACAATGTAGTCTAAAATTGAATTAACTTTGATGTGTTTTGAATTTCATTAGACCTCCAAATGGATTCATACAAAAACCAATGGTGTTCCATGTCTTATTTAGCTATCTTACCCAAAAAAATTGGGTACCACATGGAAGAAACCCCTTGCATTCCAAGCTTTGTGGTAAGTAGATCTCCTACCAACACAAATCCTCTAGGACCGAGTTGTGAAATAATGTTTGAAGGTATGTTTGGGTTGAACTACTACTTTTTCGAGAACTCATTAACATTGTACTAGCACTGAATCAACTACCACCCCCTCCTATGATTGTATGAGTGCAAAGAAATTACTACTACTAGGACAATGATTATACCATCAAAAATACAAAATAGAATTAGAAAAAGAGAGCACCACATTATTTATGAACGCCTCAAGAGTGGTTGACATTTGGTTGATGTTGTGGTTCTTTGATAAAGGATTGCAAATAGTTTACAAACAACCTACAATTGAAAAATGATTTTTTCATTTTATTTTATCCATTCAATTAAAAAAAATTTAAAAAATATAGTTTTAAATGTAAAGTCTTAGATAGATATGTTGATAAACAACAATTTACAATAAGATCACATAGATAGTTACAAACAATTATAAAAGAATCACAGATAATGTTTTACTACAAATGCCCCACCCACATACAAACACCCCGCCCACAATTGTAATTAAAAGGAAATTTTACCAAGTTCCACTTCTTGCAACAAGTTAAAAAGAAAACCATGACATTTATTCCACAAGGCATCCCACAACACAACATACGCGGCTAAAGATAATGTACTTATTGTTTTGAACAAAATTGGATAAGAAATACATGGGATGCTCTAAGTCTTAAAAATGGCTTATAGTTATGGTGACAATACACAAAAAATGATTGTCGCATTTGCAACAATACATCAAAATGTAAAACTGTGAAGTGTTATAGGAACACATCAAAACTTGAATTGTGGCTTTTTTTGTGCTTTACTCTGGTGCGGTCCATTGGGATTTCTCTTTTGCTGCATACTTTAATTATTAGTAAGCATATTGAACTTGAGACTAATAAGTTTTTGAGTTGTACTTGGAGGTTCAATCTTTACTTGTTATCCAAGAATATAGAAGTGTACATTTTGTTGGGTCTCAAAATGCCCCTGTTTAACCGCATCCCTTATACCTTATTTGTCTTGTCTTATTCCATTTTGCGCACCAAACAAACATTCTTTCCTCACTTGAGCCCTGAATGTTCATAGGTATGATTATTTATTGTTTCATCTTATTAATGCTTATGATTGTTATAATCAGGACATTGCTTCTTGAATTATGCTAACTCATTATGATTTCACAAAGATAGTACAAGCTGTGAGAGATTACAGGTGTAGCGACCCGAGACGTCCAGAGAGTATATGAGCATCCACTATCAACTGTGACTTTCCAGTACCATCCATACACGCTGATCCAACCAAGGGTCATCATTCAACGCGAGCTGCGATAGACATGGATGCGATAGACACGGCTGCGACAAACACGGCTACAACAGACTGAGCTAAAACAGTGTGCCACTGCTTAAAGTTAGCTGCAATCATCCAGGCCATTCTTGAATTGGTTCTGTTATTCATTTACTAGCTCAGGAAACAGAATTGCTTATATTCCCTACCTCTGTTTAATTCAACTCACAGCTATAACAGCGCATGTAACAGGGCAGCCTAAAGATCGTAGATCTTCATGGCTGCCCGATATTAGTGGGTGAGGGTTACATTTGTTGATGTATAAATACAGGGAAGAATTCAGATCCAGGGGTTGGAAAATATTATATTTTGTTGTGTAAGCTATAACAGAGACTATGTCTTCATTTCACCATTTTAATACGAGGAGTAGGATTCTTCACATCTCTCTATTTTAACTTGTGTTAGTTTTGGCGTCTTGTTGGAGCAGGGTCCCGCAGCTATAGAAGAAGCTGCTAGTTTAGCAGAGAGATAAGTTTTGGCAGAGAGAAGATAAGATAGAGCTATGACGCCATAGCACGTGTCCAGCTACAGAGCAGAGCCAGAAACCATGACGAACTGAAGGACTCATTTGACGTGGTGAAGACATCGCAGGAAAAGATACAGAGCATAGTAGAAAAGTAGCTTCTAGACTTAAAAAAAATTACAGAGAAGACTACCATGATGCACATTCCATCGGTAAAGGCGACTGCCGGAGAAACTTCGACACCGTCGATGTCCTGCGAGGAAATCTTAGCAAAAGATCGCCTCAATACCATGTTGATTCCGCCAGGAAGCATCCGATTCCCTGCGACAATGAAGGACCCACCAGTACAGTTTAGGAAACCCATCGAGGTTAACCTTGCAGAGTTCCATATTGATCAGTTGCAGATGATCCAGCAGCAGTTAAGCGCAGAGCTCAGGAGTAGAGAGCTCGCGACTTACAAACAGAATACGCAGCTGAAGCAACAGAATGCAGCACTCGCTACCAGCTATCAGAAGAAGGAAGACGAGTTAAAAACATATCAAGACAAAGGTCAGGAACTCTCTCAAGTACTACAGAGCATCGCATTATAGCTACCCAAATGTAACATCGAGTTCACGTTGCCTACCCCACAGAAGCTAAGAAGAGTTGCAGACAGAGCAAAGGCTCTGGAAGAAAACGTGGTTAGGATAGACGAAGTAGTGGCTAGGATGAAGGCATACCACGAAGTGCAGATCACCGAGCTTGAGGCTCGCATATGAGACACCTCCCAGGTAGACCAGAAAGCGCGAGTAGACACCTTTCGGCTCACTTCCGTGTAGATGAAATCTCACATCGATGAAGCACTATCAATACTCGCGGAGGCGACGAACGCATGGGATGAGTTAGATGAGCCACCGGAGAAAGTAGAAGTTCAGCAAAGTATTCAGCAGATAGAGAATACTGCAGCAGCAATGAAAGAAGAAATTAAGGGCTTGGCATCTCTTCAAAAGATGAGGTAGACAAAGGAGATGAACTGCTTGCAGCAGGAAGCGCAGCACTTAAGAACAAAGGAGATACACATCAATGACCTGCTTCAACCCTACCAGGAGAAAATCACTGAGTTAGTCGATACGGTTGAGCAGAAAGTGAGGGAGTTCACTACCACCAGAGAGGAAACTGACACCACATAAGACGCCAGTATTAGTCAAGCTTTGCTTGACTCGGCACAAGAGCGTGTCGAAGTGATTCTGAAGGAAGTCACAGGACTTCGAGACAGGTTGCAGAGGACTTCGTAGGAAGCCAAGGCAAAGCTACAGCAGGAGAAGCCCACTGGTAGTGGCTCGAGGGTGAGCCACAAGTAAGTGTTAGGGGACTGTTGGAGCAGGGTCCCGCAGCTACAGAAGAAGTTGCTAGTTTAGCGGAGAGATAAGTTTTGGCATAGAGAAGATAAGATAGAGCTACGACGCCATAGCACGTGTCCAGCTACAGAGCAGAGCCGGAAACCATGACGAAGAAGACGGAGAAGTCAAGGAAGATGACTGTACCTGAGCGGCCGAGAAGAGAGAGCTCACCCATTGCATTGAAGGCAGTGGCGAAGATAGGAGGGCTCAGCAACCCTCATAAAGGAAAAGGAGCAACAAGGCTAAAGCATTGAAGACGAAGGACAGGAGAGCGAAGCGGTGCACAGTACCCATGATCAGCGTCGGGAAGCATGGAAGACTGCAGAGAGCTATGGTATGACGAAAAGTGGCTACCTCAAGTACAGATATGGCCGACTGTCACTAATTAGGGTTTGGGTTACTGTGTGGACAGGCCCACAGTGTTGTAATGGCAAGACCTTCGGGCTGCCTATAAAGGGATATATTTTGTATTGTAAAAGGGTTGGTTGGTTGGTTGGTTCATTCAGTTGTTAGTTGTTTGTAGATTATTAGACTGTTGTAAAATCCTAGCTCTGGTTCTGTTATTAGCGGTAGCAATCTTACTATAACTAGTAGCTAGCTTATAGAGCATGCATGTAACGATCTGCAGGGATCGACAGAGAGGGAAGAGTATATTGTAGGAGAGCAATATAGAGAAGAAAAGATATCTAAGAGAGAAGATCTTGAGCTGCATATGTGGTACAGCAGAACTGTGTTTTACCTTCCCCTGAGCTATAATAAAAACACAGTTCTGTGGACGTAACTTCCATCCTGGAGGTGAACCACGTTAAAATCAAGTGTTATGTGATTGGATTATGTGTTATGTTTACTTATGCATTTATCAGTCATGTCAAGGAATTTGTTTACAGTTTAATGAATGAATGTGTTAATCAGTTCACAGCAATATAGAAGGATAAACATAAGTTGAAGACTTTGGCACGTTGTATGTGGGTTCATTTATGCTTTGCTTGAACAGTCACTAGTCGCAGTATTAAACAGCCTTGTATGTTGAGTCTTGTACGTCGACACAAGCAATGCTAAGTGCGCTAAGCCACGGAGGTAGGATATCGTAGAGAGGTGATACTGCACTGGCAAAGGAGCTACGGTGCGTGATACCGCAGGTTGAGGACTTAGCGTTGGGCAAGAGCTACGTGTCGCACGGTACGCGGCGATGCGGTAAGGTTGGAGATACCATGAGTCAGTGGAAGTGAGCGACGTAGAAAGGGACCGCATGGCAGTATAAAGGGATATCTCGCGGCTAGAAGAGCTGCGAGACGAGGAGATCATGCGATGCACAAAGAAAGAGACCTCGCAGCTAGAAGAGCTGCAAGTCGCAAGTAGGATCGCCACAGAACCTGGTCCAAGACACTTGAGTCCTTGTCCAACCCATTAGAATCACTTCGAGTGAGACTTCAGGCCGCTTCGCGGTCTGTCGCCAAAAGGGCCAGTGAGCTAGGGGTGTTGTTGGTTGCTTATAGTAAACCCGGGTCTACCCATGATAGCCAACACGTCTCTGTTCGAAGGCTGGGCCTACCTTCCCATAGAGATGGACAAGTTAATTAGATGTTTTATTAATTAGTTGTGTGGTGTGGATGTTACATTATAAGCATTTTCTTCAGTGGCTTCAAAATTCATGTTAATCATTGTTTTTCTTTGAATACCCAGTACTTGCAATTCCTTTAAGTTGTAGCAGTGTGGTGTGACAGTCGACTGTGTAGCTTAGATTATTTTATGCATGTGTGTAGTAGTTGTAACCATAAAACTCTCCATTAGTTTCCTTTCAATTATTCATCTTTCTCAGGTTTGCTAATCCAGGTAGACTACGGTTTAGAACTGTTGATTCAATTCCTGTTATTTCTCATTTCTAGATTAAGATTGGATTAGCTAGTCACAATGGATTTACATACTGTCTGGTAAATTAGGATTTAACTTTCTACAAAACTAATTCTAGATATTTATTTCAGGAATCATTCACTATTGGATTGAAGTTGTAGGAAGTAATTGCAATTCAGAATTATTAGATAGGTAGTTTAGATTAGTTTTGATGATGGGAGAGATTTGACAAAATAGATAAGTAGGACAGTTTATTTAGTCATCAACTACTTAGTGTTTAAGCACAGATAGTGTAAGTTATATTTGAAATAAAATACTTCCTTGGGTTGACAATTTATATTGAGCATTCTGCATGATGATTTTAATTAACTGGCATATAGAGTGACCAACATTTTATCTCCGTTGTCGGGGAAGGTAATGATTAGACACCATAGTAGTTGCATACATTCATTTTTCTTTAGTTTTTAAGTTTGCATGTTTTACGTTGCATGAATACGAGAAGAGTATAGCGTGGCATTCCTATAACCCTCAGAAATCCCCAGAATGCTAACATTGCAGGTGGTCGAGGTCGTGGTAGAAACCCAGCATTGGGAATAAGAACATTAATTGCCAATATAGTTGCTAGAACCAATTCCTCTACTAGATCTTTCCATCAGGGGTCCTCCGTCAGAAGAATCCCAATTACCCCCAGGGTGGAAGCATCCGTTTTCGCAGTGGAGAACACATGAGGAGTTGTGACACCCTCAGGTGTCCCTGCGGAGGAAGACAAAGTTAGTTCTATGGGATTAGGTGATCGAGACATGATCTATCACATTAAAGGGAAGGAGGTGACAAAGGAGGAGTGGACACAGTTTCATAAGAAGCAGGAATATCAAAAGAAACAAAGGCGGGAAAGAGAAGAAGAAAATATGAATAATAGACATGAACCAGAAGATCATGAAGAGGTGATGGGGGAAAATCATCACAATGAAGGTGATCCCCTTTCTGAGGGGATAGTTTCCACACTCCAATTCCCCATTCGAAATCTAGTGGGACCACCCCCATGAAAAACATATCACCATCAGTATTCCCTCGTTTTCATGGAAGGGCTACAAAGGACCTAGATGAATTCCTTTTCGAGTTTGACATCCTCTGTCACAGCTATGACTACACTTCCAATGAGAAGAAGTTAAAAATTTTCCCTGCTACTCTGAAGGATAATGCGCTACGTTGGTTCATGAGCCTGGGTGGTGAAACTGTCACCACGTGGGACCAAATGAAACAGGTGTTCCTGGAGAAATACGAGGAGTACTACAACACTAAATATAAAAGAGAATAGATGCTCAAGATGGTACAAAGGGACAAATAAATTTTGGAATATTTTGTTGAGAGGCTCTTGTACAATGTGTAGAGGGCTGGACATACTAATATGGGGTTAGATGTGCTCAAGATAATCCTACTACGTGGTATTAGGTAAGACTGCCTAGGTATGTTAAACTTGCTGGGAAAGGGGGATATCTCAAACGAATCCTTTGAAAATATTGTTGAATTATGCATAAGGTATTCCAAAGGATATTCCAGGACCAACAAATGGGATAAATTGGAATGAGATGTCTTCGATAGAACACAGAAGTCATCCAATGGAGGAGCCACTTGAGCAGAATTGGGAAACCTTCTCGAGAATTTCAAAATAGAGATGATGAGCTCCATATCCTCGGAAATAGATCTCCTGAGGGGGAAGCAAAAATAAGCAGTAGAGGATCTAACACTCGGTGTATTCTTCCCTAAATGTAGGAAGAAACATCCCCTGAAGGAGTGCCCACTTGAAAAAGTAGAAGTGTGTCAGCTCTGTGAACTGAACCATGGTACAAAGGAGTGCCCCTCACTACCTCAAGTGAAGGAAGTTCTATAGGAATCAACTCCATACGTGGAACCAGCCTACTTCATTTCCCAGAAAAAGACTTGGCAACCTAGAAACTAAGGTATGGCTCCATACTCGTTTCCATTTTCGAATAATATGAATAATTGGAATAATATGCATCACATGAATACAAAATTCCCTTCACCTTATTCCAACCATCAATGGAAACCTTCTCAACCTCTTATGCAGAATTTCAACTCCTGGAACTCTTGGACACAGCCACGAAACCAACAGAATTCTTGGCCTCCTGGGTGGTGGATTCAGGAAACTAGTTTCCCCATAGCCAATTTCCTCAATAGTTTCCACACCAACCATTTCCTCACCAACAATACTCTCCTCAACAATTCCCTTAGCCATACCCGTAGTACCAGCATCCATAGTTGTAACTCCAGAACAATGCTACACCTAACATGCCTATATGACCGAAGCTACCTGCTCAACCTAACCCCAACCCAAAAAATAAAGTAGTCCACCAGTTTGAGACTGCCAACATGCCCACTTACTCCATTACTCCACTTCCCTGTGATGACATACGCTTACGATCAGGGAGAGTAGTGGAGCCTCTAGTCATTGAGGATGTTCCATCCTCTGTGTCTGAAGAAAGGATGAACCAGTAGTACTCATCCCACACAGCAGTCCCCATTATTGAGGATGCTGAAAGTCCTACTGAGACACTAGCTGAAACATAGAGAGAAGCAACTATTGAAATGCAACCTACACAACTGATTAGAGAACCTCCATATCCTAAGAGACTGACACTACAGAAAGCAATGGAACAACCTTAGTTTAACCTCTTAGGAGAGTTGAAAAATATTTATGTAAAAATTCCACTGCTGCAAGCCGTCCATGATGTGCCTATTTATGCCAAAATAATCTGAGACCTATGTGTAAGAAAACCAGGTAGGAAACCTAGAGATCCTCCCACTGTCCATGTCATAGGGAAACTATCTGAATAGATAATGGGAAAAACTCTCTTGGCCAAATATGATGACCCTGGGAACCCTACTATCACCGTGCAGATTGGGAACACACAGATACTGAATGTGCTGGTAGATATAGGTGTAGTTATTAACTTTGTGACCATAGAAACTGTACGGGAACTTGGGCTCACCAATATTCATCCAACCCCTACCATTCTAGAACTAGCTGACAGGTCCACTATCAAACTTGAGGGAATCTTGAATGACCTTGTTGTCTCAGTTGATTCACAAGAGTACCCTACTGACTTCTTGGTTTTACAACCCAATTTGTAGCTAGGCGGACACCCATTGATCCTGGGAAGACCCTGGTTAGCTACAGTAGATTCTTGCATCAGCTGTCGATCAGGGTCTATGACCATATCAAATGGGACCGAAATGGAAAACCTTACCCTGTATCATCCAGCTCGACCTAGTCTAGAAGCTGAAACTCCATTATGGATTGTGCTAGAGGAAGAGGAGGGCGTTCAGCCACTATTAACAATAGGGAAGGCCTTGACTTTCAACGATGAAATAGAGGATGATGCCATTAATAGTTTCATCAATGATCCCACTTCTATCAACAAACAAATTCATCAGATCCTGAATAGTACCCTAGGTGAAGAAGAGCAATAAAATATCACAAAGGATACATTAGTTAGTGACACCCACATAATTCCAGTGGTGGAAAATTCAAAAAGTGTTCCAATTGAGATAGAGCCAGGAAAAAAATTGAATGTCAATCCTAATCTCGTTCCTGATGAACAAAAACGCTTGATCACTCTCTTGAAAAATCATAAGGGGGCATTTTCTTGGGAGTGTTAAAATAATCAACCCATAGTTTACCCATTTAGACATTAATTGAATTATTTCTATCTTATTAGCCTAGTTCATGTGTCCCACCTTGTGCAAGTTGTGTTTTACCTATCCACAGTGGTAAAACTTGCCTCATTTGAATCATGTAGTGCATGGGAAAGCCCAAGGAATCAAATCTTCTTTATTCCTGGCCTCCTAGGCGCCCTTCTGCTTTTTCTGCTTTATTCCCTGCTTTTTCAGTGTTTTAAGGCAAATAGAAAAGGTAGACTAGGTGAGGTGAACTAGTTTTTTGTCCTCTTCATCCTCCACTCTTTTCTCCATGAAAAAGAATGTATGAGCTGCAATTCCACCACTCTTTATCTTTCCTAAGCCATTTTTCTAGTTCATGAGCTCCATGACATATTTGGGATCATCTTTTTACACCTATGGGGGATTTGCTTATTTTTAGTAAGCCTGCTTTATGCTAGATTCGAATTGCTCCTCATGCATTCGAATCCCTGATGTATGTTATTTATTTAGAAACCTATGTTATTATAGGGTTGGCTATTGTACACTGATTTAATACAGTTTAGTGTTCAGCTCCAATTTTCAGTCTCTTTGTGAGTGATTTTGCATGATCAATTGTTAATTGTTGTGATTAAAATTAATCTATCACCTGGTTCAATTTCCACATGGTATCAGAGCCATTCTATATTTTTTCTCTCCTTCAAAAATTGTTTTGCAGGTTCGACATCAGTGACTGGGAGCCTTCTACTGACAACCGAGACAGATTTTCTAAGCTATGGATCAATCACAGAAAACTATCTTGACTCCCTTCAATTTCTTTGAATGGAAAGCAGATATGGAGATACTGTCGAGAGTGAAAGTCCTCTACAAGGTGACTATGGCAACAAAAGCAGAGCCCAATGCAGCTGCAGAGAAGATAAAATGGTACAACAGGAGGGATGAGGCTTATGGCCTCCAGTGTCTGAGTATTTCCAGAGACCTCCTTTTCCATCTCGATGGATTGACATCACCGAATGAAGTATGGGAGAATATTTCTGGTCTTTTTGGAAAGACAGATGAGATGAGGGGACATCAAATCGAAAATGACCTGATTTCTCTTAGTCCAAATAGCTTTGAATCCCTGCAGCTATATTTCTCCAAGTTCAAAGCACTAGTTTTGCAGCTGAAACAGTGTGGGATCGAAAAGAAAGATGATCAGCTCATACTGGCCATCCTCTCAAAGCTAGGCCCTGACTATTCAGTGTTTGTTTCGACCTTCTATGCCACAAAACTGACATCTCCAACCTGGAAGATACCTAGCCTTGCAGATTTCATGGAATCTCTCACACAAGAACAGGACAAGCTGGTGATGATGGGCACCATCAAACCATCCAAATATCAAGCTTTGATTGTTGGAGATTCGAGGGTGGATTCAAAAAGAAAAAATAAAGCTAAAAATCCACCTGAGAAAAAGAGAGACAAGAAACAGTCTCCGGAGGATCCACAAGGTCCCAAGAAGAACTACTAGAAGAAGAAAAACAAAGGTGAAATGAACAAGTGCGCATACTGCAATAAGGGCAATCACTCTGAAAGCTCTTGTATGAAAAAGAAAATTGATATGCTGACGCAACTCCTGGAGAAGAATGGCATCTCCCTTCCAGAAAGTTCAAAGAAGAGAGAAGGAGGATCAAGTTCAGATGACAGAGAGAGAGTTCATGCATTGGTTGCTGGCACATCAAGCTCACCCAGTTTTATCATTGATTCTGGAGCTTCAAGACACATGGTTTCAACTAAGGATTCCTTCTCCTCACTCGACAAGTCGAAAGGACCATCTATAGTACTGGGAGATGACTCTCTCACTGAAATTTTGGGTAAAGGAAGAATAGATCTTGATCATGGTCAGTTCAACAATGTGTTGTATGTGCCTGGTCTTGCCTCCAACCTCTTATCAGTGTACTAGATGACCCACACTGGGTCTCCTAAGAAATTCATATTCTCACCTGATGAAGTTGAGATCACAAAGATCTCAACTGGTAGAGTCATTGCAAAAGGAGTTGCGAATCATGCTCAAAAGGTATACATGTTCTCACACTTCCTACCTTACTCAAACCCCTCTACTCTTCTAATTCATGCTAATGAAGCAAGCAATATTTGGCATGAAATATTTGGCCACCTAAACTACAAATATCTTTCTGATCTTAGTGAAAAAGAGATGGTCATAGGGTTGCCCAAGATAAAAATTTTCCAAAGGAGTCTGCCAAGGTTGTATCCTAGGAAAACACCCAGAGCACAAATTTGAGAGAGCTAGTCATGAGAGAACCTTTGCACCTCTCGAGCTGATCCACAGTGATGTTGTTGGCCCATTCCCTCATATGTCCATGAGTCATGCCAAATGTGCATTTACTTTCATTGATGACTTTTCCAGGTATTGCTGGGTTCACTTCCTAAAACACAAGTCTGAAGTTTTTGGCCTATTCAAAGTCTTTAAGGCTTTGGTTGAAAACCAGTCTGGAAGGAAACTCAAGGCCCTCAGATCTTACAATGGTGGTGAGTGTGTCAAGTCTTAGTTTATTAATTATTGTGCAGATGCAGCATTCTATCCCTTACACACCACAGCAAAATGGTGTTGCTGAGAGGAAGAACAGATCACTGAAGGAGATGGCAACATCCATGATGGAGGCCAAAAATTTGCCACCAAAGTACTGGGCCAAAGCTATCAACTGTGCAGCCTATATTCAGAATAGGGTGCCTCACAAATATCTTTATGGCATGACTCCCTTCGAAGCATGGAGTGGGCACAAGCCAGATGTGACCCATTTCAGGATTTTTGGCTCAAAGGCTTGGGCTAGAATTCCAACAGAGAAGAGGAAGGATTTGCAGCCCCAAATCCAAGAGTGTCTTTTTGTTGGATACTATGAATATTCAAAAGGGTACAAACTGATAAATGTGAGCACAAAAAAATCCTTCATCGAAAGGTGTGTTCAGTTTGAAGAAGAACCCCTTGCAGCAGTGGAAGTTGGTGAAGCCTCTTCACCACCTGAACCTCAAGAAGTAAGTAAAGAGTTTGTTGAACATGCTGATTCTGATTTTTTTGATGGAGATGATTTTATTGCAGACCCTAACAGCCCTACAAGGCCAAAATGGGCAGCCAAGATACTACATGCAGCAGGTGAGCTAGCTGGGGATCCCAATGACCCAAGGAGGACTAGATCTCAGTTTGAGAGTGGTCTGTGCATGAAGGATCCTATGTTTGCTGAAAAATGCTATTTGATGGTGGAGTATGATCCTAAAACATATGAAGAAGTAGTAGGAGATCCAAGATTGCAAACATCCATGAAGGAGGATTTCATCTCACTCCAGAAGAGCAACACATGGGAGCTAGTGGATCTTCCCCCAGGGAGAAAACTAGTACAGTGTAAGTGGGTCTATAAGACCAAATTTGCTGCTGATGGTTCACCACTGAAGTACAAGGCCAGATTGGTATCCAAGGGCTACTCACATGTTCATGGCATAGATTACAATGAGAAT